>JAGUQL010000014.1:0-536913 GCA_018410145.1 Penicillium corylophilum | reverse complement strand
TTCTTTTTTTGTTTTTATTCTTGTGGATGTATTTCATACTGTTCCACATCTTTTTTTTTTTTTTTTTTTTTTTTTCCCCCCCCCCCCCCCCCCCCCCCCCACTTGATTTTGAACTGGATTCAAGGACTCTAACAAAAGCCTGCAATACAGCCGGTCGCGTGAGCTCAGGGTGGCTCAAAATCGGACTTGCAGCCCGAATATCGCAAGACCTTCATCTGATGACCGAACCTGATGAATGGCTACCATACGTAGAGCAGGAAGAACGCCGACGAGCATTTTGGTCCGCATATCTTATCGACAAATTGATTTCTTGCGGTAGGTCACGGCCGCTTGTCATTTTGGACGAGGACTGCAACGTTCAGTTGCCTTGCGACGAACAAACTTTCAGAAATGGAGATTGGCGGAAGACGAACACGATCGGACAGCTTCTCAACTGGAACACCGAGGTTACTGGAAGCCCAAGTCCGTTTGCCCTGGTCATGTTGATGGCCTCGATACTCGGCCGATGTACAAGATACGTGCATCAAAACCGCATAGCAGATGAAATCCCACCCTGGGACCCTAAATCCGAATTTTCCGCCATTAATTCCTCTCTGCTGCTGCTTGAGTCCTATTCAAAGATTGGGAACCGACGAGTTTCTGAATTTCTGCAGACCGAGAACCACTCAAACAAGGTTATTGACCGACAAGAAGTCGGACATCTTGTCTTTGCCCATACACTGTTCCATCTTTGTCACTGCCTTCTAAATCATCCGTTCCTGGTGCGTATTAGACTAAAGGCATTTGGCTCTAAAGCGCCGACTAGCTTCTCTGCACACTCTCTACAAGTAGGCTGTGATCATGCGAGGCAACTTATGGATGTTCTGCGAGATGCCTCTGAGAACGGATGTCGGGTTGAGTCATCGTTCTATGCTTATTGCATTGCCGTGGCTGGAGGTATCAACTCTCTTGCGTCGCATTTTGAATACCAAAATGCAGAACGACGACAGTCCGACGTTCTGTACTACTTCAATGAGAGTCTGGATGCCCTCAAGCAATTGGCAACGCTCTGGGTTCATGCGGCCAACATGGTAAATCCACTCACATTATTCAACGCTTCTCGTCTAACATCTGTGCACCAAGGCTGTCCGTCTCCAAGAATTCCACAACATGTCCCATCGGTTTGCTAGTCTTCTAGATCCGACATGTTTGATGGAAGATGTCGATCCTGCCTCCCAGGAGGTTCTTTGGTCAATGATAGATTATGGTATTCTGGGTGCAGATCCAAACAAGAGGCCACTCACACCTAGAATGGGGATCTCTAATCTTCCGTCCCCGACATGGGCTATCGGCTCAGATATGCTCAGGAATGTACCTTCGCGACTTGAAGGTAGCAACACGGACATTTTTACTGGACTGACTCCTACTATGCGTCTCAATGAAGTGGAGACTCTTCTAAACTGTAGTCCCGGGGCCAATGGGATGATGTGACACCGAAAGGAGGTATGCGTGGCTCCCGTCCGTCCATCGATACCCTCGGTCCGCTCGGCCCGATACTAATCCTCTTTACTTTCCTGAAAAAGAATTGAAGGTATGATTAACATGATGAGATGCTGGATTAGTAGCTAATTCTATCAACTTAGTAAATTTGTGATGCCATAGGCGGACAACAGCTTTCACCTTGGAACGGCGTGGTTTCAGGAATCACCGCGGCTATTCTGGCCAACGCCTTTGTCTGCCCCTTGATATGTAAAATTCCCTTAATTTTGTTTCACAGACTGCATCTAACAACTATTTCAGCGGGAAAACGAGACTACAGGTGCAGATTCAGAATGGAGAACTGAAAGCCGATGGCGACAAGATTAGCGAAAACTCAAACGAACATGTCAATCATGGTAATGCGTTAGACGCGCTTCTACATATTCTCCGACAGGATGGAATTTGCGGCCTATACAGTGGGCTATGTAGCTCCATTTTCGGTACAGCCTCCATGAACTTTACATATTTCTACTGGTCGGAAGCTGCACGAAGCTTGCATCAGTTGACTGTTCAATCATATGGAATGTCGGACTCGAACAGTGTCGTGAAGGAACTCGGGCTTGGGGCGGTTGGCGGGGCCATGGCCCAATTTTGCACTAACCCCATTGCCGTTGTTTCGACAAAATGCCTTCATTTTTCAGTTCAAGTAGACATCGGCCGACAGAAAAACTACTACGCAAGGTCCTCCAATGGTATCCAATCATAGGCTATATTTTTTATGACTCCAAATACGTAGGTACGATATCCGCAAGTTGACATCGAATTGAGGATAATAATAGGCTTTTGGCGATGTTAGTTGGCGTTTCCTGGGCCTGACAAGAATACTTCTCGGTCCTGGCGGTCCGACCCGCTACCCCGGCTCCAGCCCCGGTCCGGCGACTGCGGAGACCGGTCCCAACTAGTGCACAGAGCCTGAAAGTCGGAAACAACAAACTGATAAAATAGACAGAACAATTGAAGAATTATTACTACGAGTAACTCTGCATTTTGGCATTTCCCAGGAAAAAATCTCAACATCAATCATGTCCGTTTCTAACGTCCCGTTCGCCGACCCTTTGTGGCTCAACCGCCATCACAGTCCCTATTACAATGATTCGCACCGCAAACTGCAAAAGGAAGTCCGCGAGTATGTGGATGAGCATATTGCACCTTTCTGCGAAGAATGGGAGAAACAAGGTTTCGTTCCGCCCGAGGTTAGCTGCCATGTACTCAATCAGCTGTCATTCAGGGGGTGTTACTAAAGCATAAAATCACTTTACAGGTTCAAAAACGCCACGCAGAGCTTGGATATACCGCAGTCGCTTCGTTCCCATTAGCGGCAGATTATTTGGATCGCCAAAGGCTTCCCGGTGACATCAACCCCCATGAGTGGGACGGATTTCACGATATCATTGTCATCGATGAGCTGGCTCGCTGTGGATACCTCGGTATTGTTTGGGCACTTGGATGTGGAAACTCGATCGGCGGACCGCCTATTATCAACTTTGGAAATAAAGAGCAGAAGAGACGCTTCCTTCCGGATATGCTGAAAGGGAACATTCGATTTTGCCTGGGTGTGACTGAGCCTGATGGTGAGACTTTTTATTCCTTTGCAGAATCCATTCAGCTGATTGAATAACCATTGATGACTTGCAGCTGGATCTGACGTTGCTGGCATTACCACCACTGCCGAGCGGAAGGGCGACGTTTACATTGTTAATGGAGCGAAGAAATGGATTACGAACGGCATCTTCGCAGACTTCTGCACTGCTGCTGTTAGGACGGGCGGAGAAGGAACTCATGGTATCTCGGCATTGGTCATTCCAATGAAGACTCCTGGAGTGACTTGCAGGAAGATTGAGAATTCGGGTGTTCACGCCAGTGGTAAGTTAAAGCGTTCTAAAGAAATATCATACTGGAGCTGGCTGACTGATCGATAGGATCAACCTACATTGAGTTCGATCAGGTTGAGGTCCCAGTTGCCAACCTGCTAGGAGAAGAGAATAAAGGGTTCCCCGTCATTATGAACAGTGAGTTTCTCAATGTTTACTCTAATCTCAATCTCAGTTATATAGAGGACTCTAACATGAACCAGACTTTAATCACGAGCGACTCTGGTTAGCTTGCACATCCCTCCGCATGGCCCGCGTCTGTGCCGAAGATGCCTACCAGCACGCCATTACCCGGGAGACTTTTGGCAAGAAACTCATCGAAAACCAAGTGATTCGCTCAAAATTCAGCGCCATGGCCCGCAGTCTTGACTCCACTTACGCGTGGATGGAACAGTTGGTTTACATCTCCGAGACAGCCAAGAAGAACAGCATAGATGCTGGAATGGGAGGACTGTTCGCGAACTTGAAAGTGCTGGCGGGTCAGACTCTGGAGAAAGTCAACCGAGAAGCGCAGCAAGTTATGGGTGGTCTTGGGTACTCCAAGAATGGCCGTGGGTCTAGAATTGAGCAAATCAGTCGCGATGTGAGAGTGATGGTTGTTGGAGGGGGAAGTGAAGAAATTTTGTCAGACTTAGCTGTCAATCAGGAGGTGAAGACTATGAAGAAACTGAGCAAGCTTTAGGGACTGTATTACAAATTACCAATGACCAATCTCTTCGTTTTCTTGTCCAGTATTCTTTTCTAGCACCTCAAGTGTAATAGATCGTGTACTGCCGTGGACTTGAGGGGACTTCGGTGGACTTCTTACTGATCCAGACAGGTAAGCCCTTGACACAATTCGAAGTCTCTCCTCTTGTGCTCAAACGTCTATCAATATGATAAGTTTACTACGTCGGATTTTTTTCAAGTTAGAGAGTTTGTTTATTGAGCTTAATACAATCATTCAATTGCTTCATAGATCTTTATCAAACAACTGAGCAAAGAATTTTCCCTTCCTCCACTGCATCCCCTTGCTTCCAATTCGTCTCGAATTTTCCGGACGCAGAAACGGCAATGCTAACCTCCATCTTCATACTCTCAATAACCATAACAGTCTCGCCTGATTTAACTCCATCTCCGTTCTTCTTCAAGATTGACAAAACCTTGCACGGCATTGGTGCCTCAATGCTCTTTTGCTCAGGCCCGCCCTTGGCCTTCGCCACAGCCCGGATACTTTCTGCAAATGATAGCAACGTATCGCGTTTGAACTCAACATACGTGCCAAGGGCAGGTAGATGGCAGAAAATACGCTGGCCTCTATCAATCTCTCCAACTATAGTGTGAGGTCTGGCAGAAGGGAGAACCACATTTGCTTGAATCTTGGTTCCCTCAACCGAGAGCTGAATGGTCGATGAGAGCCATGATTCAACCATAGCGGGGTTTCCTTCAGCTGGGCGCCATGAATCGATGCTGATTTTATATGGATTGGAAGACATGACCTTCCCACTGCGTAGTGCTTGGCTGATGTTGTTATACTGGGCGGATACCTGAATGGCTGCCACCGCTGACTCGTTCTGAGAAACCTTTTCAACAGGAACGAGATATGCCTTTTCGGAGTTGTTTGAAGCCTGAACGCATTGAGGCTCCCATACACACATGGTGGAGCTACTCCCGTCCTGTTTCTTGCCCGGCCAGTCAACAGCCGTGACAATATCACAGTGAACACTAACTGGGTCAAACCGTTGATTGCGGAATTGTTTCCGAACACTTCCAAATGACTTCTTCTGCATGCCGACCGGTATGAAGCTAGGCAGCTTCCGAATAATCAGACCAGGCAGAACAAAAAGCATCTTCTCCAAGTCCGGGAGATTCTGAGTCCAAGATGGTTGCAGCAATTCGTCGATGTGAGTCGGGATAAACGATGTTGTGTATCCAGAGTCACGGAATGCTTTATTCAATAGACAAGCCTGCATGAAGAGCTGATTTGTCTTGACACCGACACAAGCAGTATGAGCAAGCACTTTGGCCATTTTTTCCACGGCAAGTGGTCTCGTTGGCGCCCAGACAACAATCTTAGCGACCATAGAATCGAAGTAGATTGACACAGTAGATCCGGTCTCAATCGCTGTTTCGTAGCGAACATCACGACCAACTCCGAACGCACCTGAAGCAGGAAGCCATAGGTGGATCTTGCCATGCTCTGGGAAGAAATTCTTCTGTGGATCTTCGGCGCACAAGCGGCATTCGATCGCGTGTCCTTGTTGGGTCACATTCTGAACAGCAGGTAGGGTTTTCAGTTTTCCACCTGCAGCGGCAAATAGTTGAAGAGCAACAAGGTCCACACCAGTGACTTCTTCGGTGATGGGATGCTCGACTTGCAACCTTGCATTCACTTCAAGGAAATAGAAGTGACCGGTTTTAATATCGACGACAAATTCAACGGTACCTGCATTCTCATACCCGATCAACTTGGCAATGCGGACGGCGGTATCGCTCATCTTCTTTCGCGTCTCATCTGTGAGGAAAGCGCAAGGGGTTTCTTCGATAACCTTTTGGTGTCGTCGCTGGACTGAGCAGTCACGATCGTAAAAGGAGATCACTTCGCCGTGTAAGTCACCCAAGATCTGGATCTCAACGTGTTTGCTGCTTTCGATGTACTTTTCCAAGATAACGTCACTTGAGCCGAATGATCGCAGAGCCTCTGATTGTGCTCGCTCAAGCTCCTGTTTCAATTCTCCGGCTTCTCGGACGATGCGCATGCCCTTTCCGCCCCCTCCAGCAGATGCCTTGAGCATCACCGGGAAGCCAATCTCATGTGCGGCCATTCTCAAAGCTTCGTCATCTTGGCTAGATCCTGAAAAGCCGGGAATTAGAGGGACGTCCGGCGCATGCTCTCGGAGATATGCTTTAGACGAGCGCTTATCACCCAGAGTCGACATGGCACTGGCGCTGGGTCCGACGAAAATCATCCCGGCTTCTCGGACCTTATTCGCAAAGTCTGCATTCTCGCTCAGATATCCGTATCCCGGATGAATTGCTTGAGCACCAGCAGAGACTGCAGTCCGAACGAGCAAGTCGATGTCAAGAAAAGGATTTCTTTCATTGCGATCAATGCTGCCAATGTTGATGGCTTCATCGGCATCTCGAATATGCCGTGAAGAAGAATCTCTTGAATAAGTGTTAGTTTACGCTTTTCTCACATTCCGTTGGGCACCTACTCATCAACATAGACTGCGACAGACAGGATGTTCAACTTCTGACATGTATGGATAATGCGACACGCGATTTCGCCGCGATTGGCGATTAAAACCTTTTGTATTATCGGCCGACCATCACTCCCTAGTGGAGGCTCTGCGACAAATAGTGGCTTGCGAAGAGGTGAAGCATTGCTTCCGTCTTCATGGTTGGGGAAATCTACCCTAGTCATCTTGGTGCGGGTTTTGGTGGCCAAGAGTCAAAATGCGTTAGGTTTGAAATTGCATCTGTAAAGACTCATTCACTTCTTCAGGGTAGTCGTTCATTCTATGTCCTACATTTGTCGGCCATCTCTCGGGGGGCATCCCTCTCCGATGGACCCGCTCGGTCCGGTCTCCGCGCTCATAATTGTGGGGTTGGTTCGGTCCGCTACTAAACCCCGCAGTGCTACGAGCATGACTAGCGTGCACTAAAGGCCTAGGGTAAATTTGGTTACAATTTAGTGGCAAATCCAGTTTAGTCTCGTGACTTTTTCACGCCAGGTCGGATAGTTGAATAGTCGAATCGTGAAGGTTAGACCCCGACTTAGGTAAAGGCGTAGATGCAGAAGATTTTGGCACATTGGGTAGAATTGCATGTTATTCAAAAAAGCCATGTAACCAGAAGTGAAAGTTTGAGCGGTATATTAAATTCTGGCCAACAGATTGTGCGACTCTGCCCCTTTAACTCCCTCCAACGTGACTACCTCCAGGCACATCCCAAGAACATCCCGCGTATCTCGGGGATCGATAATTCCGTCATCGATCAACATAGAACTGGTCGAATAACACTCGGCATCCCGCTGCACTCTATCTCTGAACTCCGAAACCTGCTTCTTGAGCTTCTCAGGCGACAGAGTAATTCCCTTCGACTTTGCGCTTGCTTTTTGGACATCTTCCATAACACCTGACAGCTGATCGGGGCCCATCACACTGCAGCGACCGGTCGGCCAGGTGAAAAGGAAGCGCGGCTTATATGACCGCCCACACATGGCGTAATTTCCTGCTCCGTATGAGGCTCCCAAGATGATGGAAACGTGAGGGACGGTCGAACAGCTGACGGCCGATACGAGCTGAGCACCCATTTTGATGATTCCGGCGTGTTCTGCCTTGACGCCAACCATGAATCCAGTGACATTATGGAGGAATACTATTGGGGTATTTCTGGAGAAATTAGCTTGTTCTTGACATAAACGAAATAGAGGACCTTACTGCTGGTTGCACATCCGAATGAATTGCGCAGCCTTTCCTGCTTCGTTTGGGTTGATGACAGATAGTTGATTGGCTACGATACCAACGGGAAATCCTATACAAAGTTAGGGCCAGGATACTCAAATCATCTTTCAAGGGTTTGCTCTCTTACCCATTATATGAGCCCAGGCAGTAATAATATTTGGACCGTACTTGGGCTTGAAAACGGACAGACGAGAATCATCAACGATCCGCAGCAAGACCTCATTCATATCAAACGGCCTGCGGATATCGGGATTGACAATTGATAGCAAGTCATCAACAGGATACCGAGGCGCAAGTGGCTCGATTGTTTCCAGTTTGAAGGTTCGTATTTGCAACGAGGCTACCCACTCTCGGGCCTTGGAGATGGCGTCAAACCTGATGATCCTTCATGTCAGCAAGAAGCGGGAAACGAGACGGGAAATCCGTATACATACTCATCAGACGCAAGTTGATCCGCAAGTCCAGTAGTAACGGCATGGACTTTCGCACCACCAAGCTCCTCAGCTCCAATTACCTCACCCGTAGCCATTTTCACTAGAGGTGGACCTCCAAGGTAAGCTTGGGCTTGGTTCTCAACAAAGATTGTATAGTCCGACAAAGCCGGGTGGTAGGCTCCACCTGCTGTCGAGGCACCGAAGACAATCGCACATGAAGGCTTTCCATGCTGCGTGCGCACTGCAAGATCACGGAAAAGCTGGCCGCCTTTATGGAAGACTCGAAATTGTTGAGGCAAAAAGACACCGGCCTGTTTAGTTAGATTTAACTTGTTCCATAAGAAACGGCTGGACTGACAGATTGAACAAGAGAGATAAGCGGTAGATCATTCTCAAACGCAATTTCCATCATCCGATTCACCTTCAGTACTATGACAGATGTTAGATAAATATATATGCTCGTTGGAGTTGAAAGAATAACCTGTCATCTCATTCCAAGCACCTCCACTCTGCGTCGGAATATGCGACATGAGAAAACATGGGCGGCCACTATGTTCGTCAGATCGGATCGAACTCATCAGATCGGATCGAACTCAAGGCCAAGTTGCTGCACCTACCAAACATTTCCAATTCCAGCAATTAAGTTCGCACATGGCGAGGAATCTTTGTTTTGAAAACCAGCAAAGGCGCCAAGCTCCAGAAAAGGTGAATCTTGATCTAACAACAACGCGACCCGATCTCTGGCTGTTTCCAATGGGTCAGATACACGATCTTCTCCGGGTGCAAATTCACTTACGCAATAATTGACCACGTCCTTGATGTCTTTTCAAAGAAACGTCATTCCCTTCAGAAGAAACATGCTTCAAGGCATCTTCAAATATTTCCAATACAGGCTCCCAGCTTTTTTTGTTTGCCTGGAACAATTCGCCCCGAAGATCAAGGTTTGCGAAGTGAACAGGAAATGAAGACTCGGTCACCATGTTGAGAATGATAATTAATTAAGAAGAGTAGAATTCGAAGACCAGAATCCACCGCTAGGTGTTCTCAATCCAAGTGTGAGTTAAGAAACACACGCACGGGGAGGATCAAGCACGCTCGGTCCGAAGCCCGGGGCCCACCCGAGCCCGGCGCGCAGCCCCAAGTAGCAAAGATCTATCATGCTGAGAACACCCTGGGCATACATTTGAACAATAAATAATAACACACCACTTCCAAGGTCTTCTGGAAGTATTCAAAGATTATTGATCTCAAGGCTTTACCAGTCTCCAATCGTGATCATTACTTTGAAACCAACACTGCTATCGCCCTTGAGTCTATTTCAATACCATGGATCCTAAGCTCGCGCTCGTCCAAGGGTCCAAAAAACCAGCCTTGTGGTTTGAAACACTGGGAAACTTCATCGACAAGCAGGCCGCTCAGTATGGGGATCGACCAGCAGTCGTCTTTCCCTGGCAATCTGTCCGACTCTCGTATCATGAATTGGCAGGTCGGAGTAAGGCCCTTGCAAAGGCAATGCTGGAAATGGGACTGCGCAAGGGCGACTGCATAGGTATCATGGCAGGAAATTGTTTCCAGTATATTGAGGTTTTCCTGGGTGGTGGCCGGATTGGATGTCCTGTTGTGGTTCTGAACAATACCTATATCCCCGAGGAATTGAAGGGCGCTGTGCAGAAGAGTTGTAAGTTTTGGGAATCCCGAAATCTCATAAGTTTTGATTCCTGATTTTGAGTTGTTAGCTTGCAAGTTGGTTTTCATAGCCTCTGAAATCGGCTCGCGAAGTCTATCAGCACATATCAAAATTCTTCGCGGTGATCAATCTTCCAACCCTGCTCTCCCAGAGCTGCGCCTTGTCGTCAACCTTGGAGACATTGGAACGGGCAGGTCTGGTGTTGAGATGCAGTCTTATAGCACCTTCACCTCCGTTTCCCAATCTGTCCTTCTGAAAGAGTCAACGCTCCGCCGCACAGAGAACCTCGTGGAGCCAGAGGACGTGCTCAATCTACAATTTACTTCCGGTATGAATTCTAATCGTTCCAAATTGAGCCATAATCTTACATGCGAACAGGAACGACTGGCTCCCCAAAAGCCGCAATGTTAACCCACATGTGAGCACCGCACCCTCAATACCCAGAATAAGTGACTTACACATCAAGCAACCTTCTCAACAACGCCCGCTTCGTTGGCGACGCGATGCATCTCACCCCATCAGACATAATATGCTCCCCCCCACCTCTTTTCCACTGCTTCGGTCTAGTCCTAGGCTTCCTCGCCTCCTTCACGCACGGCAGCTCCATAGTATTCCCCTCCGACTTCTTCGACGTGCACAAAGTGGTACACGCAATGATCTCCGAAAAGGCAACTGTCCTCCTCGGCGTTCCGACAATGTACGTTTCCGAACTGGAAGTCCTCTCAAAGATCGGTCAACGACCCAGCCATCTCAGGACGGGACTTGCGTCTGGATCGCCGGTTTCTCATGGCCTTATGAATGAGTTGCGTGAGAAAATGGGCGTGCAGAAGATGTTGATTGCGTATGGGATGACGGAGACAAGCCCGGTCACGTTTATTACGTCTCTAGAGGACGAGGACGAGAAGGGGACGAAGACTGTTGGGCGGGTTGTGCCTCATACGAGTGCGAAGGTTGTTGGGAAGGATGGGGAAATTCTTGGAAGAGGGGAGAGGGGCGAGTTGTGTACTAGTGGATTTGCGTTGCAGAAGGGGTATTGGAGGAATGAAGAGAAGATGAAAGAGGTTATGAAGGCTGATAGGGATGGGGTTTTGTGGATGCATACTGGGGATGAGGCGCTCATTGATGAGGATGGGTATGCTCATATTACGGGGAGAATTAAGGATCTTATTATTCGGGGTGAGTTCCATAGATTCTGAGTGTGGGCTGGAGTTGCTGACGATGTTGAAAGGCGGAGAAAACATCTTTCCGAGAGAGATTGAAGAGAGACTCATGTCGCATCCATCGATTACCGAAGCTAGTGCGATCGGAATCAAAGACGAGCGGTATGGTGAAGTGGTTGGCTGCTTTTTGAAGGCAGCTGAGGGGCGTCCCAAGATCACTGGTGATGAGATGAAGCAATGGGTAGGCGAGAAGCTCGGTCGGCATAAGACGCCGCAGTATACATTTTGGATTGGTGATCGGGATGTAGGGAGCGATTTCCCCAAGACCGGAAGCGGAAAGCATCAAAAGCACATCATGCGGGATCTTGCGAATCGCTTGGTCCCGCGTATAGTCAAGGCAAAGTTATAGAGAGACACTTCTTTGTTCCGCCAGAGCTTCCAATAGGTACAATCCACTCATTCTACTTAATTCGTTGATCCGTATCAAAAAAAAAATACCTACTGTTTGCCGTCGGAATCTAAAAAGTCCGATTGATTGAAATATGTAGACATGTCTGTTTCCCAGAGTCAGACCCATCCTACTTTTGTCCGCCAGTCTGCAATATTCAATGACGCTCTCCTATCAACCCAATTCACAAGTATCCATTCCCACACCCGAATGACGTCGCAGACTCCATGTTCGTCCGGACCCCCGGCGGACCGGATCCCGAAGATAATCATAGGCGTCCTAAGTGGGTCCTCAGCCCCCGGGGCAACTCGGTCCGGGCGCGAGGGTGCATTCCTAGGGTATGCTCACATCAGCCGAGGTCTAGTTCAAGCAAGCGTCAGATTAAACCCAGATCCCCCAGATGCGACCGCTATAGACAAATCTAACCAAACCGTCGTGGCATCATGACCGTACAAAGCCTGCCATCCGTCCGAATCGTGGAAGTAGGACCCCGAGATGGGTTACAGAATATCCGAGAATCGATCCCGACGGCGACGAAACTGGAACTGATACACAGGCTGGAGGGGACAGGACTGAACACGATTGAGTTGACTTCTGTTGTTTCGCCAAAGGTTATTCCGCAGTTGGCGGATTGCCGGGATGTGCTTATGGATGAAGAGGTTAAGCGGATGGGTGGGAAGGACATGAGACTTCCTGTTTTGGTGCCGAACGTAAAGGGATTGGAGATTGCGGTGGAACATGGGGTCAAGGAGATTGCTGTCTTTATCAGTGCTACAGAGGGGTTCAGTAGAGCCAATATCAACTGCTCGGTTGAGGAGGGCATAGAGAGGGCGAAGAATGTTGCCTCTATGGCTTTGAAATCCAACGTTGCTGTTCGAGGGTAAGTCAACATTTTACAGCTTCGAGAAATCCAATCTGTGTTAACCATCGCAGTTATGTCTCTTGCATATTCGCAGATCCATACGATGGCCCCACGGAGCCAGCATCAGTTCTCCGCTGCGTGAAAGAACTCCTCGATGCCGGCTGCTATGAAGTCAGCTTGGGTGACACGCTAGGTGTCGGCTCGCCATCAAATGTCCGTAGCCTCATAAGCTACCTTCTCAACAGTGGCATTTCCTGCGAGAAACTCGCAGGCCACTTCCACGACACATACGGCCAAGCCGTAGCAAACGTCTGGGAAGCATACAGCTGTGGACTACACGTCTTCGACTCAAGTGTTGCGGGTCTGGGCGGGTGTCCCTTTGCGCCGGGAGCTAAAGGCAATGTAGCATCGGAGGATCTGGTGTATATGTTCCACAACGCAGGCATCAACACTGGAGTTGATCTACCGAAACTGGTTGAAACAGGAGTTTGGATCTCAGAACAGCTCTCGAAGACGAATGGAAGTCGAGCGGGGACAGCTCTTGCAATTAAAAGCAAAGCCCTGTCAACAATGAAAAGCAAGCCTTCAAAGGAGTCTTCGCTGCAATGGGACCTCGTAAGGGAAACAGAAGGACTGCAACTTCATCGATCAGGCGTCAATCTGAAGATTGTTTTGAACCGACCCAGGAACGGCAACGCCTTGACAACATCCATGATCTCAGATCTTACGTCCGTGGTGACAGACATCAGCAAGGATCCACAGATATCTCGCATCATCATCACCGGAAACGGCAAATTCTTCTGCACAGGAATGGACCTTGGAAAAGAAAGTACACCAGTTGCGCAGGGTGGTTCAACCAGCGACGCTCAATTTCAGCGTCTGACTGGATTGTTCGAGGCCATTGACCAATCGCCCAAAGTGACCATCGCCTGTCTGAATGGACCTGCATTTGGAGGTGGCGTTGGACTTGCCTTTTCCTGTGACCTGAGACTCGGTACTCGCAATGCGGCGGTGACGTTGAGCGAGGTGAAGCTTGGACTTTGTCCGGCGACGATATCCAAATATGTTGTCCGGGAATTTGGCGTTGCATTTGCTCGTGAGGCTATGTTGTCTGCGCGTCCGGTTACTGTTGAGGAGCTCCGTGCACGAGGTCTTGTCTCCGAGGTTGCTGATAATGCGGAGCAGCTGAGGATGAGGTTGGATGTGTTTCTGTCACGGTTGAAGGTCGCGTCTCCTGACGCGTCCCGTATGTCGAAGGAGCTTGTAAGACTTGCTTGGGCTCATGCTGGGGATGAGGAGCAGGCGGATGGTATCAAGGAATTATTCGAAGAGATGATGCGTCCTGGTACCGATGGAGCGCATGGCGTAAAGGAGCTGCAGGCGGGAAGGAAGGTGGATTGGGATGCTTTCACTCAGGGAACATCAATGTCCAAGCTTTGAAACTCTCAGGTTAGATGGTCAGCACCAAGTTCGAATCTACAGGATGCTGTTACCACAAATTACGATGGAAGGCCATTGAGGGAAACCAATTCCTGTTCCTGAGAAGGTAGCGTGTATTATGATCTGCTGTACACTCAAAATAACCCCCGTGAATCAATAATAACTGTGGCCATTCCAGCCAAGAAAGCGAAGACCATAGCCCCATAAGAAATGCAAATACGCCGTGTGAAAGAAGATACCGGCGTTCAGAAACCCAGAATGTCGGTAATTTTACAGGAGAAGAAGACCGGCGCCAAAGACGCTGGACAGGGCAGTCACGAGACCGACAGCGACGGGGGCGAAGCTCATAGCAGAGGGCTTGAGACCAGCAGAGGCGCCGCTGGTGCTGGTGCTGGTACCGCTGCTGCTGGAGCCGGTGCTGGAGCCGGAGCCGGAGCTGGAGCCGGAGCCGGAGCCGGAACTGGCGGTGGAGGTGGACTCAGTGCCAGAGGTCTGGCTGCCCTTGCCGCTGAAGCCCACACCCTTGCCCGCGCCGCTGGTCAGGTACTTCTTGGCGGGGGTGGGGATAGCGGGCAGAGAGTCACCATCGACATCCCAGTTGGGGGCTGACTTGACGGGGCAGCCGCTGGCACCACCAGTGCTGTTGTAGTCACCATTGCCGGTAGGGTTCTTGGTGTCCTGGAAAGCAGTCTTCAGGGCATCATAGTCGGGAAGATCCGAGACATCGTCACCGCTGATCTTGACCAGACCGTAGTTGCTGGCCTCCTCAGAATACTCGTAGACAAGACCACCAGAGTAGACACCGGTCATCTTGGTAGAGTACAGAGCGCTGACCTCCTCGAACTTACGGGTGTTGGTGTTGCAGCCATACTCGGAGAGGAAGAGAGGGATACCGTAGCCAGTAAAGTTCTTGACCTTCTGGTCCCAGCCGGAGATCTGGAAGGAGGAGGGATCGCACCAAGAGTAGTCGTTGAAGGCAAAGAAGTCACTGCGCTCGTCATCAGAGCCACAGTTCATGTACTCGGCCATTTCCAGACGGTTGGTGTCGATATCAGCAGCGGAGTAACCAACGGGGACCTTACGAAGGTTGTTGCCAGACAGGAAGGAACGGATGTCACGAGTAACAGCCTTGACGTAGGGAGCAGCGGAGGAGGAAGGACCATCGTTGATAACCTCGTTACCGGAGAAGAAGGCCAGAGTGTTGTCGTACTTGGCGAACATCTCGACAGTGGAGAAGATGTACTGGAGGTAAACGTCGTTGTAGGACTGCTTGGGGTCGGCACGGTTGAGGGAGTACTTGGGGGTGTTGACATCCAAGACGAGGTAGATGCCGGCATCAGCCAAGGCGGTCATACACTCATCGTGGTCGGCAGAGTTGTCGACGGAGTAGACACGGATGGTGTTCAGGCCGAGATCTTGGAACTTCTTGATGTCGCGCTTGCAGCCATCGGCATCGGCGATAGGGTCGGCCAGCTTGGAGGAGCCACCGGGCTGGTAGTCAACACCGCGGATGTAGAAGCGCTCATCACCCTTGAAGAAGGCATTGCCCTTGACGGTGATGGGGGTGACACTGCTGGCACGCTTCTCGGGAATGGAGGCACCGAGAACAGTGGAGGCACCCAGAGTGAGGGCGGTTGCGAGGGAGGCGATTGAAGCCTTCATAATGTCGGTTGTTGGGGTATTATTGAAAATTGAAGATGAAGAAAACGCGTAGTTGGAAGAACGAGTGTTGGAAAAAAGCGAGCACCAAGTAGCTAACGAGTGACTGGTGAAGAGAAAAACGAAGGAACGAGGGTGAAAATGAAGAACGTAGGGATGAAGGGGAAGGAACGGGGGGAGAGCCTGTTATACGGGGCTACAGCTAGTCAGGGCCCTGATCCAGAAAGTGGGAGCGGCAAGGACCAAGAGACTGATTGGCAGACAGCGCTTGTCACTTGGAAGACCACTGGCTGCATAACCTCCGACTGGTCGATCATAGAGCAAGGGGGCGCAGCAGTGCCTCAAAGGTGGAGCGTGGTGGAGTGCGTCTGGGATGGTCCAGGGCTTGGAGTTTGTTGACCCTTTTTCTATTTCGGACTCGTGTTGAGCATTCGTACCGTGGATCGGGACCGGGTAGGTTACTTCCCTTTGCACATCTTACACTCTAGACACTCTAGACACTCTAGACACTCTATACCTTCCAACACATCATTTCTACAATACCTATGTACCTTTCCTCGACATCAAATACTGCAAGTTCCGGGTACATAGTATTGGCTTGGCGATGACGCGCGCCCCCTGAGTGAAGTTGATCACCGCCGATCACAAGCTAGGAAGTGTCTAAAACTATAGTGTCCAAGTGTTGAGGTGTCCAAGTGTTCAAGTGTCTAGGGGATGCATTGACTACTCAATCTTTTACTGTAACTGAGACATCTCCTGCCACGGCACGCCGCGCGCCTCGGCGTCTTACCTGGGCATTCTCGGCCGTTGTATTATTCGGAAACACTGCAAGCCACAGTGGAGAAGTCTCAGGGTCAATCAAGAAGATTGCACAAAATTAGACCCTAAGGGACCCTCAACGACCCTCAAAGACCACAGTGGAACTTCCCCAGACCCGTCATTCGTTCGATGGCCCGTCTGTCTCCATCCATGGGCTTGGCACTCGTCCAACCAGAAGTACCAGGCAGCATAAATACATCTCGGAATCAAGCGTGGGTGGGTGTTTTGCCAGACGGTAATCTACACGACTGGCAGAAAATGAGATCGGTAACATGCGGATTTTCAAGGCCCTTTCATGCGGCCACCGGATCCTCCACCCGCGGCTTCCGATGCCCTACCACCGCCTTCAGATCCGCCCACATCCCTCCCGCAATGCTGCGTAGTGCTCCCATACTTTCCACCTGTGAAGGGTCAGTTGCTCATTCGATCTCCTTGTACTTCGTTTCAGGGGAATAGCTCCACTTACCACGGGGTACACAACGCAGATCATCACACTAGTCCAAACCCAAATAAACGAGACCACCACCCAGCCCGTGAAGAACGGTTTACTATAAATGTAGCTGGTCCCGAACAGAGTGAAGGGGACCAGAATCACCGCTCCAAAGAAGAAGATACCCGTCGCCGTCCACGCGAGAAGCTCGGCCTTCTTGGCCTGGATGGGGTCCATCGGGTCTGCGTTGTTGGATTCGAGGTAATCCACTAGTTCGTTTCTTGCCGGGACGGGAGTGACGAGCTCGTCCGGCGTGTCTGACGTGCTCACTGGCCCCTTGACTTCACTTGCTTCTTTGGCTGTCGCTTTCCCATGCGTTGTCTCAGGAATCCCTGGAATGGCATTCAATTCAGGTGCGTGCTTCTTTGGGAACGCAAAGGTTAAAACGACGGCCATGATGAAGCCCATGCCAAAGGACGCCAAGTTTCCTGCCAAGGCATTGGTCGTGTCGCCCGTCGTAGCCACGTCAATAGCCCCGCAGCGCTTCCAGGTCGTCACGAACCAGACTACAAGGCCACATAGGAATCCGATCCAGGGAGCACCAACTGCAGCAGCCGTGGACATGGGCTTCCACAAGAGGATCATTCCAACCGGGAGTGATGCACCGCCGACAATCACGCCAAGCACGGTTAAAATCCAAGTCAGACTAATACCAGCGGCGTTGAGAATGCAGCAGAAGGCTGCCAATACAACTCCATACAGGGCAATTGCCCAGTGACTGACCTTGACTAGTGTCTCGGAGCTGGTGGCAGGCCGGAAATACCTCTTGTACACGTCGAATGTCAGAAGCGATGAGACGGCGATCAACTCAGCAGAAGTGGAGCTGGTCACTGCCATGAACAGCAGGATCAGCATCAACACAGCACCACCTTTTCCGAGAAGAGTGATTGCAGTCGCTGGAGCGGAGAGACCCGCGTTGGTCTGCTCTAGCGACAGCGGGTTGGGAAAAGTAGGGAAATCCGGATTACCCGTCAGGGCTGCACAGCCTAGGCCCATGATTGTCGCAAAGCCAAATGGGATCCCTATCATCCAATCAGCAAATGTGTATTGTGCCCAGATATTAAATACTCACCATACCAGGCGAGCCCACCTAGGATATACGCCTTAACTGACGTCTCGGGCTTCGAAGCAATGGCCCGCTGCCAGTATGCCTGATCCAACCACACAGTCGTAAACGAAGACACAAAGATATCAAACGCGAAAATTAAACCTCCCACAGACCGGAAAGTCAGATACGACCCATCCGTATTCCGCTCAATCGGCATAGTCTTCGATGCCTCCTGCAGCAGATCATAAAGCTTCCCCGGACTCCCAACAATATCACTCGATGTAACCATAACAAAACCAAACACCAAAATCGCCACAAACAAGATGACAGTGTGCGTATAATCCGCAATAAAAGTCGATCTCAACCCACCAGCAATGACATAAGCCACAACAACAAGCGGAATTAGAAACACGGCAGCATACACGTTCATCCCCGTCAAGGCCCCGACAACCTGCGCACCACCAAGAACCAAACACGCTCCCACAAGCATATTCGTCGCAAGTCCATAATACAAATATGTGAGATGCGCAATCTTCCCATGCCGTTCGAAGACGATCTCAGGCATTGTATGCGCCCCCGGGGCCTTCGACTTAATCTTAACAGCAATAAGACCGAACATAAGAATCTGCAGCGTTCCCATGGCTGCATACCACATCGGGCCGCAAACGCCATAACTATATCCAAAGGTAGAACTAGTCAGGAGCGTTGCGGACCAAGTCCATGAGGAAACGATTCCGGCGCTGATAAGACCTGGTTTGACGGATCGGGAGGCTGTGTTGAATTCCTCGGCTTTGTGCGTTGAGAATTGCGTGTAGCGGTTTTGTAGCCATGTTAGACCGAGCATGAAGAGGGCGAATAGGCCGCCGATGCCGATGACGATGCCGTAGCCGGCGCCAGGGGGGAGGACTTGGAGGTCTTTGCCCATGATGGCGGGACTTTTTGTTCGTGGAATTGATTTAGGTGTGGTTTGACAAGAGGCTTCTTGGAGTGCTTTTGTATTCAATTGGATATCTACAGGGATCCTTGTGTTGGCCACACATCGTTGTTTATCATGTTGACTCCGCAGATAAGAGTCTGTCGGTGATGGGGTACGTTGTCCCTTTCTTCAACTTACCCCAACGAGATGTTGGAGTAGGAGATAAGCAGTCTAGAGGTTATGCTTTCCTCTTGGCAAGGCTAGTAAGTATTAGGGTATTGATCGTCTTGATAAGAAGTGGTATTGGCTTCTGAGTCACCTATTAAAGAGTTGAAAGAAGGGTTTACCCCGACCCATGACGATGGGCCAATTACCCCCACTTTCCTTACTCTCACGTCTCGATACAACTTACAAATCTAGATCGATTCCTGCTATCAGGTATTTGATTTATTCAATGTTCGTCAATCATAGGTGGAAGTTGCCCCCTCCGACTTTCTCCGAGTTCACTCCTTAACAGTGAATGTACCCTGCAGACGAATATCCCGACTCGAGCTACCAACATAAACCTTGAAGGTACCACTAGGCACAACCCATTTCTGCGTCGCAACATTCCAGTAACTCAAATCACGTCTGGTAAGCGCAAAAGAAGCCAAAGCAGACTGCTTAGCCGCAAGCTTCAGCTTCTGGAATCCGCGCAACTGCTTCGGCGGTGTCCAAGGAGCAGAATCCGGAAGACCAATGTAAAGCTGTGCAACCTCGGAGCCGGTGACTGAGCCGCTATTCCGAACGACCGCTGAGATAGTCCCCACGGATTCGAAAAGCTCAGACGGACCGCCGGGAATGACCGTTCCAGTTGACGGCCCAGCGGTGGCAAAGACATGGATGCCGATGGCGCTGTAAGCGAAAGTCGTGTATGAAAGACCATATCCGAACTCGTAGCGAGGAACGAGACCGTTCTCGTCGAAGTGGCGGTAATCAACGAAGAGACCTTCGGTGAAATCGTCAACCTCGGCATCGACCCAGCCGGTGCCGTAGTCACTGCGCTGCTTGGCGATCGTGTAAGGTAGTTTTCCACTGGGCGATACGGCGCCGTACATCACGTCGACCAGGGCGTTTCCACTTTCTTGACCGGGAAGTCCGGCCCAGACAATCGCCTTAACATTTGGTTGGGCTAGAATGGTTTCGAGAATTACGGGTCCGACACTGTGCACAACGACAATGACGTTCTTATTCACGGCTGCGACGGCCTTGACCAGGGCATTGCCGTTGTGCCATGGATCGAGGTTGTTTCTGTCACCCTCGTTACCTTCGACGGTGATGTATCTGGTAACAAGAATAATCAGTATGTCACACGTGTTGTAGAATAGATGTCTTGCTTACCCTTCACCGGAGTCAGAATTGATGAACACCACCGCGGTCTCGGCTACCGCTGCAGCATTTGCCGCGGCTGTAGTGTCATCCGTGGTGCTTTGAATGACCCTGGTACCGGTCTTCTTGGATTGTAAAAGAATTGCATGGAGGGGACCGACGAGGTACTGATTGACAAGTAAGCTTTGGTGTCTATCCGCGTAATCAACCATGACCTACCGGGAACTGGGCAGTACCACTACCCCATCCCATAGCCAGCGTGCCATTATCGCAACCGTGATCGCTGCAAGCATTAGGTCCATCTGGGTTGATGATGGCATCCGAGCCAATAACGGCCAGGCTCTTAGGCTTGGTAATGGGCAAGGCCTTGGCTTCCATTCTTCAACAGAATGATCGAGTCACGGGCAACCTCACGGACAACAGAGGAGTGATCATCTGTCACGTCCACACTGGCCTTGCCGCCATCCCAAGAGCTGAAAGCGACCTCCGGGTAATCCTCATCTTGATCAAGAAGGTACCAGGCCGCCAGAATACGGGTGACCATGTTATTGAGACGGGCCTGGGGAACTGAGCCTGCGGCAATAGCGTTTTGCAGATTCTTTCCCCAGAAGATGCTTCCAGGCGGGGAGTTGAAATCACTTCCAGGCATGGTCATGTCAAGTCCAGCCAGAGCGCTGTTCACAGTAGAGTGCTGTGCGTTCCAATCGCTCATTACATAGCCTCGGAAACCAAGCTCGGTCTTCATGAGCTTATTCAAAATGGCATCACTCTCGCAGGCCCATGTCGCGTTGACCTTGTTGTACGAGCACATAACGGAAGCGACATTGGCCTTCACGGCATTCATGAATGGCCATACATACAGCTCATGGGCTGCACGATCGCCAATGTTAGAGCTGATGGTTTCTCGGTTATGCTCTTGCTCATTGCCGAGCCAGTGCTGTCAATGTGGTCAGAAAGGTTCAACATGGAGTAAATGGAGTAGCGGATGTCACATACTTTGGCGCATGCTTGAACACCCGAGTCCTGCATGCCTTGAACGGTCTCCTCCATCGCAACACCACTCAAATAAGGGTCGACAGAGAAACCCTCCCAGAGCCTGCCTCCATCGGGGTTCTTTCCAAGGGGACCTGCCACAGGCCCAAGCTGTACATTGACACCTAGTCCCTTTGCTTCGGCGCCCATCGCGGCGCCGCGGGCGTACATAAGACTGCGATCCCATGTGGCTCCGGCATTGATACCAGCTGGGAAAGCCGTGACGGGATTCGCGTATCGAATGCCCAGCGGCGAATCCTGCAAACACAATGATGGATACCCAATTGATTCGACAGCATATGTGTTGCCGACACAGGGACCGCCCTCCCAAGTAACACCCGTCACGATACCGATCTTCTCAGTTTGATTGAGCTTGTTCAATGCCACTTTAGCTTTTGAATAAGCTGCATCCCACCCAGCACTCCCCAAGCTATAAGCTTGGACGGCCGTGGTGGTAGCCAGAACAGAGAAAAAAAGCTGCATGGGAAAGGGGCTGCAATTTCTCGTGCACCGAGACCCTTAGCCATCGGGACCCTTCTTCCCTTTATAGCCTCTTTCTTCCCCAAAGGACCAGGATGAAATTGCTTTTCCCCAAGACCCCTCATATTAGCCCCAAGTCCGCTCGGACAAATAGGTAAATGCAAAATCCCATGGCCCGAGATTGGCAAAGGCCCCTGTGCTCGGCATGAGGCGCCAAATGGTGCTTAGTGTGGCTTTCTACAAATTCAGGGTGACATTCCTGAGAGGGAAATTGCCGAGCCAAACATAAGCGACGGCCAAAAACAATCAGCTAGTGACATGGATGCAATCGAGCCGTGCCGCAGTGTACCGATGGTTGGACCGCGGAGTTCTGGACGTGCCACACTGCGGAGGAAAGTCGGAGCTAAACTAGCGAGCTCGATATTCAGGCTATTATTTCCCCCCAGAGTCGCCACCACGGGCTAACATCCAGTTTGATGAGGATCGCGGGGATAATTTGACTAGTTCTTATTTGATTTAGGGTGTTCCAATACGTGACTTGCTCTTGCTGAGGTTGTGGGCTGGCCTGGCCGTACGTAGAGCAAAGTTTGTTTGCCCCTTTTCTTGAGCCCCCGATTTCGTCGATAAATTTGCCGACGGCAGAACAAAGGAAAACACCCACTTCAGGTGTCAAATAACATACTGAGGTCCCGATAATTGAAAAAAAAAATAATTCCTTCTGGTAAACAAATTTTCACTACCACGGCTTTTCACATTCGGAATCGACTCAGACCTCCTCCGGTCTATTTCCCTTGATCTCGGTGCAGAAAGCTTCCTCCCCATCAAAGATCAGCGCAACTTCTTCCAAGCTGTGACCTTTAGTCTCCAGGAACCCAAAGTAAACAAGGGCGATTTCTACAGCGATAACACAGCAGTAAACAATGTAGTACCTCCAACTGATCGCATCCATCGCAACAGGATTCGCGTACCCATTGAAGACTAGAACGCATGTGGATGCGATCTGCATGATATTTGTGCCCTTGGCTCGAAGATGAGTAGGAAGGACCTCGGTAACATAAACCCAAGGCGGTCCATTGAGACCCGCATTGTAGAAAAGCTGATAGAAGAAGATCATGACAATAACCCCAGTCCCGAGAGAACTGTCATTGAATCCACGTTCCTGGTTGATGGCCGAGAGAATCGTCCAGATCACGTAGCAGGTCAACATGCCCACTGTCGAGAAAAGGAACAATCTCCGGCAACCAGCCACTTCCATCAGCGAAGCCAGTGCAATGGAAACCCCGAGATTAAACACCCTCAAGCCACCATTGATGCGCAACTGCTGGGGGTCCGAAGTAAAGCCAATTGAATTCAGGATGAGATGTAGGTAATACGCAATCAGACCGTTGCCAGAAAGCTGCATCATGCAAGGTACGGCGATGATGATGAAGAGGCGATGCAGATTGCCGCGCGTGCTGAGAAACTCGCGATAGCCAGATTTGGAAGCTGCTTTGGCAGTTTGGATCTGTAGGATAATTTCCTTCATCTCAAAATCTACCAATGGCGATTCCTCGTTTCCACCGGCGTGATACTTGACCAGTACCTCCCGCGCATCTTCATAACGATCCTTTTGCACAAGGTATCGCGGTGATTCCAGAAGCATATACACGAAGAGAACCTGGACCAAGGGAAAGAACCCCTGAAGTAAAGAGGGAATGCGCCATGCCCATGATGTATTCGGGCCCATGAAGTAAGTTCCATACGTAACCCACGCAGCGAGCATTGCACCCAAGTACCACAGATTGTTGTAGTACCCCACCAACACAGAGCGATGAGTTGGGAATGTAAGCTCGCTGACCAACATCGGCGACGCTTCAACCGCAATCAAACCACCAAAGCCGATGATCATGCGGGAGACCAGAAACATGGCATAGTCCTGCGCAGCGCATTGAAGAATGGCACCAATGACGAGAAGAAGCGATCCGATGAAGATGGGAAAGCGCCGACCGGTATGGTCGCATAGCCATGGAGCAATTGGAAAAGCCAGAATCTGGCCGAAGATTACCCCGTTGGACAGGGAGCCTAGTCGTGTGCCTGTTGGAGAACCGAAGAAATGCTGCCATTGGCTCATGGTCTGCAGACCGTTAAGCATCGAGCCATCGTAGCCGTTGGTAGTTGATGAAAGATAGGGAATGATCATCCCCAGGTTGAGGAGGAGGAAATGACGTTCCTTGTACCACGGCTTGCCGGTGTTTGGCAGCACACCCTATGCTATATTCGGAATAGGTTAGTGGCAAGCCGCTAGCAGTCTAGGATTCTCAAATCCCTTTCGTTCCACGTCTGAGAATTCTTCAATGGGTAATCTGATGGCATCGCCCAACTGGGACCAAGCATGAAGTCGATTCATTCCGCTAGCATACGCTCGCAGGAATCAGGCGCTTGTTTGCTTTGGTTGAAGAAAAGGGTGCCCAGCCAGTTCGCCTGCAGTTTTTCTCGCATCTGGGTGCCAAACAAGCATTGCCTTGGCGAGGTCCAAAAACGCTTCCTTCTCCTCTCCCCCAGGGAATGAAGCCATGTCGCCTAGTTTGCGGTCGGGGATCAGGTCTTCGTAAAGGAAGCGACCTAAGATATTTCGTGAGTTTGAGAATAATTAGATCGAGATAGGAAACCCAGTAATACCTTTTTCGTCAAAGAATGGCCCACAGAAGTACTCCTCCGCGGTCTCGCATACTCTGCCGTCTTCTCGTCTGACAGGTTTCGGCCACGAGTACTCTCGCATATATTGATACCTTTGTATGACCTCTGGAGGAGGTGGACCAAGTAAGGCTATCATTTCGGCGATGTGTAGTTTAGCATCGTAGCGACCTTCTTGATCATGAATATGCCGAAATAGCTCTTTGCCTTCGATCATATCCCACAACTAGTTCGGATTAGTGAATGCAACAACTCTGGAGAAAAAAGGAAACACACCAGAACACCAAGATTCCAAATATCCGCAGGCATTTGCCATCCATTACCCAGTATCACCTCTGGTGCCCGATAGTGGGCTGGCTGAATAGGCCAAACGCCCCAGTCGTCGTCTTCCTCGAGTCTGGTTGCCAAGCCAAAGTCGACAAGCTGTGGTACACTTCTTAGGCTTTTGAGAGGCCCGAAGTCATTACAGGATTGATACACCGGTCGTCCTACCGAATCAATCTTGAAATCCATCGGTTTTGCAAGCTGAGAATCCATGAAATCAGCAAGCACGGTTGGATCCTCGAATGAGACCATGATGTTCTCAAGCTTTAGATCTAGGCAGCCACTTGGACTCAGTATTACCGATGAGAATAAAAGCCGAAGATGAACCTACCTGTATGAACTGTCCTGCACACTCTATGCAGATAATCAAGCCCCGTAAGAAGAGCACGAATGTATATTTTAATGAGGGGCAGTGGCATCTTTCTGTCGTCAAAGCGTCGCTGATACACCGACAATGACTCCCTCATACCCGGATACACAAGACATGGATAAGAGCCTTCTGGGCCTTTAACTTCAAAAGAGTCTAGTAATGTTCGGATAAGTGACCGGCCGCGATGTGATGGGTCTGCCGTGGAGATATGCTCTTCAATTTCGCGCTCATGACTAGCGGAACTCGCATTGTTGTTGATAATTTTCAGTGCCACGATGATCTCTGGCTCTTCGACATGACTGTATGTTTGTTAGAGACAGGGGGAGCTTCGAAATGGATAGAAATTATCGAAGGCTACCCTTGCAGATCACGCGCGAGCCATACTGTTGAAGACACGCCCCAGCCAACCTTGACTAAGGTTTGGTAACGATCGGCGAGTACTTCTCCAGGCTTCGCTGGGTAGAAGTACTTGGAATCGTATACTGGCGAGATCTCTTCATCAACGAGTATGCCGGGCGGTAAAGGTGGCCCGGGAGAAGGCATGGGAAACGGTTTCTTGCGAAGCAAGGCGGAGAAACGAGGAATGAATGGCTTTATAGTGTTCATTACAGAGTTACTTCCCGTAAGCCGACGAGAAAATGTGATGTGAGTGGTTGTTGAAGAAGATCAAGAAGGAGCGTCGGCACGACTGGTGAACGTGATCACGTGGCACGATCTCAGGTCGAAACAAGCTGTCAGCCTATCTCAACGGGTATGTCAAGTTTTCCAAGGAGACGACATGGAAGCCTGTGAAGCTTCCCCCAATGCCTGTGGCACCGGTCATTCCGCCAGAGCTTCAATACAGGCGTGTGTGCCGAAAATGGCTTTGGCACTTGCTTCCCTTGCCCCGACCAAGGAAGCAATCAAATCCTTGGTCCTAGTCCTCTTCATATTAGACTTAGCTACGCTTTATAAAGCCCTTGAGGTCAGCGAAAAACTCCATAAATGAGTTGAGGTCCGGCGAATACGGAGGGCGATAAATCTTAACTAACTCCCGTATTAGCCCAAATCTACGCAATACGCTCATTGTGCAACGAGTATAATATCTCACAGTCGTTCTAGATAAAAGAGAACTATTCTTAGAAAGCGGTAATTTACGACCTAGCCACTGAATCCCGAAGCGTCCGCTGAGAAAATAAACACGTGGCCCGTTTCACGGAGACGTATGCCCAGGAAGACATCTGCGTCGCACATCTTGCTATTTTCGCATGCCTTTTTCATCAGACTTGATTTACGACGACATTGTTTCTGGCGCTCTGCTTTCCTACTCGAAGTAGATCGACGCGGTCGGGTATGTTGCGTGGTAGCCATTTTAAGTAGGCACTTCAACGAATAGAGAAATGATTCAAGTATCACTATTGGACAAGCGAAAGCGAGAAAATAAGACAAGGAAGCCAGCCAGTTAAGTAGTCTCAATTTTGTTGACAAAGGTAATTTTCAGAATTATCATAAGTCGAGAATGGTTAAAAGTGCATTGGCAAATTCTACAGTTGCGCCCAGTCACGGTTTTTTGGCGCCGCTAACCATGGTCCAAGGCGACAGCAGAATACTACGACGCTAAAGCCGCATCACGAGCTGCCTGTACTGGCATTTTTCCCTGCAATCTATATTTTATTCTTAGGTCTTGCTGACTGGGATATCAGGTCGACAGGTACAGGCTATGCCTCACCTTCCAGATCAGGGAAAACAAAGCCGAAAATGGACCTAAGTCCCGTAATCTGATCATTTGAGATTTGGATATCCTGCGATATGGGATAACTGAGAATGTCATTGTGAAACAGTGACGGTTCGTCAAAGCTTGAATCGCGATAAGCCTGCTCAGCGGAATTCGTAGGTGGGTATATTGAAGAAAACTGTATCCATGTTAGCGGAGTTGGTAGACTAAAAAGAATTACCCACATCTATGTCCCTGAAATCTATGTTCGGTGCATAGTCCCATATTGGTTGAATTCCTTGGTGCATTTCCGGATCCGAAGTGGGCCTGCTGCCCTGTAAATTGAGAATGTATTGTCGTGCAATGCCTGCGAAGCTCGATATGATGTTTCCTGGGAGCGCACCTTCAGAGGCAAAGTCCACTTGGCCAAAGTATTCCGATGCCTAATCAAGGAGAGCGAGGTTACATTCAGTCTGTTTGTGACCTGGATTATGAATCGCAAAATCAAAAAGAACGAAGACTGCAGATAATGGCATGATGCCGACAACACTTAGACAAGAATCAGTAAGCCGAGCCCGCAACCGTGACCTGGCATGTCATGTAAATCGAAAGCTAGACTCACAAAACGGGCATGTGAGGCTCGACATCAATGAATTGTACGATCTCAATGACATTGCGTGCTGCGCTCATCAAGTTCCATTTGTTATCTTCGCCTTGTAGCTTCCCATTGGGGTCAATATGAAGAGATACGCGCTCGATGGCAAAGACAAGATGATAGTACAAGTAATGTGTCTGTATGGCGATCATCTTCGTTTTCGAACTTGTGAGTTCACTGGGTAGAAGTGGTTCCTTTGGCCGGAATGCTGTCGGGACTTGTGAGCGCCATTCTTCTAGTCTGCGTCGTAAATCTTCGACACAAGTCAAGCGTTCTGTCACAGGTTTTAAAGAAGACCCTGTCGTAAATAGGGTAGTATAGGCAATTGAAGTCAGTCTTCCCAATTGAATAGCCGACAAAAACCAATTGTACTCTCCAAATACGGACTCTGGGACGGAAGGAATTCCACATCCAATGTCTTCGTCAGAAAACATCTATTTGATGGTCAGTAAACAAATAACAATACATCAATAATTCCAGCCAGATGAGAACACACCGAGCTGTTGTTATCAGAGAACGATGTGATTTTCTCCAAGTGGTAAACAGTCCAGAAAGCTTTCAAGTGAACCGGCTTAGCATTTGAGGATTTGTGGTACCGTAGACTCTGCGCCATCCTAGCGGCCTCATATACCAATGCTTGGTCTAGCTGGAGGCAGCAAGGATTCATCGCAAAGATGGACTGCCGCTCGAGTATTAGATTTGTGAAAATTATTGGAAGAAGTTTAAAGGTTTTACCATGGCTGTCAAAGCCTGTTAATTAATTAGTGAAACTGAAAAACCAAAAAGTGGAAGTATTGAAATACCTGAAGTTTCGTCAATGAATATGGAGGAACCATGATATCCGGAAGAAGCCCAAAACTTAATTGAAATGTTTTCCACGCCATCCCCGATCCCGGCGTAAAACTCCCGCCTCCGTGGTACAGGATACCCAAACCTAGTACGGCGTGATAAAGAGCGGAACATGCTTTGCTACACTTTGACATCCCGACACGCTGGCACTTAACAGTGTGCGACGTGAACTCTTGACTATCAAGAAAAGGGTAAACAGGATGGACCTGGTCAAAGTAGGCTAATTCTTTGGGTCAGGCATCTGGCTTAATTTGATGGAAAATGTACTGACCATCGATATAGGCCTCGGCCTCCCTTGGTGCTAGGTCCACATTTTCCAGAGGTCGCTGGAACTCGATTCTATAGGAAGACTCGTTGTCCGAGCAGACTCGTGACACAAGAAGGTCTTCCAGGTCGTGAACAAGTTCTGTAAGTATGTTTGATCCCAGACGGCTGGCCAATGCACTCAATCGTTGAGTTGAGAAAAATGCAATGCTCGAGCTGGTTGCTATGTATGGATGAGCAGATAGCTACATAGATGGATAGATATCAGCTTACTTCGCTCATTGCTTGCCTTCCGTTATGCAAATGTCAGTAATGTGAGCAAAAAGATGACATCATGTTGTACCGGTACCTTGACAACGGTAGACTCGTCAAACAGATCGATTTTTTGAGGCTCAAGTCGCAAAAGACGGTCAATGGGGAGGTCATTTTCGCGTAGCAGCGGTGGTTCGACGGGAGTGGTAGTAGATTCTACATACAGTCAGCCAATATACCCACAAAGTGATTCACAAAATGCGCACGTGTATCTTTGCGCCTGAGTTTACGCCTGATGGGGCTAAATTGGCAAGACTCGTTGCGGTTCTAGGCGACTTCCTGTTAGTGGCGTTTCTTCACCAAACGTAGATTGAGCATGCATACGATGCAATGAATGCAAGCAGACACCGCCCCCGCTCTGCTTGCAGTTTCAGGCACTATCCATGATAGGTGGTCTTAGCCTCGCACAACCCTCGCAGTAAGTGTGACTGGATAACTCTACCTATGCAACGAACTTTCCGAAGCCTGCACTGATCACAGGCCTTGTTGATCCTTGTGACAGACCCAGGAGCTGGGATCTGAATATGTTCCATGTTCAAAGTAGCTCATGTAGGGATCCTTCGCTGTACATGTGAAAGAGTGGTCAGACCTCGATCGCTCTTTGACGTGGTCAGCTCAGCCCCCGCCTTGTTCCACACCGCCTTCAAAGAGCGTTCTTTGTTCACTTGGACTATATAGTCAGTGGTAAGTCGCTTTCGAGAATTTAGATCACCTCAGAACTTTTTTCAGTGCTCGCTTGCCATGTGTGGTTTTCTAACTACGCTGTTCGGACGAGAAGTGGGTCTATATGATCGCTATGGTTGCCCGCTATGTTAGACACGCTCCTATGTCGTTCAAGCCTATACCCTATCCGAAAATTCGGAAGCTATGTATCTTTACCGCCTAGGCTCGTATATATATAAGCTAGGAAATAGATAGTTCTAGCTAATACCTCTCTTGAATGTCAACTATCCAAATTTCCTCTATCCTTCCTACTCCTTACATCCCTTGATCCCCTTTACCCTAGGCAACTAGCATAACCTTTTCTAAAACGCTACGGCATCAGCAGCCCATTAATGATGATCGCCCTCAGATAGGACGATGATGTCCTGCACATTCTACCCGTAGAAAGAACCGGCGGCAATCAGCTATAGCACCCCTCGTGCCCAAGGGCGATTATGAAGAGCGAACAGCCATGACGGTCATATAGACTTTGTTCAAATACCAAAGTTAGAAATACACACACGTCCAGCGAACACTCGAAGATCGCTCGAAGGTCTGGTGACTTGGAGGAATATAAAAATCCGCGAAATTGGAACAAAAAGTCGGAGAAAACTATGATTTAGTGCATGTGCTCTACTTCTGCCCCGTGTATTCGGTCCAGCTTACTCTCAAGCATACTTGCTATCCCTCCCTTTCGGGACCTTGAACGCCCAGTAAAGCCCCAGTCCCGCCACGATATTAAGGAGAATGTAAGCCCATATGAGCCCAAAGTCTCGCCACCTTGTGCTGTAGGAAATTTGAAACCTATCAAGAAACTCATTTGTCGTAGCAAGTGGACAGTATTCGCAAATATTTTGCGATGTCGGGTTGAGCACCAGGCCACCAGCTACATCGATGTACGGGGTGAGGAATTCTTTGCAGGTAAGGTTCCCGATTGGAGCCATTCGGAGGATCTCACGATCGGCACATGTTACGTCTGAGTTTGCGACTGCGTTGGACATTATACCCCCAACCAGATATGTCGCCGGCGACACACGATACATGAAGGTCCAGAATTTTGGGAGATCGGCCATGGGTACTCCGACTCTGTTTTGCTGATTAGCATATATGATGAAACTAGTACGTTTGAGCTTGTACTCGCCCGCAAAACAAGATGCATAGCATCCAGAAAAGGCTGGTAAGTACGCCAGCGGTTTCCGGAAGGTCGATCCAGAAGATGGCGAAGTGCGCAAATGTGCTGGTGAATAGCAGATAAACCCATAAGAGGAGGAAGATGGCAAAACCGCGGATAGCCTGGTCATCGGATATGGTGTTTTGGACGAAGCCGACCGGGTAATACCAGCAAAGGTACATTAAGACTGCCATGAGAGTATGCCATGCGAGCTCAATGAGGGTATTGGAGAGTAGGTATGCTTTAGAAGATAAAGTTAATCTTTGCAGAAAAGCCTCAAGGAACGAGCAAAGTCTTACCTGTCCATCTATAAATCTCTGAAGGTCGCTCGCGCGCCTCATACAGCGCTCGTTGGGGCAGGAACATGGGCATTATTTGCTCGTTGATGTTGATGAACAAAACAAGTAACATGAAGATCGCCCATAGTTGATTTTGCAGCCCTTGTATCGAATTGTTGGCATTGAAACTGAACCCCAAGTAAAGGGACTAACAGTTAAAATGTAATTAGCCCGTGCCAGAACGCTAGTGAGGAATCTCCACGTACAGAAAGGATGATCAGTAGGGTTTTAGACCAGATGTAAGTCGGCGATCGCCAGAAATGCTTCCAAGTACGTTGTAGGACTTGGCCGAATTGTGTCCAAAAAGAGGCCACGAACTCCTGATGCTGAGAGCTGCTTTCATCCACGCGTGTAGATTCCGATGTACGAAGAGTTCGAAGGTGACCAAGCTCAGTTTTGACGGCCTGATGCTCGGGGGAGCTCAACCATATTTGATGCCAGTCTGGTCCTTTCGAGCCATCTGCAGGCGGCTCGATCACCTGCAGCATCCACTCTGCGGGATTGGCTCCCGTTGGACATGAAGGGGCACCATTCTTCTCAAAATATTGTATCAAGGTTGAAGCACCGCTACCTAGATCTAAAACATCATCAGATTAGCCTTTGATTAAGGTGGATTCAAAAGGGAGAGGAAGGCATTCACCGCCGAAGTATGCCGTCTTTCCTCCTGGTGCGATCAGAAGAAGCCGATCAAATTGGTCAAAGAGAATAGCAGATGGTTGATGAATAGTGCAGAGAACTGCCTGACCACTGTTAGTTAATTTCTTGATAAGCTCCGAAATGGCCCAGGACGTCTGCGAATCCAACCCCGAGGTAGGTTCGTCGAAGAACACTAAAAGCTGAGGCTTAGCGGCCAGCTCCACACCAATTGTTAGGCGTTTGCGTTGCTCGACATTGAGGCCCTCCCCAGGAACACCTATAACGGCATCCGCAAATTCCCGCATTTCCAGTGTGTCGATGACATGCTCAACATAGTTTAGCTTTTCGGATTTAGGTATTTCTGCGGATTGCCGAAGGACCGCACTGAACCGTAGAGCTTCGCGGACCGTCATGGTGCTCAGGTGTAGATCTTGCTGTTGAACATAGCCAACCTTGTGCTGGAAAGATGGGTCTGTTGGATTTCCAATCACCATTGTTTGGCCAGTCACAACACCGGTGGTGACACGGGTTGCCAGAACGTCTAGGAGAGTCGTTTTACCTGCGCCAGATACACCCTGGGAAGGTGACGTTTAGCTCTTTATGAGTGGTGGGATAGGGGTAGCACTCACCATGAGAATAGTAGATACCCCGGGTTTGACCCAGCCATCAACATGGTCTAAAAGACGGCGGGTCCCACCCTTGACTTTGATATCATAGCAAAGATCCTCCCAGTGGATCACGTCCTTCCCAGCAGCAATCAAGTCAGATTGGGGTAAAGATTGCCTTTTCTCTGCTACTACTGGACGACTTTTCTCTTGATTCTCAGCATCCAAGGGCTGCTCCCTCCTAGGAAATCCTTTGCCACGACGGAACACAAGAATTTCACCGCGTGTCTTGGGTGGCTTGGCAAGCTCAGCAGCAAGCACGTAGGCAGGAAAAAAGAATGCCAGAAATGCGCAGAGAAGCCCGATGTTTCTATTCAACATTTCCATTGGTCAAAATTTCTTCTGTAGTCGCATTTATTGGGATATACTAACCTCCATTTGTGCGTATTCCAGTAGTCAAAAGACTTGCTGATGTAGCTATCTCCATTGACAATAGCCGAGCCGACTTCAGAACCCACAACAGAGCATATTTGCGATGCAGATGGAAGGTTAGTGTATCCTTGACCGGTAGGCACCATGCTAGCACATGGGAAATCTCGACCGTGGAATTCGTTTGCCATCAAAGCCTCAAAACCGTACGATAGGGGGTTGATGTACGCCATCCAGCGTGACCATCCTGGCATATACTCTGGCGGCGTAGTGAACCCCGTGTAGATCATGAGCCCAAGACTTAGGATGGCGCTTGGGATCATAGCCTGGTCAGAAGTCCGGGTTATGCAGGCCAATGTGCGGAAGACAGCTGATTGGACTAGGGTGGTGAGAAGTGTGGTGAGACAAAAGAAGAAGAAAGCACCCGCTTCTCGCTTCAGATTCGCCATGAAATAAATGAGGATGTTGAAAACAAACATATTGATGATCTTGTAGGGTAGATCAGTCAAGTAGCTCGCAATCGCCTGGGCGGACTGGTGATAGAAGGCATAGCGATTCTGCTTCTCAACGACTGGGCGCTCGGCATAAATTGTCAAGACCTATTCCAGCCAGGTTAATATGAGCTGTCTCACAAGATAGAAATGAGTGGTTTTGGACGGACTCACCTCGAGCTGACTCGCAAACGCATTAAAAAGGAGCGAGAAAAAGATAAGCCCTCCGCGATAATAGAAGCTGGAGGTATCCGGCTTGAGATTGTAGAACATGCTACCTAGAATGAGCGCCATCACGACATTGAATAGCAAGGAAGCGATGGTGAAACCAGGATCAGCTAGCAGCCTTCGGTAAGCACGCCAAAGAGTCAAAGAAATTTGTTGAGGGTATGATATGGTATAAGCAGACTTGGCGCGCTGCTGCTTAGCCTGTTCAGCTCGTCTGGAGCGGTTGTATTCCGCCATTCGCATCTCTGGGGGATGTTTCTGCTCGTATGATGCCACCTCAACAAGTAACCTCTTCCGTTGCCCGCTTAATTGCCATCGGTCTGCAAACTCATCCGGTGAGTGAGGCACCAATTCCTCGAAGCCAGGTCGCACCCGCCGCTCCTCCGTACTGGTCATAGACGTCAGGAAATCGGGGATGGTCTGTCTAGGAATAGCTTCGAAAGAAGTTAGCGACTTGAAGGCGCGTGGCTCATCGACGCTCAAGGACTCACAAAAAAATCCCAGATTCTCGAAATAGCCCTTTGCTTCGGCGATATGACCAAAGAATATTTGTCTTCCCTCATATATCAAGGTCACTCGATCAAAGAGCTAACAAGAAAAGAGAGGAAGATATATCAGCAAGGAGTTGGTAACTTGAAAACTCAATTGTAGGAGACTCACATCGTAGGCCGACTGAGGTGCTTGGTACAAGGTCACCACGGAGGTCACATCAAGAAGATCTGCCTGAAGGCGTAAGTTTTTGCAAAAGTTGATGGCATTGGCGCTGTCGAGTCCGCGCGTAGAATTGTCCCAACATTGGAACTTAGCCCCGGTAAGAGATGCCTCTGCAATGCTGACTCGCTTGCGCTCTCCTCCGCTGACTCCACGCACAAAGTCATCTCCGACATGAGTATCGATAGTATGGTTCAGGCCGAAGATGGCTATCATGACATCGCGGCGTACCGTGTCCAGCTGCTGGCGGCTGAAACCTCCTGGCGTGTGTCGGACAGAGCGAGCACGAGAAGCAAAAGTCAAAGTCTCCCCCACAGTTAGATGTGCCAGGTGGGTATCAAGCTCGGCATTGTACAGAATGTCGCCACGAAGCGAGGAACGGATATTAGCAAGGTCCAGTCCTATACGTGGTTAGCGAATTCTCAGATATCAAATGACACTCAGCAACAAACCTCGAAAGTTGATGTATGATTCTGGCGTGACGTTCAAATCTGCTGTTTCTCCTGCTAGCGACTTGAGAAGAGTGGAGCAGCCAGATCCAGGGGGACCAAGGACGAGCAACATCTCCCCCTTTTCTACGACGCCCTCGAAGTTGCGTAGAATATCGACGCGTCTGCCATGTCGATCTCCACGAAGCCATGTTCCTAGATAAGTTGCTGCTTCAATCAAGACATTTCCGGTAGTCTTCTGAAACTCTGCGGCCGTGCCATATGCAAATACACCAAGTTGCTTGAAGGCAACGCCGAGGGATCGAGGAGATGCAGACTCAGGGTCTGATTCGAGCAATCTGTTGAACTCCTTAACCCAGGTGCGAGCGTCAAATGCTGGAGACGAAGGGTCAAGGTTACTGCCAGGCGTTGGGTTCAGTATATGGGGCTGCCCATTTTCCGAAGCAGAAGATGTCGACAATCGCTTCGCCAAATTGGCAACTCCATTGTGTAGCTTATTTTCTTGTTCCACTTCCAAGTGAGGCGCGTTCTCACGGTTGGACTGTGAAAATGCTCCGCTGACTGCAGATTCGTCAGCTCGAGGGTCTGGACTCATCACGGCTTCTGTACGAGGTACCTGGTAAATGGTGAGAGAACTTTGAGGAATTGTTTTATACAGATGGGCATGTCTTTGACGGGCAGATCATCGACTTCGGGGCTCGGGGCTTGGCTGATGTCGGAAATCGGGAGAAAAGATCGCCCGTCGCATTCTTTGTTCAGCTCGGTGCTCGGTTCTTGGCATTCTAGGCACTCCTAAGATGCGCGGGTCCGCTGCAAGGTTTATGTACTAATGCACGGGCTGTAACGGGCTAGAAAAAACAGCGCCAGTGACTGTGCATCGCTGCACCGCAGATGCCGATATCAGTGTCGCTGCATCCGCTGTCTTCATCAATGGAAGCGGGGAAGTTATTAGCCAGGTACAATGCATAACAAATGGAAATATCGCGCTGGACATGGAAGGCGCAAAGCTCACGCCCTTGGAGGATGCAGAGGAGCCAGGAACCGACAAGCCAATGACATCGGCACGTCTCACCTGGGGACCATACATCGACTTCTTGGACGTCAAGCGTCTCATCAAGCCGGAGGTCCCCAGGCGTCTGTATACTCCAACTCTTGACGAGATCTCCCGCTTGTGTCTGGTATACGCAGAACGACGCATCGAGGGAGCTCAAACCCAACTTCCTCATATGGCCAAGTATATGGATTGGATCAAACGCCAGGTCCAGGGATATGGAAACCACTCGCCAATGCTCACTATGGATGATCTTTCTATCAAAAGGCAGATATCCAGCTTGGTGCAAAAGCTGCTCGGGACACTAGTCAAGGGCTGTGCTACTGCTGTCCAGAAAGTAGTCAACAATATCGAAGGACTATTGTCTGGGGAGACGGATGCTCTTGAAATTTTGCTGGCCGGCAATACTCTAACAAAGTTATACATTGCAACGGATTAATCTGGAAATGAAATGAGAAATTCATAATTGAACCCTATCAAGTCCCAATTGGGCTGTCTTGCATAGGCCGTAGAGAATGAGACACCCTGGTAACCTACTTGTGCACGGCGGGTGTTAATCTCCTTCCTCCATTCAGGATCATGATTTACACTGAGAACTCTAAATTTCCGCGTCAGACCTGTTTGATCTTTTGCAACTGAGTGAGTATTCGAATATCAGTTCCCTTATTGGTAGCGCTGATCATTTGCCTGTGACAACGCCCGGACTGTGTCGTTCAATCACGGCCACGCGTCGTATACTGCTTGAACTTCCTTCACTGCACTTTTCTAGCCAACAAGAGCCAAACCCACCTGATGAACATTTGTTTTTGGGTATGAAGAAGTACAAGCTTCTAAAATTGAATTTTGCACCGTGTTGCTCAAGGGCGGCCCTCTACATATGCATCTCTAGCAACCTGCTACTGGATTGCCCCTGCTAAAGCCTATCAATTTTGAGCTCCCTGAATGTGAAGGCGGCTATCGTTTTATTCGTGTTTGTGATTGTGGGGCCGCCTGCAACGGCCAGTCAAGGTGCGTTCTACTTTAATACTTGGGAGTCATGGGGTGGGCAATGTGTGATCTTATAATCGGTCTTCTAGCCTGTTAGCTGGAATCCGACTTTATCAACGACTTTGACTTTATCAACGGCTTTCAGGGCACAAGCCTAGCACATGTTCAATTTGCCATCAAGGCCGTCTGGAAGCAATGTTACAATCCAGACTGCTACTCTAACGCTGAGTGTTTAGGCATAGTCATCAACTACTCCTTAGAAGCAGACCTTCACTCGCCGTTGACGAGATGACTTTGCCAATCTTCTCAATCTCCTCGAGTCTTTGCAACCAGAAATTCCACCGATCCATGCTCATCGGTCCCGCCGTCCAAAGCCTCCCCTCTCTCTCCAACGCCCAGGACTTCTCACCTTTCTTCGCGCCCTCTCTGAGTCTTTCTCCAGCTACCTTAATCCACACTACCGCAGCAGGTACCTCAAAGTCCTATAAGGCATCTTGGCATTCGAGCGCTTCGGAGATACACTCATAGCCCCAGCTTAGTGGCAAAAGACCATCTTCAGCATTCGGTCCTGGAGTAGCTATTGCACAAGACGCCTCTACGAAGGCCTGGTGCACGTGAGCCTCACGCCTCTTCGCTCTTGTGGCTGGATCCCGCGTTGCTAACGCTTTGCGCCAGTGGCTCTGCTTCCATCCATCTGCCCACGAGTGGCCAAAACTTTTAAGACTTTTCCAGACAGGTTCGCCGTCCTCTTCGTCTGGCAGTTGGCTAAGTTCTTTAAGCAGGTCGATAAGAGCGGGTGTGTGGCTTTCAGGCAGCTCAAAAAGTGCGTCTTCGAGTATACCCAATATACGGTCTCGTAGGTCGGTCTTTTTCTCGGAGTCATATGGATATGGCTTAGTCAAGGCGGTAGCTGTCTCGGATGGCTTAGAGTCGCCTTTGAGGTACGCTTTGAGAGCCGCAGCTTGATGCGGATATACCCCGGTCTCTTCCTCGCCATCCATGGGTGCAGTATGTTGGTCGAACCAAGCGTCATCGGCGGCGGCGCCAAAGCCGTCGAGCTCGATCGATTTGCACGTCATTTCTTGAATGCTGGTGTTCATGATGACAGAGCGCGAGACAGAGCGCGAGGGCTCTTAAAGGAATAAATTTTAGGACTTTGAGTGTTTGAGAGATGAGCAGTCACTACGCTGCGCTGCTGGGACGAAGGATGTGATAGTTGCGTTATGTTCGAGGAAAGAAAGTGCGGAGTGGTCGCAATATCGGAAACTTTCAAGAGTGGCAACTAGGCAACAAAAGTCCAAAGAGTCACACAACTACCCTGATATCGATCGAGGCGCAGTGTAATCCTCCGTCCTGTTGCAACAATAGCCCTGTACAGTGACATCATAAGGCTGCCCATCATGACTGATCTGCCGATTAACCAGGAACGTGGGGTTGACAATTAAGCCGCACCGATTAGAGCAAAATGCCCGATACAACAACAACTGATTCAGTCCAAGTATTAACGCCCGCAACCTGTACCTACTATCGTCTTTCCTCACCCAGATCTAAGTATGGGTACCTTCCGAGGTGGGTGGTACTACCTCTAGTGCCTCTTCATCCAAAGCTAAAGATGGGTGTTCTGAACTGCGTGTCACCTATATAAGTACCACGAAATTATTATACAACACGATTTCTTTTACTTCCTGGCAAGAAGATAATGAACGTCGTGTTTTGGAGAGTTAATGAAAGCGACCGACGCTGAACAACAGTGTGCATGTCGAGGTACGGAGTTTCAACAGGATGTTCAATGTTCCCCTTCGTTTGAGAAGCGGTCTTCCCGGGTTTGTATGACTTAATTTGCATTCTACATAATACACAGTAACTACCCATACACGGAGGGAGCCAATCATTTCAGTTCTCTTTTGTGGCTTTACTGCCTGTATCTCGTAGCTATGTGTTGATGCTGGGTAGAGAATCAAGTGATTAAGACACTTCGCCGATACCATAGCACAGCATGGGCTCACTTTTGGTTAGATACGCATCTTATTCTGAGAATATGTACATAGTTTCAGAGCGACGTTCCAAGATCAGTTACTCGGAATGCCGCTTGCCCAATTTATCCGTTCCATGCACCCAGTCCAACAACCCGATCGATCCATAATTCAGATTAAACTGCTCATGGTGCAGATCATGCATCTTCGCCTTGTTATGGAAAAAGTCATACCCACTATGTACAGTGGCAGTATTAAACAGTTCCCAAGCCAAGAAGATCCAAAATGTCAAAACATGGCTCCGCAGAAGCTGCGGCGGCAACGATATAGGAAGCGCGTTGGCAAAAATCTGCTCGAGGGGATGCGCGAACTGTGCAGCCAGAGCGATCGGCGCAGTAAACTTGTGATGTTTCTTGTGAATGCGGCGATAGAAGTACGGCAGGTGCAGCACGCGATGGCTATAGTAAAACATTGCCTCGCGTAGTAGAACACTGATGAGGATGTCACGAACGAGTTCAGTGGCAGAGGGCAAGACTGCCTCAACGCGGTAGGAGGATGCAGAGCCGGCGCGACTGGTTACGAAAAGTAGCCCCATGTGCAGTACCGATGACAAGATCTGATTCTGCGTCACGACTATGAAGCATCGCACGATGTCGCTTCGCGTGGGTTGTTTCGGGGCCGGTTGGATTTTGTGCCGCTGCGAAAAGGAGGGCGCTATCACATCGAGGAATAGATATAATATAGATGGTAGCCAGAATGACAAGACCTGGACAAGCAGCGTTCCTACAAATTCGATTCTCTGGGGAGAATGAGAAGCCACGAGCTCAGACCAGAAAGCAGAAGCCTTTGGCAAGAGTCCACTGTCGTGGTAATGGATAGGCTCCATCGTGACGGTCTCACGTTGCTCAGTAACCACGATTGAGGGTTGTCGAAGAGGCTCGGCAGAGTCTCGCCTCTCTTTATGAACCTCGGCGACCCCAGAAATCCTATCCCGCGCCCCGCAATCGATCATCAGCCATCGCCAATTCAGGTGGAGCTCGGCTAAGATCGTGCCATGTGAAGCTGTCACGGAAGTTAATTACTTGCGACAGTAAGCGCTTGTTTTAGAACGATAGTGATAACTCTGAACGAGGGTCTTCAGTCTCAAGTCAGACTGAAGCCTCACCGTGACCGGCCCGAAAGCGGCCCGGTGGGCAGGAGCGATGGGAATAAATAAGAAGCTCAGTCATTTTGCATCTCGCATTTCCCAGGTCAATGTAATTTGTGCCGATCAGCCAAGGTAAGCCCTCGATCGCGATTGTCCAAAGCGACCACTTGCTCACGACTTCCAGATGAACTACATCGAATATGGCCTGAGCCGCGTATTTGCGAGTGCCAAAGGGCGCGACGCCAGACTCTTCACCAAGGGCCCCGCATTCGCGCAGCATCATACAGCCACCATCGCACTTTCATGCTCCGAGACAGGCCCGTCTGGATCGCAAATGCCAAAAGAGCTCTCCGCAGAAGGTGCAGGCCGTTTCCCCACCTTGCAGTGGCCTGAAGCGTCAGCCGAGACTAAGCAGTATTTGCTTATCAGCGAGGATCCCGATGCGCCTCTTCCCAGCCCTATCATCCACGGCCTATACTACGGTATTCCTTCCACTGCTACTAGACTGAGCAATGCCGATTTAGAAGCAGCGAAGGAGCCATACACCCTCAAGAGTGGCTTCAAATATGGCAAGAATCGCCGAGGGACTATCTATATCCCTCCTCGTCCCCTGCTTGGCCATGGACTCCATCGCTACTTTTTCACTTTGATCGCCTTAAACGAGCCAATTGATACAAGCAAGCTCAGTGCGGTGCCTAGAGCGGAGGAGATGGCTGGCGCCATTGAGGGGAAGGTTGTTGGCTGGGGAGAGTGGATCGGAGTTTATGAGAGGAAGTGGAATTGATTTTTATCGGAAAACCTGTGCTGTCCATCTCTGCGGTCTTTTGCTGCACTGATTTATTCGTATACCCAATTTCAATGAGCAAGTCATGCAATTATGTCAGAGTTCAGATCAAACCGTAGCATCTTCATCCACCGGTGTTGGCTGTTGTCTACAGCGGAGCAAGTTGAAGTGACAGGACTTTTAAGGGCCGTGGTGGTGCACAATGGTGACTCTAGACTCTTATTGACATCGGGTCAAAATTCCTTTTCATTGTTTGAGACTGGGGGTCCTGGGCACCAAGGCCTCGGTTCAGCAGTGATCGACGAGCAAAAGTTCAAGTGTCACATTGTTCCTGTCTGTGGGGAGATTGCTACGGGATCTCTTGAACTTAGAAGCTGAGTTTTTCGTTGTCCGCAAACCTACACTAGCAATGTGACCGCCGATCCTGTCTATTCCACAGAGCCGTGCCCGCACGACGATGCGAGTTCCCAACCCGTCCGGGTGCGAATATCCTGAATCATATATTTTCAGGTTACTCAATCTCCGATAGCTTCAGCTCCAGCTTGAGAATCATTTATATGGTGATTTCCCCTGGAGCAGTGTATAATAGGCTGTCAAGTGGAGGCTCATTTGTGACAGCTGGAAGGAGGCAAGACTATGCGGATTGCGATTGGCCGGTCAGTGCTTCGGAGACAAGACCTCTATAACGTGACTGAACGGGTCTGTGCAGCGCTGATCAATGTCTCGTATGTACCTGGAGAATATGAGTTGTCATCTAGGGCATTTGCACGCCGTAATGCAGCCAAGGGCCCCGGCTTGCTTCGCAAACTACAAGCGTTTGGTTGACGGCTCAATTGAGTCTTCAAACTCTATTCGTATAAGGTTCTATCCCTGCGGTCCCTGGTGCCTGCAGATTGTCCTAGTGCCACAAAGCATGGCTTTCCATCTAGGCATCTGCAAATCCTTTGGTGTAGCCAGTGAAATTGAGGATCTAGAGATAGCGAAGGGGTCCAATCCTCGGGGGATGGCCTGGGCCAGAAGTATTACCCATATCCTGGAAATTATAAGAAGTTGAGGTAACGGCGTCGAATTTAATTGAAGTTGGCTCCTTGAAGCTTTTTCATTTCTTTTTTTGTTTCTTTCTTTGTGGGTGGACTTGAGCTTAAGAAGTTGTCAATATGGTTCAACTCAAACACTCTTGGTTATTACTCACCCTAGGCCAACTTGTCTGTTCATTCGCTGTCATTCCGAGACACCAACCCGACAGATCTGAGGATCTAGGTGTTCGAAAGGAGTGGTAGGTGGTACCCTACCCTTCTCGTCATACACTTCCGTGATATGCAACTCACGCACTTTCAGGGGCGAACTACTACCGAGAGAACGGATCGACTACACGGACGCTGTCCTCTGTTTACAAAAGCTCCCGAACCAGATTCCCACCGCAGAATATTCGGGCGTTCGGAGCCGCTTCGATGACTTTGTGGCGTAAGTATCGGACCCATCACATCGGAGAGATCCGACGCTCCCTGACTTCTTTTGACTTGGTTCAGGACCCACATCAATTATACTCTACACACCCACTATAGCGGTCTCTTCTTGCCTTGGCACCGACGGTTCATCTGGTTGTGGGAGAGGGCTCTGCGAGAGGAGTGTGGATACAAGGGATACCTCCCGTATGACCCCTTTCATTTCTCTATATATCATTATCTAATTCGATATCAGATACTGGGATTGGCCTCTCTGGGCAGACAACCTTGCAGCGAGCCCACTCTTCGACGGCAGTGAGACATCCATCTCGGGCGATGGGGAATACAACCCAGGCGAACAAAACATGACTGGCGGAAATGTCACTCTCCTCCGAGGCTCGGGAGGAGGATGCGCCAAGAGCGGGCCATTCAAAGACATGCAAGTTCATATGGGCCCCTTTAGCGGGCTCACCTCAATGACCGAGATCCCGGCTCCGCGCTTCGAATACAACCCGCACTGCCTAAATCGCAGTCTGAACAACTTTGTCTCCAGCCGGTACACAAACTCCACTCTCGTTTCCACCCTGATGAAAACCAGCAAGATAGCAGATTTCCAAATGGTTCTAGATCACTGGCCACCACGAGAAGATGGAGTCCTAGGTCTCCATGGTGGAGGCCACTACAGCATCGGATCAACACTGCAAGATTTGTTCGGATCGAGTCAAGACCCTGCATTCTTCCTGCATCATGGTCAGATCGATCGATTGTGGGCGAAGTGGCAAGATGAGGACGCGAACCGGCGGAACGCGCTTAACGGGACGGATACCATCATGAACCCGCCAGGCGCAGACTCCGTGACTTTGGATACGATGATGGAGTTTGGGTATTTAGATGTGCCTCGCTCGATCCATGAGGTCATGAGTCCCTCGGCGAATGGATTTTCCTATGTGTATACATAAAGGCCGTGTTCGGCTGTGCTCGGATGTGAGGGGATCTAGGGTGAGATGGCTCCCGGGGGGAATACGAGTTCGGCTTCACAGACACCTGTGAGATAAGACCGGATGCACCTTCCATGTACGCTGGAGGCCTAATTGAAATGAGAGATGAGTTTAGTTTGGCATATCCAGAACCAGCCGATGTAAGTTTCTATGTGCCAAGGTTCGCCTCGGAATGGTCTCACCCGAAAACGTGATGTAGAACCGAGGAAATAGAATGGGATTGTTTACAGAGCCATGGTCAGGCCAGGAACCGGCGTTGTCCGTGTTCCTCGTGTTCCCCGTGTTCCACTTAAGTGTTCAGAGTACATAGTACTTTGAACTCCAAAGCTGAGGGCTGTGTATGACAACACGACTGCTGTGCTATTTTCAGCATGACACCGGGCCAATCATGGTTAGTCTGATGGACTAGCGCTTTTTTCCATCGCAAGTGGATGCAACGGACGATGATCAGGGTTTTACAAAACAAGGCAAGAGCTTGGGTCCCAGGGTTGAATTCGAGAACACCAGAGCTGGTCAACTTTCCGGTCGGAATGTGCCAAAGAGATAGGAGTTGGTTCTTATAGTTTGCGAAGGATCGACCGATCTGCCGGTTCGAAAGAAAAAAGCCACGGAGGAAGAGCTAGCACCGAGGGGCTAAGGACTTAAGTGGCAGCCACAAAGGATCCAAGCTTCTCAAACTGTTTCTTTTGGGACGTGATCCACTGTCGTTAGCGTTGTCCAAAAACCGGGCATCAGCTTAACTTGCTGTCGCCTTATTTTTTTTTTCTTTCTACCTTTATCTTTTGTCCTTGTTCTTCATCTTTGCATCCCCTCACTTCTCCGAATTCAATTCAGCATCTCTGTTAACCCCTCAACACAATTGCAAATTCCCCCAACTTCTCCAGCCCCACCCGTTATCTGCCCACCATGCTGCGCGTCAGCTTGCTCCAGGTGTTCATCTTCTCGCTGATGATCCTGGCCACTGCATTCGCGACCGATCAGCCTCCAGTCGATCAGTCTGGTGTCGCTCCCCGTGAGTCTCTCCAGGACGCTCTCGCCGGTATCAATGTGGCCTCGATTCACGATGCCTTGCACGTCCTCTCCGCCAAATTCCGTGATGGAATCTTCCCAACTGACATCAGTGCCGCCGAGGCCCTGAAAGATGAAGATGAGAAGATTGCCAGTCTACTGCGTGTTGTGAAGCGTCAGGATAATGCCACCACTTCTGACACTGCTGCGACCACTTCTGACACTGCTGCGACTACTTCTGCTGCTGCGACCACGTCGGCTGCGGTCACTACTTCAAGCAGTGACCCGACTACCACTGCCGACAGCACCTCGTCCGACTCGACCTCTTCTGCTGCGCCCAGTACTACGAGCTCGAGCTCGAGCCCGAGCACAAGCTCCAGCTCCAGCTCCAGCTCGGATTCCACCACGGACTCCACTTCGTCCACTAGCTCTACTACCAGTTCAAGCTCAGCCCCAAGCTCCACTGATGCCACTACCACTTCATCTACTGTGAGCTCTTCGACAAGTACCACCAGCACGACATCGACGACTTCCGTCCCCTCAACTCTCTCGACTACTACTAGTACTTCGTCGACATCGTCTGACCAGACGACCACTTCCACTACCAGCGAGAGCTCTTACACTTCAACTTACAAGAGCACGACCACCCTGCCCGACGGCAGCCTGAGCACTATCACCTCCACCACGATCGTGCATGTTGTCCCCACCGGGAAGTCCGCCACAACCACCACCAGCAGCTCCCCCGGTCTCCAAACCGGCGCAGCCGCATTGACCACCGCCGGTCTCGCCCGCGAGGTCATCGCCATGGTCGGTGGAGCCGTCGTGTTCGCATTGGCTCTGTGAAGCTCGCCCAAAATCGATCTCTAGTCCCTTTTATCATATTTCAGCATCAGCAATCTAGCATCAGTCCCTAGCATTTCCAATGACGATTGTCATCTCACGATCCTTACGAGCTTCCGACTTACGTCTTTCCTTTCTATGGGCTCCGGCGTTCGACCAGGATATGGTCTTGATTTACTTTCTCCCTCGCAGGTGGTCTGCAAATCAGATGGCGAGCATCTAAAGCGTGCAACTTTTTTAATCGTCCTGAGACATTTCTGGGCACATCGGACATAAATGCAATGCAAGGCCAAATGGCTTCTGAAATGAACTCGTGTATAGATTTCGTAGCGCTGTATATCTTCCATAAATGTGCAGTAGGGTATGTATGCGCCGTAGGCGCGTCTAAAATCAAAATATAAACCAATTGCGTGCGTTATCCGACCCGGAGGGGTGATTGGGTCGCATAACCCAAGGAATCCAAAATGAAGATCACTGTCCAAAGCTGCCCGATCCCTGCCATCGCTCCTCGATTGTCCAGTATCGCACGATGCTCTCCCATCCAGCAATGTCGCCGTCACGGAGGAGTGCCGCGACGTCGACGTTAAGTGGTGAGTCGGTCGCGGGTTCTGTCAAGAGCTGGTGAATGGCGGTAAGAGTAGTCGAAATCGTGTAGACAGGCGACCAGTGCTCCGTCGTCAAGAGGGTTAGGCAAATCTCGCCCTTATCGAAGGAGATGTTTGGGTGTGAGATCTTGGTTGTAAACGTGATGGTTGGCGGTGCCAGAGGGTAGTTGGGAGGGATAGCGATGCGCAGGTGCCACAGACCGCCTGTAGATTATATGTTAGTCCAGAGATTGCAGATAAGATGGGTTCGAACGTACCTTCATATGGGGAGCCATTTACGCCTTTCAACACGGCCTCCCATCGCAGGAGATCCTCATCATCGACAGGACCCAGATGGAGAAGCGCCTCGTTCGGCGACTTCGCATATTCCTTCAACTCGCGTAAGAGCCGCTGTGTCGTCTGTGATGAAGGTGAGGCCATTGTGGAGGAATGCGGGTGACCTCAGGCGGAATGTGGCGTGTGAATAGGTGAAAAGAAGTTGCACCCCTCGGAAAGTTGGAAGTCGGAGGTCGGAGAGCTGGGGTCATCGCCGAGGCTGGGGAACCCAAATTGCCCCATCGCCTTCGATCCGCACTCCACATGTGAAACTCTCCCTGTTTTTTGACTTCTCATTTTGCCCATCATGCGCACTTCGCGCGCTTCCAAAGACACCTCCAAGGTCTTCCAGGCGTTGTCGCCTCCTACACGACGTTCAACTCGGAATTCCTCGCTCAATGCCAGTGCGCTGCGCAGTTTCGCCTTCAATGCAGATCCCACGGTGAAGACAGAGTCGATTCCAACGATCGCTCGTCTTCCTGCTAGAAGCGACGATGAATCTTCTCTCTCCTCCGCCGACACTGCCGACATCGAAGACCTCTATGAGCCACCTATCAAACGCCGGAAACGCAATGCCAGTCCGAAGATCCTCCCAACCCCGAGTCGCACGCCACACAAGGCCGTGAAGAAAGAAGAACCAGATGAAAAGGCTACGCCGCCAGCCAAGGCCCGTCGTATGCCAGCGAGGAAGACCCGTGATGCTCAGGGGGAAATCATGATGGAACCCCCATCCAACTGGGAGACCATGTACAACATCGTGAAGAAGATGCGCGAAGATAATCCGACAGCACCGGTGGATACAATGGGCTGCGCTGAGCTCTACTGGCGAGCATCATCTCCCAAGGACCGTCGCTTCCAGACTCTCATTGCATTGATGCTTTCATCCCAAACCAAGGATACTGTCACAGCAGTGGCGATGCAGCGACTTCACACCGAGCTCGGCGAGCAGGCAGACTGCGTGAACGATATCAAGACTGAACAAACGGAACACATCAGCGATATTAAGATCAAGACGGAAGAAGACGAGTCCAAAGTCTCGGGGAAAGACAGCACACTCAATCTAGCCAACATCCTCGCGGTCTCACCTACCAAATTAAACGAACTCATCGAGAAAGTCGGGTTCCACAATAACAAGACAAAGTACATCAAAGCCGCTGCCCTCATCCTCCGCGACAAATTCGAAGGTGACATCCCACCAACCCCAGAGGAACTCATGAGCCTTCCAGGCGTAGGTCCGAAAATGGCCTATTTGTGCATGAGTGCTGCGTGGGGTAAACATCTAGGCATTGGAGTCGATGTCCATGTGCATCGAATCACCAACCTCTGGGGCTGGCATAAGACGAAGACGCCTGAGGAGACTCGGTTGGCGTTGCAGTCTTGGTTGCCAAAGGATAAATGGCATGAAATTAATAAGTTGCTTGTTGGGCTAGGGCAGACGGCTTGTGGGCCTGTTAAGAGGCGTTGCGGGGAGTGTTATCTCGCTGGGACGAAGCTTTGCAAGAGTGAGATCAAAGGTCTTTCGCCGGTTAAGACTGAAGCTACTATCAAAAGTCATGTGGATGAGGAGCCGAAGATCAAGATTGAGGCGGTATGATCTTGTTTCTGAGTGGCATTTGGCTGAATGATTGAGGTCAATAACCTGAAGTTGTTTTGTGATTTGCGAGTGGTTCACCTCACTTTGCTCCATGGGTGGCTTGCTCCCCTTCTATGGAATGAAGCCAGGTGCAGTGATACTCAGCCCTACCTCATGCCTGACAGTGTGATGCCCGAAGTCCTCCCAAACTATCTCAGCTCCCTTCTGTCTCAGATTAGTTCGGACCCTTTGATGATGAGACACGAACTGGGCGAAAGAAGTGGAATGGTCCTGCCTATTCCAAAGCTGGACATCTATCCATTGTTGGATTGTCTCGCTCACATATTGTAGACTTGCTGCCGATCTTGTTTTCGATTCTCCTATGTTTAAGCCATCTCTTCTAGCGATTGATCGATTTTGGGTCAAGAATATTATCATCTTGTATACACACTGCATAAATGCATTTACTGTTTGAGTATGATCTTAATATCGATACTAAAAATTAAGAGCAAGTGAGTGGTCAAAGAATGAGAAGCAAAACATTGGGCCCAAAGTATAAGATGACTAAAACGAATGAGGTCACCCGTGGGTCGGACATAACCTATGGTTCCAGCTTCAATTACTGTATCCCCGAAAGCTCCCCACACTCGACCTCCGAACACCTCACGTCCTCAACACAATAACCCATTTTCTCTCCATACTCGCCAAAGTCTCAACCACCGGCTACATCCCCCTTTTGCGCCGGCCAAAATGGCCCCAGGTTCAATCTCAATCCCTCTCTTCGCCGAAACTCAACTCCAGCTCCTCCTCCGCGAACACGAAGCCGAAGTCTCCTCCTCGACCCTTGCCTCAACAGCCGCCTCTGTATCTCCCTCGACGCGCCGAAAACTTCAAGCTACAGGCTACGCCCTAACAGGTCTCGTCCTCTCACAATGCCGGACCGGAATGGGTGGTCGCGTGGTGGGCGAGTTTGCGCCTGACCCCGCTATCGCGTCGAAGGGTGAAAGTGGGGCGGGGGATGGACAGCCGAGACTTGGATCGCATGGAATAAGGGTTGGGGATGTTGTTCGTGTAAGTGATGTTTCGGCGGCGGGGAAGAAAGAGAAGGTGGGAAAGGATAAGGACAAGGATGGGAAGGATACTAAAGGGGCAGAGGGCGTTGTTACGAGGACGGGAGATAAAGCTATTTGGATCGCATTTGGATCGAGGGGTGGTGGGGGACGGTCGAAGGAGGAGGATGAGGCTATCGAGGAGTTGTGGGGAAAGAAGCTTTGGGCGTGGGTTTTTTTTCTTCCGTCTAGATGGATATTGGATGGTTTTCTGATTTCGAGACAGGATCAAACTTGCCAATGATGTCACATATAGAAGGTGAGTTGTGCGGGTTGAAATGGGGGAATTGGACTGATCTTTGCTAGGATGCGACAGACTATGGAGAAGATGGTCAAAATGACCGAGGCTGATCATACGCATTTTATGCGCGTTGCCTTTGGCCATACGACGCCTTTACAACCGGATGATGATGATGCGACGGGGCCAATTGAGTTTATGGATCCGACGTTGAATGACTCGCAGAAAGATGCTATTCGATTTGCGTTGGCGTCAAAAGATATTTCTTTGATTCATGGCCCGCCCGGTACTGGAAAGACACACACTCTTATAGAGCTCATTATGCAGCTCGTCCAGCGTAAGAAACGAGTCTTAGTCTGCGGCCCGTCAAACGTTTCTGTGGACAACATCGTGGAGCGACTGGCTCCCAAAAAAGTCCCAGTCGTACGAATCGGACATCCGGCTCGACTTCTCCCATCAGTGCTCGAGCACTCTCTCGAGGTCCTGACGCAGACTTCCGATGCAGGAAACATCGTCAAGGATGTGCGCAAGGAGATCGATACCAAGCAAGCTAGTATCCGCAAGACAAAGTCCGGTCGAGAAAGACGGGCAATCTACGACGACTTGAAACAGCTTCGAAAGGAGTTCCGAGAGCGCGAGTCCAAGTGCGTTGATAACTTGGTGCGCGAGAGTAGTGTTGTTCTGGCGACGCTTCACGGTGCTGGAGGGCATCAGCTGAAGAATCAGAGATTCGATGTGGTCATCATTGATGAGGCTAGTCAGGCTCTCGAAGCTCAATGCTGGATTTCTCTTTTGTCTGCGGATAAGGTTGTGCTTGCTGGTGATCACTTGCAACTACCACCGACTGTCAAGTCAACGAATTTCAAGTCCAAGGATGGGAAGGAGGCGGCGGGTAAATCCAATGAAACCACAGACAAGGAGATTCTCAAGGGTGTATCCTTGGAGCGGACGTTATTTGATCGCTTACTATCTCTACATGGCCCCGGTATCAAACGGATGTTGACGACGCAATACCGAATGCACGAGAAGATCATGCGATTCCCATCAGACGAGCTCTACGAGTCGAAGCTTATGGCCGCAGACTCCGTGAAAGCCCGTCTGCTAGCCGAGCTACCCTACGACGTCGAGGGCACCGATGATACGCAAGAACCCCTTGTATTTTGGGATACACAAGGCGGCGACTTCCCCGAACAGGCCGACGACAAGGAGATCGGCAACAAGGAGGCACTCCTGGGCGAAAGCAAAAGCAATGAGATGGAAGCAATGGTCGTCGCGAGACATGTCGATACGCTAATCGATACAGGCCTCAAACCCGAAGACATCGCCGTAATCACCCCTTACAACGGTCAACTCGCACTCCTCTCCCAGATGCTCCGTGAGAAGTATCCCGGCTTGGAATTGGGCAGTGTTGATGGCTTCCAAGGCCGAGAGAAGGAAGCGGTGGTGGTCAGCCTCGTGCGTAGTAATGCGGAGCACGAGGTGGGTTTCCTCGGTGAGAAGCGGCGTCTCAATGGTAAGTTCTCTAATCCTGGTCCCGGCCGTGCATAATCGACCTGTCACCCGTGTCTAGACGCAGCTGACGGCGGGGTATAGTGGCTATGACGCGACCCAAGCGGCATCTCTGCATCTGCGGGGACTCGGAGACCATTAGTGGGTAAGTACTACCCGTGTGGTGTGTGAGGGGGTGGAACTAATGGAGTCTTATATCTACAGGGGTAGTAGCTTCTTGAAGCACTGGATGGTCTATTTGGAGGAGAATGCGGATCTGCGCTACCCCGACGCCGGCGATCTACTTTAAGTTGATCTTCGAGTCTATGAAATGAGCACGGGGTGTGACAATCCAACTATTTCGGAGATCCGTAGAGTATAGAATTTGGAATTTGGGAATTTGGAATTTGGAATCGGAGATCTGGGATCTGGAACAGTAGGACAGTCGTGCAGCCCGTCCCGATTGCCTAATCGGTCAGACGGGTTGTAGATGGGGGCCCGAAACTTCAATGCCGTCTTTGAAGCGGGGACACGCAGGCGGTGAGGCGCGAGGGTCGATAGAAGGCGTGTTTCAAAACACGCAGCGCCTCTCTACTGGGGAAGATCTTTGCGAACGTGTCGGAAGCGTCGGAGACGCATTACTGAATGTAGTCCAAGCGTAAGGGGGGTTCCCTCTGATCGGCAAGGCCGGCTAGGGTCTTTTCTGTCGTGCAGATATCGACGTGGTCTGACGTCCTGTTAGAGAGTTAGCAGGGGTCATTTAGAGCTTGATTCGTTGGCCGATTAAGTTATCTGTGCCACCGCATTGTCTCGTCTGCGGCAACTCTGTGCGACGGGCTGTGGAAAGGGCTGAAAGAAGGTCGGGCGCGACAGGATGTCTGTGCGGGTTAAGGCTTAAGGTGTACGATCACCATGTGGTGTTTCAGACCGGTCGTGCCGCTTACCAACTTTGTTCGTTCATCGCCTTCAGAGCCTAATTGGTCTCGTCCCAGGACGACGAGAATGCCGGCGTGAGATGGATTCCAATCACCTTCTCGAGGTCAGGATGCAGTTCAAAACGGCCATCTCACCACTCCACTTCTGTCTCGGCCGGATCCATTCTGATTCGGTGTTCCTTCTAGCGTTCCCTGCTGCATTTGTTTATTTTTATTTTTATTTTTCTAGCTTTTTTAGTCTGTCTAGTCGCTTTTGGGGGGCTTGATCTGGCTGATTGGCGTTAGATAGAAAATTCCTATGGCCTTATCCCGCTTCATCATTGCCCTGAAATACGTTATCTTGGGCTGAATAGAAGTCTATATGCAGGCTCGGCCGTAGACCCCGAAAAAAACTGGGTTTGTTCTCGTAACTGGACCCAATTCAGTTCGGCAGTGGCTGACAGGTCCCGACCAGCTGTGGGGGTAGCTCTCTCTTTCTCCTCTCTCTCGCTCTCGCTCTCCTAATCTTAGTCTAAGCTTCTCCCTTTTCTATTCTTCTCTTCTTTCCTTCACCACTTCCCCGACACTCGTTTCCTTGGTCTACTTGTCTACTTCGAACTCTTTGTTTTCGTTTCTCCACTTCCAGGGCTCTCCTTATCCGTGGTTCTGGATTTCTGTCAACCTTGGAACTAATCTTGGACCCGAGACAATAAAACGGGAACTGTTCGCATTCACAGTCTGCAACTATGACCCTTCTACCCTTTGTATGCTCCCTCTCGCGTTTGTGGCGAGGCTCGGAACTAACTTGCGTTTGACAGTCCGTCTCAGTAGCTTCACGATTCGACTGAATCAATCCCCTGGCCTTGATTCGAATCCGCTGTGCGGCCTAGTCTGATACCCCATACTTATTTTCGCTCGACTCTCCTTTTATTTCGATACCCATATGCGAATATCTTCTGTAATGATCGTCTCCTCACTTCACCAATTTTCGTGACCCATTATCAACCATGTCGAGGCACCCGACGCGATCGATTGCGAGCGCCGGCAGCGAGTCGATCGGAAGTCTACGGGCGCGGTCGACATTGGCGCGCGAAGAGCGCTCGTCTTCGAACCCGCCGTCTTTTTCCATGGAGGTGAACCACTACGACACCGCCCTTCCCCCTATCGACTTTCATCACCAGCCCACTGTCCACCGCCGAACTGGTAGCACGCTGAAGACCGTCATGCGCAAGATCTTCAACAGGAAAAGACAGAGCCAGGCAGACGGGGTGGAAGAAAGTCCCCATGAAGCATACTACAATTCTTCCCCGTCGAGGCAATCGCCATCATCTCTGGGAAAGTCGTTCCTGGCTGTTCCCACTCCTACGGAGTCAAAACGGAGTAGTCCGCTCTCGGAAGAAAACCTACTACTCGCAGAAACACACCTGTCCCCGACTCGCTTGACCTCTCCAGGATTTCCTGGCATGCCACCGCGCCGAAGACGCGCTACACTCCCCAGCGTGATATTCTCCGACGAGGAGTCTCGATTTGGGGTAGCATCAACTGCTATTTCCGATCCTCAGGAAGAACGACTTATACCGGAAAGCCAACGCAGGCGCAGTATGGTTCGGGCTCGAAGACGTTCCAGAAGTATTGGCGCGCTGCGCGATCTCACAAACGAACCACCAATGTCTCCTCGTGTATGGCCCCCGCGCACGGCTTCTATACCCAATTCCGTGCCTGATTCAAGATCCCCTCCACTCGAAGGAAGCTCTGCAAGCGACCGTTCTGGTCGACCTTCCACTGGAACTACAGTGACCAGCGTGACTAGAGCATCTGCCGCACCGTCGATTCAGTCCGATCCCCAGGCAGATCAAATGAGCCTACCTCCTAATGTGGGCAACTTGGTACGGAGCATGCAGCAAGATGACGGCCTCACTGTGGAACAGCGTTTGAATACATTGGAAGTAAAGATGATCGACCTAGAGTTCGCCATTGCACGAATGCAGTCCAACTCTGTCGAACCTCAACCCACATCTCGCCAAAAGCGAACTCAATCTACAGAATCCTTCACTTCCAACGCGCGCAACAAATTTTCTGGCCTTTCAAGTACAATCGAGCGCGACGAATCACCAAGCCCGGTGATGCCTCTCCCTGGACGCCCAAGAAGCACCAGTACCATCCGCCCGGAGACAATGCAATCACGCACCATCCGGGCCGTTCCATCTACTAACTCTCTATCCGACTTTACCGCCGTTTCAATCGAGCAATATAGCGCCCTAGTGACGCTCCTCCGTCGCGAACAGACAGCTCGTCGAAACCTTGAAACCCAGGTCTCTAGTTTACGCGATGATATCCGCCATATCCAGCGGGCAGCATTGCAGTCTATGGAAATGGGCCACATGTACCCCATACACACAGTCGATTCGCAAGAGTTCCTTCGCTTCCGACGTGCACTCGATGATTCCGACTCCTCGTCCCCTATCCGCGTTGATGGGAAGGATGGTAGTGACTCGGACTATAAACCTGAGAGTTACGATCCTTTCGGACCTCCCAAGTGGGAGCAAGGGAAGCGCATTGTCACGGCTCCCATGATTTGATAGACCCTTCATATTCCTTTTTTAATTTTCTTTTATTATTTTTTTCAGTGAACTTCTTTACGAAGCTTTCCGGCTTTTAGGCCTTATCCGTGTTCGAGACACGGGCAGAGCTGTCAGCTCAGAATGTGCAAGTCGGATTTCATCGGGCTGAGTGGATCATGAATCCGAGGCATGCATTTCGCCAATTCCATCAATGAGCGTCTTTCTCAACGTGAAAGACCCTGATGAATTGTCAATCGCAATTTCCACCTCCATATATTACAAAGGGACTCAATTCCCCCATGACCGGGTTCCGTGAGCCGATTGGGCTTAAACACGATTGCCCAGACCATCGTGCCAGGATCTCTGGCTTTTCACCTCCTATTATGTACCCACGACCGGATCGGGGTTTTATCAATTTAGAATCAATGAATGACTTCTCACACATTCTGCATGGGGGCCGCATAGGGACCGTCGTAGCTCCGGCTAGACATATGTCGTAGTTTGCTACATGCCGAGGGATCACGTCTGCTGCGCATAAGCCAACGTCCCATGCCTCTAGTACCATTTTGATAAAGTTCACTGGCGTCAACACAAACACAGCCTCCCGCCTGTCAAGCCGCATCCCCCTCTCTACGCTCGGCAAGATGAAAAGCAAAAACCCCGCATCCCTCCCAAAACCCATGGGGTTCTCACCTCAGCCCTAGAAATCACCATTCCAATCATTCGCTTCCTTCAATCCATTCAATCCATCCAATCCATCCACACCCCCAACATGGATCCCCCCGCTCCCCGCCAATTCACAATAACAATAATAGGCGGCGGCATAGGCGGCCTAACCCTAGCAACCGGCCTCCTCCGCCGCAACATCCCCGTCCGCATCTACGAAGCAGCCTCCTCATTCTCTGAAATCGGCCTCGGCCTCTCCATAGGCCCCGCCGCACACCGCTGCATGCCTCTAATCGATCCCCAGATCCGCGAAATCTACGACTCCCTCGTGACTACGCATGCTGATAGTCCGGGGTATGAAGCGTTTCGACAGACGTGGTTCGAGGTTGTGTGGGCCGCTGGTGCGAAAGAGGGGGAGTTGGTTATGGATTTGAAGGCGGAGCCGTCGGGACAGACGACTGTTAGGAGGGCGGACTTTTTGGATGCGCTTATTCGTTTGGTTCCTGCGGAGATTGTGCATTTTGGGAAGCGGTTGGAGGGGCTGGTTGAGGGGGATGAGGGGGTTTTGTTGATGTTTGAGGATGGGAGTGAAGTGCGAGCGGATGTGGTTATCGGATGTGATGGGATTAAATCGAGGGTTAAGGAGAGTTTGTTTCCTGGTGAGGTGGATATGATGCCGAGGTATAGTGGGATGTATGGGTATCGGGCTGTGCTTGATATGGAGGATATGGTTGGTGCTGTTGGGGACCAGAGGGCTAGGGTGTCGACAATGTATGTTGGAGATGGGGCTTATGGGATCTCGTATCCGATTATGAGGGCGCAGAAGGTGAATGTGGGGGTTTATGTTTTGAGTGAGACGTGGAATTGTGAGACTTGGGTGAGAAAGGCAAAGAGGGAGGATATGTTGAGGGATACGGAGAATATGGGACGATATGTGAAGGCGCTTGTTGAGGTAAGGTGGTCGTATTCTTATGGTCGTTGTGTCTCTAACGTTTGTGATTTTTTCTTTTTTTCTTTTTCAGAGGATGCCTGATCCTTCACAATGGGCCATATTTGAACATCCCCATCTGTCCACCTTTGCAAAGTCGCGAGTTGCTATTCTTGGTGATGCTGCGCATGCCTCGACGCCGCATCAGGGCGCGGGCGCTGGGCAGGCTATCGAAGATGCACATGTCCTTTCAGAGCTTATTGGTGACAGTCGCGTGAAGTCAGCAGAAGATGTCGTGGCTGCTTTCAAAGCTTACGACGAAATCCGCCGACCACGCAGTCAGCGAGTGGTGACAAGTAGCAAGGAGAATGCTTACCTGCTCTGTCTGTGCATGGATGGCGTCGGCGATGACGAAGATAAACTCAAACAGACGTTTCAACAGCGTCTACGTTGGCTTTGGGATCTAAATGTACAAGGCCAAGTGGAGCAAGCAAGAGGAAAGATGGTTGCTTATCTGGAATGCTGACATGTTGACGTGTCGATCTTTATTTCCACTCTAGAAGCTGCATATATTGAATGTTTTACCCTCGCCATTTCTTACCAGAGCTCAAGCTTTCGGCAAGAAACCGAGAGCTCGGATCCATACATGTATTGCTCGCTAGGCGAGTCCCAAGCCTCTTGATCTACAGCCCCACTTGCGGAGTAGCTGCTGTCTCAGGTGATGGGCACAATGGTAGCCAAAGATCAGGAGATGCGGGCCTCGGCTTGGCCACGTTCCCAATGTCACCTATAAGATAACATCTACTCTCACATTAGCCGGTCATATTATTTCAACTCAACAGAAGCCAAAAGCCAAAATGACCGACATTAACATTACGGATGACATGCTCAAGGGCCTTGAAGACAAGGTCATTTTGATCACCGGTATGTTTAACTTACCGTGCAATATTAGCGCAAACCTCACACCCCGCAGGTGGATCTTCAGGAATCGGCCGCGCGACTGCACAGCTATGCCTCGACCTCGGCGCAATCGTCGTGATTGGAGATATCAACCCTCCCAGCTCGGGATTTGAGAAGAGCGACAAATTGAAGTTCTTGGAGGTCAACGTTACAGAATGGGAAAGCCTCCGCAATATGTTCGTTCAGGCGAACGAATGGTTCGGACGCATTGACCATGTCTTTGCTAATGCGGGAATCGCTCCCACCACCGACCTCCTTGATGTCACATTGAATGAGGCCGGCCAACTTGAGCCGCCGAATCTTCGAACTGTCAATGTTAACCTGCTGGGCCCACTTTACACAGTCCGGCTTGCATCGGCCTACATGACAACCTTGGCGAAGGAGCGTCCCATTGGAAAAGGAAGCATCGTGCTCACTGCCTCTGCTTCAGCATTCCAAAACTTCAGCTCGGGCGACTACACCATAACCAAACACGGCGTTCTGGGTATGGTGCGTGGCCTAGGTAATCACCTACAAGCCAAGAACATTCGACTCAACGCGGTTGCGCCTTCGTGGACGGTTACTGCTATTCTTCCTCCTGCGTACATCGCCGCCATGGGCTCGACGGTCCAGAGTCCCGAAGCTGTGGCTCGGAGTGTGGCACTTCTGCTCGCCGAGGAGCAGAGACACGGCGACATTATCTACAGCTGGAAAGGTAACTTTAGGGAGGTCAATAACGCGAAGGGTGGATTGCTCGAGATGGCAGCGAAGCTTCTTGGAAATTCAGACAATGAAGAGAGTGTCATGCAGAAGTTGAGGGAATTAAAGGCCAAGGCAGATAGCTCTTGAGCCCATGTCTTATATCGAGAAACGCCAATCTCAAAATCAGTTTCAATCACACGAGTCTACTTTGCGCTTAGGGCATGAATGATGTCAATGGGAGGCTCTTAACTAGTTGGGTGGAGCCGCCCTAATGTTCTTGCGCATTGGGCTCAACACAAGTTACGCGGACCTCATTCTTAGCCTCAGAATGCCCGCGGATTATCTTCGGGCGCTAGTCCTGCCGAATATCCGGTGAGTTCAGCCCCAAAACTAGCCTCAATCATTTCTTCCCTTCTTCGACCATGTCGTTCGATATGTCTCTGCTTAAATTGGCGATTTTCAATGCAGGTGAGAGAGCACAAGACCTGAATGTTACTTTTTCGCTATTTTTGGTCACAATTCTGGTCTTTCTGGTTTTAGTGAGTTGTCATCGTATTCAAGGCGACACAGCCGACCAGAGCGATGGTGCTAATGTTCAAAGGCCATTTACGTCCATGGAAATGTCATTGCGACTCTGGTCGCGACACTGCGACCTGATCCTGAAGCAAGAGCAAGAGCACCACTTTCAAGGAAGCGCTTCCGTGGTCTTTCAATCTTTGTCCTTCATCGAGTCCTGAAGATCTTTCTGATCTCTAAATATTCCATGGTGGGGTTCAATCCGATGGATCTAGTCCCGGTCAATGTGTTTGCGGAGTTACTTCTTTCAAATTTGAAGGTTGCCAATGTGCATGCTATTCTCGATTCGGACTCGGCTATTCCTCTCTATAGATGCGTTTTCAGTTGGTCGACATGGTCCAAAACGTTCTTATCCGTCTTGCTATACAGCATAGTCTCAAGTATAGGCGTCTACCTCCCGGCCCGTGTCGTTCAGCTATCAGATGATTGGGGCAGAAAATTCGATCTTTCCCACGATATGCTATTTGCTGCGCTGATTGCCTTCGTTGCAATCCTTTACTTTGGTGCTGTAGTTCCTACATATGCCATTTTCATTCGAGTGGCTGCCTCTATACTTCCGCCAAAGAAGGGTACTCGGGAAAAGAAATCCAGAGCCATTGGCATCCTGGGTGCTTGGATCAGTCTTCCATGGTCGAACCTTTTCAGCTTCTACAAATCACTTGCGGGGGTTTTTGTCATGGAAATCGGTGTGACTATTGTCCTTTGCCTGCTCACACTCGCGCACTTTTCCATCGAGCATCAGGATGGTGCTGCGCAATTCCTTATCAAATATCTTGGATAGCCTGAATATGTGAATCGTGCCTTTATTTTAGAAGTGAAAAGGGGGGGGGGGGGAATCTAATGGTCATTTTACTCTTCTTATTTTCAGTTACTTAAATCAAACTAAACTCTTTAAAAAGAGAACCAATGACAGAACATGACTTGGAAACCACAAAATCTATCAACGCCTGAGAAGTCTATTGCTGTTCAATAATCGTTAGCAAGATGACCCAATCTCCTCAATGTCAAACTGCATGTTAGCATGTGACCCGGACTCTGCAGGCCAAGTTACGATTCGCCTAATGCGTCTAGTACCTCTGGGAAAGGCACCTAGAATAATATAAGCCACCGTCTTACCAATCCGGGTGCCCATCAAACCATCAAACTCCCTAGTGCCGTAGGTCCACGTCTGTGGCTCAACGGGGGGACCAGGATGTGCCCAGTCTATACCGGCCTCTACGGTATATAAGACATTTCGAATAAACCGATCAGTTTCATCCTCAATGACAGTGGACACAAAGATAGTTTTTAGCCCGCGGCGGCCTGTGAGAGGGAAGTTCCTCTCGTAGAATGCTTGAGAAATATGCGAGATTGGCGGTGCGGTCTTATCCTCTCGATGGACCTCGCTTATAAGAATGAAACCCGGTCCAGTAGATCCACGCCAGACAAGGCCTTGAGACCCCTCTTCAAAAGCCCATTGTCGATAAATAGATCCTGAAATAGGATCCCTAAGGTTATCCCATTCATTAGGAAGCCCTAGGGCACAAATCTGGTCCTTGAATTCTGCGTCGGGAACACGTGGCACAGGATGAGCATCAGGGTACATCTCTAGGAAAGTGCCGAATGTCAGCGAGCAGGGCTGAATATGGCAATTTGGCTCGTTAGCATCGTCCATCCATCGCCGCATTTGTGCGCCATCCTCTTGCGTCTTGCCATACTTCTTGAAAAACTCGGGAGTCCCATACGTGCTTTCGGATTGGTGAGCTGTACCTTTTCTATCTTTCAATGAGAAGGGAGACTTCGGGTCCTCGTCGGGAGAAGGTTCGGCTTGGCTGAAACGGCGAACCCCCGAGCGAACCTTTTGGCTGATTTTCTTACTGATTTCACTGATTCGACGAGGCATTGTGTAGATCTTGATAATGAAGTGTCTTGATTGGAGCGGTGATTGGAGCGGTGATTGGAGCTGTGATTGCAGCTGTGATTGGAGCTGTGGTGGAAGCTGTGATGCTGAGCTAAGACTGGATTGATCAAGCCTTTTATATCCCGAACTCGGTGAAAGTCTTATTCAGTGGCTCGAGGGCTCTTGGTCCGATTAAGACAATGGGAGCGCTCTAGATAGATATATTTAAAAAAAAAAAAACAAAGGACTTGTACATATAGACAAAGAAAATTTCCTGGACTTCACTGTCTCAAGACAAGCCAGTTGTGGCTATGTAGCCCCTTTGGAAGATAAACCAAGCATAGAGCAGGACAAAGAGCGCTCACACAAAGTCTCTGAAGGGATCAAGTTCCAAAATGAGGATCAAATACATGCAAGTGCATACAATGTACCACGGCCCGAGGAGGGAGATCAAGAGTCATTCAAAGGTTCCAGCCCAAATCGAGTGGAGGGTATAATCGAAAGGATAGGACGTGAGAATATATAACTGGATGAACAGGCCTAGAGTGACAGTTACTAGAGACGACAAGCCATTTACAAAGGTAACTAGAAAAACCACGAAATGCACAACTCATGAATTAATTCGATTATGATCTATCGTAAACTACACTACACTGGGTCTGGGCAGATGAGACAAGATGTAGGACTCGATTCCCACGAGAGCAACCTCAAGAGTCCATTTATCCAGAAATGTCAAATGGTGCAGCATAATGACAAAGAGACAGGGTAAAGAAAAGAATGTACAAGGCGCTGAACTGGACAAAGACAAGTAGGAGCGAGACGGGTATGGACCACGCCTGGTCACATCGCGTTGCAAGCAGGGGGCAGTCATGAAAGAAGGACATCACAGACATATGTGTGAATGGTACGGTACTATGTGCAAAGGTGAACTGAATCACGTGTCGTTCATGACTTGTTGGTTAGGAAGTCGGCCGCCTGCTATCAAGTTAGATTGATTGATCGGGTGAAATGGGTTTGGTAAACTCACCTTGTCAAGGTTGTAGTCGAACTTCTCCAAAGCTCTGAGTGAATCGTCACGGGGAAATCCCATGCCCGTAAGTCGCTGTAGGATCAAGTCATCCTCGCCAGAGTCGGTGGCGAGAGCCCACCCAGGGGCCTTGGGGTCAGATCCATTGGTAGGCTCCTCGCCGGTAGCGGGCTTGGCGCTGTCAAGGGGTGCGAAGAGAGCATCCCAGTCATGCCCCCCGGCTTTCGCATCAGCCCCATTCGGTGAAGCAGTGGTCTGAGCAGTGGCTGCATGGGCGTTGTCGAAAGAGAAGAACTCAGACGAGCCGCCGTGACCAGCATCTATGCTGGAGGATGCGGTGTTCTTGTGAGAGGGTGAATCGAAAGAGAAGTCAAAATCGGGGGCGTTCTTCTGAGCTTGGCCTGCGGGCTCCTCGTCATCATCGTCATCTTCTGCCTCTGCCGCGGGCGCAAGATCCAAGTTGGCAAAAGCGGCATCAAAATCAAGGCCACTCTTGGATCCGGTGGTAGCGGCAGCAGCCGTGGCAGCCATGGCAGCCATGGAGGCATCATCATGCTGAGGCACATTGTCAATGATCGGAGCCCCAGTACCAGTCTCTACAGAATGAGGAGCATCGGGGGCAGCAGTGGGATCAGCACGCTCGGGGAGAAGGCCGTTAAACTCTGGAGGGACATGGCTACTCTCATCCAATGTGGCAGCCTCATACTTAGGGGGGCTTGGCTGAACATCAGGGGCCGGAGGCTGAGGCACGGATGATCCAGGGGCAGGGAAAGCGGCAAGCTGGGCAGCGTCGAGAGACTCGGGCTGCTTCTCCTTCTTGGTAGTGGACGGTGACACTTGGGTGAAATCATCATCAAACCCTAAAGGGGCATCGTCGTCCGAGCTCTCCTCATCATCGTCATCGTGGACTTCCTGAATGGGAGGGAATTCCGAGGCAGGAGCCGCAGCAGCAGGTTCTGATCCAGGCTGCTTCAAGGCCGCAAATGCCTCTTCAAAGTCGTTTTCCTTTTGGGATTCCGACCGCTGGTGGGCCTTGCTACCAAAGAGCTCGTCGAAGGACAGGTCCTTCGCGGTTTCCTGGTTATCTGACGTAGGAGAGACAGTAGACTCGGCTACAGCTGGAATGGGCTCGGGAATCTCCTCGAATGGAGATCGTGTCGGGGTTCCTTCAAAGGAGGTTGTCGCTCCGGGCCGGCTATAATCGCTAGAGGCGCTCACGGATCGCGCTCCGGCGTCACTGACATTGCTTTGAGAGGGGAAATCAAAATCCGAGGTCTCGGGACCACCGAATCTGCTACCAGGGGGGGAGACCATAGTAGACGAGGTCACAGACTGGTTTTCATTGAAGGGGATAAAATTCGGAGTGAGCTGCCGGGACTGGCTGGGAGGCGGAATCTCAGACGCCAGGCCAGGGAAAGCACCAGGCAGGTTGGCAGGGAAAGCACCTGGCAGGCTTCCAGGGGGCGGCGACACGGACGGAGTTGGGACATTGGGCGTCGCAGGCGAGTCGGCACGGAACGAAGTCGGCGGGGCGCCGTGTGCTCCACCGACGAAGGACTGGCCGAAGAGGCTGTCAAATGCCTTCTGCTGATCAGTTGGAGGCTCGGGAGAACGTGCGTGCTCGCTTGAAGCGCCGGTATTTTGCCGGAAGAAGGGGTTGGTGTGGTGGCTTGCGGTAGAAGCAGCAGGGCTAGTGACCTCCGCAGCGCTGACGGCAGTCGTAGATTCCTGAGTATACTGGGGAGTTTCATAGGCAAGGCTATCGATCTCGCCCTGGGTCTTATCCCGCTCACCCTCGACTGTAGCAAGCTGCTTCTTGTTGATAGCAACAAGACCCTTCTGCTGACGAGCTTCAGAACGCGCCTTCTCGAGTGCAGGCTTGAGCTGGGCAACCTCAGCATTAGCCTGGCGGAGCTTCTCCTTTAGGTTGGCGTTCTCCTGCTGATCAGCAGCCAGTGCCGTCGTGACCTGTGTATACTGGTTCTGCAAATCCTGACGGCTACCCTCGATCAAAGCATACTCCTGCTGCAGTTTAGCAGTCTCGGCCTTGGACGTTCTTAGGCGCTCCTCAAGTGCCTTGAAGTTCGCCACCTCCTGCTCGTACATGGTACGAGCTTGTGCAAGACGAGCCTCGAAATCGCGCTTCTGCTGCGAGGTCTGGGAGATACCCTGCTCAGCACTCGTGCGCTTCACTTGCACATTGCCCATCTCCTTAGCCAAGGAGCCAATCTGGTTCGACAGATTTGCGAGTTCAGTAGTCTCATTCGTAAGCTTGCTCGATTCCTCAGGATCATTGTCTCCCAAAAGATCATCCGCCGGGGGCGGAGGCGAGCGAGCGAAGGTGGGTGTACCCGCAGATGCACCCGTCTGTTGAGGCTGCAGACTCTGTCCAAAGGACGATGAGGGAACGAATGGCTTGAAAACTGAAGAGGACGTGGGCTGCGGTGAAAGTCTAGAGACGGGCGAACCGGGAGCTTGGAATGCAGCGTTCGATCCTCCGGTGGCCTGGGGCAGCTGGGTCGGCGCCATTGGGGGCGAGTCCAGACCGAACAGATCATCCGCGGCTGATCGCGGTACTGGGGCAGGCGCGGGAGGCGCAGGAGCTGGGACTGGGGCAGCAGCAGGTACAGGAGCTTGACGGCGCATGTTGGGCGGGATCAAAGCCGGAGGAAGCACCTGCGGCAACATATCCTTTCCGCTGCGCTGAATCCGCACGAGATACATAGCAACGGCGAACTCCTCGCGAGTCAATTGGCCATCGGCGTCAATATCAGCAAGATCCCAGATTTGGGCAAGGACTTCCTCGGGGAGCTGAGCCTTCATGAAGAATGCAACGGCCTGGTCACCTGTAATAACACCCACTTTGGCTGTGTCGACGGTCTCGAATATGGTATCAAAATGCGCCTTCTCCTGGGGAGTAACCAGCCAATCTCCAGTAGTCTGGGCTGAAAGCTGTCCGCCGAACTGAGCCCGAGTAGTGGGGCTCATAGGGCTGGCAGTCCGTTGGGGGCCAGTGAACTGCTTAGGGATCGCGGGGACGGGAGGAACATCGGGGCGCGATCCAAACGATCCTCGACCCCCACCCCGGCGGGCTGCAGCATCATATAGACCAGGTGGCAGTGTCTGGGGGATTCCACGAAGAGCGCCCGACTTATAGGAGGTCAGAAGATGCATAGCGATAATGAACTCTGTGGCATCGAGAGCTCCGCGCTGCTTGGTATCTGAAAGGAACCAAATCCGACCAAGCACCTCATTCGGCAATCTGGCGCGCTCAAAGATCTGTTTGGCGGTCTCTCCCGACAGAATTCCATTTTGGACGTCTGATTTCTCGAACAGAGAGAGGAACTTCTGAGCATCATCGGCTTGCAGGGGCGGCACACGAATAGGAGCACCGGCGCCCGGTGGAGGACTAATCGTGCCGGACTCTGGAATAGGGGCATTCACATCTACCGAAACACCTTCAAATCGGGGCAGGGGACCAGCTGTAATGCAGAGCACGTCATTAGTTTTCGTTCGGTGATTTTCTACCCCTGGTTCAGAGTTAGAATTGAATTACTCACGCTGCAAAGCTAACTCATCAGATGGCTGTCGCCCGGCTTGTGCATGTCCAATCAATCGTAGCACAATACCAAACCCGGACGGAGTCAGAAGACCCCTGTTCTCTTTGTCCGCAAGCTGCCAGATCTACCAACACGCAATACCAGTCAGCTGCTGCCGAAGCTACCGTTTCACACGTCACATACCTCTCCGAGGGTACCGGACGGAAGCTTCGTCTTCTCAAAAAAGGGAACGGCAATTTCGCCGGTGATGACGCCAAGGTTAGTGGTGTCTGCGACCTGGAAGAGCTGGTAGAAGACGCGTTTTTCCTCCTGCGTGAGGTTTAGGTTCGGATGTCGTTGTGCTGTGTCATTTGAAGCTTCTCCGTCAGTTCCGGGGCTCTTGTTTGGACAACATCTCGTAGAAGGGGAGGAGGGTGACGTGAAGTGAAGCTCGGCGGGCCTCCTGACTTGCGCCGGAACAGCTCTCGCACTCCCTTTTTCGCGGTAATGAAGCTCAATGTGTCACTCACAAGTATCGGCCATGGCTGTGGGTTAGGGAGAGCCAACGCTCTCTTCGTAATCGAGGGGAGCCCGAATAGTTGGGGCCTGGGGGTCGAGTCGGAGTAAACGGGAAGCCGTCGCTTAGCCGGAGGGAGCCACGAGCATGGACTAAAAGGCCCAAACGTAGCTTCAGAAAAGAGACGGCGCCAATGCAAAGCAGAAACCGGCGGGCGGCGAGGTGTAAACGGGGGGATAGTAGAGAGTGGCTGGAGCCGATGTCGTAAGGAAGGTGGCCCAAAGGCGGTCAGTCTGCTCTAGCGCCCATTCCACCCGCGCAGTGTCTCTCGCTGGGGAACCGCTACATTATATCGTGCGTAATCAAGTCTCTTTGGCTTGATACTGAGGGTTGTCGAATACTATAAAAGACCTTGTTGTTGATGTGAGGGATCAATTGATCATCAATGGATCCACAGATGATGATCCTTCTACGTCTATGGACACGTTCCTCGTGTATACATTCCCCGACCATGACCCGACTGGCACCAACCTTGGAATGTACTGGGTAGGTAGGGCGAGTGACATTAAACAAAAGAGGGTGGTGTTTTTTTATGCTTTTTGTAATTACAAATCTCGTAGAATCCGTTTCTTGTAGGAAATGGACTGAACGAGGGGGGCGGGGGGGGAGAAAACTCATCGCTGCTTCAGGGATATTAAAGATATATCGAACAACAAAGCCAGAAAACATCGTCGGACTGAAACCCTATGTTCCCTTCTATTTGCAAGTCCGGGAGATTTAAAAGAACCAGGAGATCCGAGTCTTCCATGTCGGGTGCATCTTTCAAAGGCGTTGCAGATACCATTTCCAACGCTCCAGACCCGGTCACTCAGCTTCCCTAATCTAGTACTCGGGCTCCAACTCCTCATCCTCCATGGAGTCGCTGGCAACCTCCTCGTAGTCACGCTCGAGAGCAGCCAAGTCCTCACGAGCCTCGGAGAACTCACCCTCCTCCATACCCTCACCAACGTACCAGTGGACGAAGGCGCGCTTGGAGTACATGAGGTCGAACTTGTGGTCGAGAGCGGACCAAGCCTCGGCGATGGCGGTGGTGTTGGACAGCATGCAGCTATAAGAGTATTAGTTATGTGGTCTTCAAGGTTGACAAGCATGGGAAACTTACACAGCGCGGCTGAGGGGAGCGAGGTCGCCGTTGGGGACCTGCTGGGGAGGCTGGTAGCAGATACCGAGCTTGAAGCCAGTAGGGCACCAGTCGACGAACTGAATGGTGCGCTTGGTCTTGAGGGTGGCAACAGCACCGTGGGCATCCTTGGGGACAACATCACCACGGTAGAGCAGGCAGGTAGCCATGTACTTGCCGTTGCGGGGGTCACACTTGACCATCTGGTTGTTGGGCTCGAAGCAGTTGGAGGTGATCTCAGTGACAGAGTTGGCCTCGTGGGAAGCCTTGTCAGCGGAGATGACGGGCGAGTAGGCGACCAGAGGGAAGTGAATACGGGGGTAGGGGACCAGGTTAGTCTGGAACTCGTTCAGGTCGACGTTGAGGGAACCGTCGAAGCGGAGCGAAGCAGTGATGGAGGAAACGACCTGAGCGATCAGGCGGTTCAGGTTCTCGTAGCTGGGACGCTCAATGCCGAGGTTGCGGCGGCAGATATCGTAGATGGCCTCGTTGTCGACCATGAAGGAGCAGTCGGAGTGCTCGAGGGTGGTGTGGGTAGTCAGGATGGAGTTGTAGGGCTCAACAACAGAGGTGGCGTTCTGGGGAGCAGGGTAGACACAGAACTCCAGCTTGGACTTCTTGCCGTAGTCGACGGACAGACGCTCCATCAGGAGAGCACCGAAACCGGAACCGGTACCACCACCGAAGGAGTGGAAGACGAGGAAGCCCTGAAGACCGGCACAGGAGTCGGCAACACGGCGGACCTTGTCGAGAACCTGGTCAATCATCTCCTTGCCAACGGTGTAGTGACCACGGGCGTAGTTGTTCGAGGCATCCTCCTTGCCGGTGATCATCTGCTCGGGGTGGAAGAGGGAGCGGTAGGTACCAGTGCGGACCTCATCGACGACATTGGGCTCGAGATCGCAGTAGATGGTACGGGGAACGTAGCGGCCCTGGCCTGCGGGGAGCGGGAAGAAAGAATGTTAGGATATCATGCCGAGGATGTGGGCAGACGATCTCAGTGTGGGGGATGGGGAGACCACCACCCCCAGAAGAAGTTGACAATTCACATACCAGTCTCGGAGAAGAAAGTGCTGAACCCGTGGTCAGGGTCGGCCTTCTTGCGCTCATCGGTGAGGTATCCATCGGGCTATCAAGCGTGTTAGACGCGGTTACTCGCCTGCCACTAAGTAAAAGGGGCAGGGGTCGCCCAAGTAGATGCCGGGCGCCACGGCGAGATTGAAATCATACCTGGATACCGTGCTCCAGACAGTACAGCTAAAAACTCGACTGTCAGTCAACTGGACCCTGAGTCCACAATGGTGGGCGGAATATTTACCTCCCAGCAGGAGTTGGCAATCTGGCAACCGGCCTGGCCGACTGTAGGTGGACCAAATGTCAGCGCGTCATTTTCTTCACAAAGAAAAAAAAAAAAAACGATTGCCATCGAAGACATGAAGAACGAAGTGGCACATACCGTTCAAACTGATGATCTCTCTCATTGTGTTGGTGGTTGATGTCGAGGATCAAAAATTAAGGAGGGGGAGAAAGACCCAACAACAAACACGGGTCTGGGATTCAGGGGGTCAGTATTAGGCGGATCGGGAGATTCGATCACCACGACGTGGCAAGGGGGAGGGGTAGAAGACGTCGAGGGAAGGGGTAGCAATCAGATACGCACCAGGAATGGGAGGAATGGAAGTCGAGGAAAACAGGAGGAGGAAAAGGTTGTGGAGGAGGGCGTCTGTGCTGCGCAGGGGGAGTTCGTTGTTGATCCCACTCGTTGGGTCGCGTCGGGGTCCGTGATTGGTGGATTAGTCACTTTCTTCACCGCCGTGTCAGGTAACGTGACCGGTCATGTGACTGGCCTCTGCTGTCCAGCGCGGTGTATAGCTTGCTATTCTGTTAATCATGGTATTCAATGGACTCAATTCGTGCTCTATATCACGAATTGGCCGTTGTCAATTGATCTCACCACTCTTGCTCTTATTATCGTGGGTGGCCAATTCATTTCACTCACCGCCAAATCCCGTACAGCTGCATCCCAGTCGGAATATATCCCCACTCTAAAGCTAACATCACCGCCGCTCTATCAATTGGAAATGACTCGCCAATAACAAAAGCCCCGACCTACAAAAAGAGACTATTTCAAGATGTACCAGTTCATCTGGGCCTTCCTAGCCCTCTACGCCACCCTGATCCAGGCGAACGTGGAAAAAACAATATTCCTAGCACCAACAGCAGCCACCGTGCCATCCGGAGAACCAGACATCGGCGACCTAGGCCTGGAACGACTCTCTCCAGAAAACCACGTCGTGCGCACACGACTCAATGCCTCATTCCCCTCCGAAACTACCCCATTCGGAACAGACTCATGGTTCTTCCTCGAGAACCTCATCCCGGGCCAACGCTATGAAGTACGAGTCTGCTGGCTAGCGACTGTATGTATCAATCCCCAATTTATTTCTAGCACTCTAAATCCTAACAATAAAATAGCAACCTACAGCCTTTACTCTGACAACCCATGAGCTGGGCACCACTGTCGAGGATACATCCCTTCTATCCAGTCTAAGCATCTTCTCCACAGCGCGTCTCGCTTCCCCGGATGCACAGATGCACATGGCAAACGCCATCCCGCGCGCAAACAAAAAGGGTTCTCTTAACCCAGCGCCAACGACAGACTCGGTCCTGTTTCTGCGGGTGCGCGCGCAGGCGGATTATTTCAGTCCGGACGAGGCGTTGATGCGGGAGGTGCCGCCTGTGGCGGTGGATTTGATTCTGGATCCATTTTTGTGGAATGTTTTTCCGCGCTCGCTCGTTCCTACGGCGGGGTGGATTGGGGTGGTTGGGGTGGTTGCGTTTTTCGTTGCTAGGTGGGTGGCGAAGGAGCTTGGGAGGGTTGTTAATGATGCGAAGGCGGAGCGGGCTTTGCAGGAGGCGAAGAAGGGGAAGTAATTTTGATAGTGGTATTCTAGGGGTTGGGGTCTTTTGTATTATTATTATTGATTCTAGGTAGTCTTTCGAGGATATCTATGTATATCAGCGCGCGATTTATATGACAGCAGGAATGAATTGTGTTTTTGTAAATCAGTTTAATTTTCACAGAAAGGAATAAGACTTATTGCAAATGCCAAGATCGGCAGCAATACATACATCACACAACAATCTTAGAAGAGATACATGCGGTGCTAAATACAAGAGGGGGAATACTGATCAAGCAATGCGCGAACTGATTGCACGTGCAGGATCCAAGTAGAGAGATCAAGAAAAGAAAAGGAAATGAAATGTGCTTAACGCCATAGCCAAAAATCAGACAACTTCCGTTCACTGCTCTATTCTATGCGTCTTGCGACAAATGACCTCGAAGGTCGCAATGAACAAGCCGACTCAGATAATCCCAGTCGTAATTAAGAGCCCGTAAGGTCGTAGCCACGTTCGTAAGTGCTCTTCATAATATCCAAATTAGGTGGCTTAATCTTCGAAGAAGTTCAGCACAGCGCGGATGCCCTTGGAGCCCAGGCCATGTGCTGGGTAAGAGATGTATAGGGGCTCCTCGGTGGCACCGAGCTTGGCGCGGAACTCGCTCTTGCGCACCAAATGGAACTGCTTAGCCAGGGTCTCGTAGGTGCGCTCCAGCATCTTAATCTTAGCACCGTGTATGTTATGACCGGGGATCAGCTGGGTAGTGGCACCGGCACCAAAGGTCAGACCCTTGACACCATCCTGGGCGGCGGTCTGGATGGCCTGGGTGACGATGTACTCAATGACACCGTTGGGCGAGCCGGGGAAGTCCAAGCTGTACTTGACTTGCATGCCATAGGCGGGCGACAGCATGGCAAGGGCAACAAAGGCACAGACGACGCCGTTTTTGTCTTGGGCGTAGAAGTACCAGCGGTGCTCGTGATCGATCCATGGGCGGATCTCCGACAGATGCACCTGGGTGCCTTTGCGGTTGGACAACCATTCGGCAGTACGCTCATCAATCTTCTTGCGAACGTCCTCCGGTGGCAGCTCACCCAGAGGGAATGAGTGAATCTTGATGCCCTCGCTTTCAGCCTTGCGCAACTTGCGGGCGATCTCTCCATCCGAAGCAGCCGCGTTGCGTGACGGGTCGACACGCTCCTCAGCAATACAGGACAAGCTGCGCCATCCCAGGCGTTCTCCAAGGATGGTCTCGACCTCGGGAGAGCAGAGAAGCCAGATAGGCTTATACTTAGTCTCACGACGCAACCACTGCAAGAACTGTGTGATAGTGCGCGTGTACTGCGATGAATCGCAGACCGGGTTACCGGGAATGATAGCATAGTTGTGGGAGCTTGGCACATAGGCAACCGCGGCACCAGTTGCCATATCACGCCAGATCTTGTATCGATCATCGAACCAGGATGTGGAGGTAGCATCACCGTAGTTGGCAACCAGCTTCTCCAGCTCTGGGAGCTCGCTGATATCCTCGGCCACACGCTTGTGATGCTCATGCAGCCAGACCGGCTCCACAGTTGATGCTTCAGGGTGACGAAGCTGCTGCACAGGGGGCTTGGCCGGCAGACTCTTGGGGTCACGGTAGAAGAGAGAGGTGAGACGAATGTTGCCTACCTGAAGGAGCAGCATCAACAGACGCTCAAGACCGACACCTGCACCTGCGTGGGGCGGGGCGCCCCAGCGGAAAGCTTCAAGGTACTCCTCCATGTCGTCGGGGTTGATCTTCGACTTGCGCATGTTCTCTTCGAGCATATGAGGGTCATGGATACGCTGGCCACCAGACACGATCTCCTGACCACGGATGAACATGTCAAAGGAGTTGGTATAATTGTCATCTTCTGGGTCAGGCATGGTATAGAAGGGGCGGGCACCACGAGGGAACTTGTCCAGCACGTAGTAGTCGGTGCCATACGCCTCTTTGACCAGCTGACCAAGGCGGATCTCATCACGAGTGGCAAGGTCTTCATCCAATGGCAGAAGCTCACCTTCCTCGCTCCTCCAGCCCGAATCGTTGAGCATTTTAATGCCATCAGAGAAGCGAATGATGGGGGTCTTCTCCAACCAGACCACATCCTCAGAGGGGAACTGGTGCTTCACTTGCTCGATCTCCCTGCGATGTTTGGTGTAAATGCCACTCAGAATGTTCTTGATGACGGCATCAAGAGTCTCGAGCATCTCGTGGTAGTGCTCTTCAATAGCCATCTCGATATCAAGACCAGTGTACTCGGTCAAGTGGCGATGGGTGTTGGAGTTCTCGGCACGGAAGACGGCACCGATCTCATAGACGCGGCCAAAGTCAGCGGCAATGGCCATCTGCTTCGCTAGCTGAGGTGACTGCGCAAGGAATGCGGGCCGGCCAAAGTAATCGACCTTGAAGACACTGGCACCAGACTCGGTGGCCGCACCCTGCAGCTTGGGTGTATGGATTTCGATGAATTCACGGGCGTCAAGAGCGCTACGGAAGAGGTTGCAAGTCGCTGATTGAAGACGGAAAATGGACTGCGAGGTGGCTGTGCGCAAATCGAGCAGACGGTTGGTAAGGCGCGTGCGGTCTGGGATATGACTACGACGTCCCTCGATCTTATCCTCCTCGTTGGTCCGAATTTCAGCCTCGTAGACACTGAAAGGAACGGGCTCTTCACGGCGGACAAGCAGGTGCACGGAGTCGATAGCCAGCTCGACATCGTGAATGCTGCAGCCCAGGACAGGAACCTCGGGCTTCTGAATGGTGCCGCGGACCCGAAGGAAAGACCCAACACGCAGGTGCTCAGCCCATTGGATCATAGCAATGGATGACACACCGTGACGCTCGTGCAGCACACCCTGGAAGGTGGAGAGCTGCTGACGGAACACAAGGAATACGAGCTTCGCACTCATCCGGCGCACCACGTGCAAACGAGCAGTAAAGTAAATTTGCTTCCCAACCATGTCGGCGGTGATATCGTCCAGTCGAGTCCGGTCCTCGCGTGGTCGATCTTGCGACTGCATCAAAGGCAATTCGCCATAGCGAGCTTTCATATCGGTGGTCTCTTCAGACACCGCTCTGGCAATCTCCTCTGACTTACGGCGATGGTCTGGCTCCGCAAAGGCCTCCTCACTAAGGCGGCTGCGCTCGCTTCGGCGCTGCTGGCGGGCCAGTCGTTTTTGTTGGTTCTTGCTCAGAGCGCCACTGGAGGAATCGTCGGAGACATCCTCGGAGGAGGAGACGTAGTCTTTTCCTGGGAAGAAGCTTCCCAAGATGCTGCGACGTGGGGATCGAGTGGGGGAGTGCTCAGAATCGCGGGACATGGAAGTGCGCGCCCGAGAAGGGATGGCGGATCGAATGTTGGAGCCGGACGAGTCATCGTCGCCCCCACGACCTCTGATGGCCTTGGACAAGGCCCGTTTGATAGACATGGCGGGCACTGGAGGGGAAAATATTTGGAAGGGGGAGATTTGAGTATAGACGGCACGAACTGAGGCCGGAGGTGGCGGCGGGGGGGAGGGGGGGGGGGGGGAGATGAGATGCCGCGCGGGGCGATCCTTGCTTACAGCCCTGTTGGGGTTCGGGGTCAAGAAACAAAGACAATGATGGGATGAAAAGGGTAAATGGAAGAGAGAAAAAGGGTCCAGCAGCCCAGGTCCAGGTCCAGGATTTTATTCACGTACAAATAAGACATCGGACCATAAAAATAGTAGAAATAGGGCGGAAGCAAGTCAAGCTGCCGCGTTCGTGCCCGCGCATGACATCATGTCCTAGATTACCGGATTGCGCGAGTCTCGGCCCTGTTCTCGGTTCTTGGTATGTGATGCTTGGTATGCACTTCTTCCTTTGGACGTGTGAATTCAATTCTAAGCTTTTGATTTTGACTGAAGTGCTGCTCATTCTACCATTCTACCATTCTACGCCATTTGGCTATTTTCCCCCTCTTTCTCTTTCTCTGCTTTTTTTTTTGAAATCTGACTTCCCCGGTCTTCCTCCCGGTGCCTTCCGGACGCCGACTTATCCAGAACCCCCGAGACGCCGAGTGTGAAAGACCCGTAAAGTACCGCTGCATCTGTAACTCCTGACGATCCGATGGCCTCCCGATGGTGGCTTTATGTTCAAGCCGTCGTTTGGCGGTTCTTGATGCGCATCGGCATGTTCCTACACGACATCACGCCGCCTCGCTGTCCCCGTCCCCAATTTACTCGGACCGTCAAGACCGACGCCCACGGTCATCCCGTTACCTTACACTTCTATTGTCCTCCTGATTATCATGAGCAGCGACGGCAGGGCCATCGCTACCCGGTCGCGGTCAATTTTCATGGCGGAGGATTCACCCTGGGTTGCGCCACCGATGATTCCCGCTGGGCGAACTCGGTGGTTAAGAACGTTGGGGCTGTTGTGTGCAGTGTAAACTACCGGCGGGCACCGGAGCACCCCTTCCCTGCGGCTGTCGACGATGGCGTCGAAGCACTGTTGTACCTTGCACGGAATGCTGCAGACTTGGGTCTGGATGTGAGTCGCGTCGCGCTGAGCGGGTTCTCAGCGGGCGGCAACCTGGCCATAACCGTCCCTCTTCGTCTGCGAGGCCGGATCTCCACCGAAATCAAGGAGAACTTTGGTCGCGCGGAATCAACACAACGGCTGGTCGATATGACCAGCGAACTCAATATCGTAGCATTGTTCTGCTGGTACCCGATTCTCGACTTCCTTGAGCCTCGCGATCATCGCCGGGCGATGAGCATCATGCCAAACAAATCCATGCCGGCCTTCTTCACCTCCCTCTTCGACGAATCGTACCTTCCCGACTTGAGCGATCGCTCCTCGATCTTCGCATCTCCCGTTCGTGCCTCCGAGCGCATCCTGGCTGAGGCCCTGCCTGGCGACGTGTGGCTGTACATATGTGAGTGGGACATGTTGATGAAGGAGGGTCAAACCTTTGTGCGCCGTTTGGAAGGATTAGGCAAGCGAGTGCGTGCAATGATGATCGAGAAGGCTCGTCACGCCTGGGACAAGTCTCCGAACCCCTTCCGAGACCAGAGCAGCGTAGACGTCCTATACCGCGACGCCTGTGCAGACATGAAGGCAGTCTTCGACCGGTGATTTTGGTGATTCATTTTTTTCTTGGGGTTGTTTTTCTTTTTTTTTCTTTCATTTTGCTTCTTATCATGGAAAGCGTGTCTTATTAGCACTGTAATGTAATGCTTCTGACATTGGCGTTCGGTTGAGCATTCACGGCGTTCTTTCTCCATGTACATACACAAACGAAATTGAATATCCATTCGTGAGATTACTTGTGTACCAGGTCTCCTAGTTTTTTTTTGGCTCAATACGAGCTGCACAAAAGTCGCACGACGTGGACTATGCGCCTGGCTTCAGCTTCAGGGTGACCAAGGAATAAAGGTCGGTTTTTTCACCGCCTTTTTCTATTCCTTACATACCGCCTTACGAAATTACTATACGTGGCTAAACCAATATCTTCCTTCTCTGACATTAGCTGATATATGCGGTATTAATACAAACTAAATACATCGATCATTTACAAAATACTGGCAGAATAATAGTGGAGACCGACTTTTATTCCTTGGTCACTGTACTTCGCAACTTTCGCAGCATCCCTCCACCCAATCACCATCGGCCGGTCTCTCGACCCAGCAATGACAGGGCTGCAGCGGGAACACACGCCTTAGCTCTGGCGATCTGCAGCGCCTTGGTCTTGTGATCAGCGACATCGTGCATTGCCAGCATCATCTCTGTGCGTAGTTCGTGAAACTAGGCTATTTTCGAGTGTCCACATGCGCGGCTAATGATGTCATACTGCTACCTTGTAGTAGTTCCTAACTTGATATCGTGTGGAGGCAGCCATCGGAAAACCTTGCCAAGAATGCCACATCAAGGCACGAAAAGTTTAATATACCTCACATGGAATGTGAAATTGTGTGCCGATTTTCTCTGCTGAAGAACGGTAGTGGATCTTTTAGATGCTGTAGTTACCGTAGCATCCAAAGTTCAGTCAGTTCTTGCGTCATTCCAATATCAATTGCTCACAATATTGAAGGCTGGCTGGGGTTCGTACCGGGCTTTCTTCCCAGCCACCCTTAGCACAATACAATTCAATTACAACAGGCACTGTACATAAAACCTTGAAAGCTTCATTTCTTTCTAGGCCCACTTCCCTAAATGAGCGACATTGATTTTTGTGGCATTCATCATAGACACAGGATGCCAACACGCTCATTGGCGCTACAGACCAAACAAATGACCATAAGCGTAAAGAACAGCTTTTAAGATAGCGAATTTGTTTTGCAGAGGCGAGAGTGGGAAGAGATGGTTGTAGATTTATATCTTTAGCTATAATACTAGTTATCTACAGTGAGTCACGATGAGAGCTACTAGATTTGGACTTTTATCCTACATAACCAATCTAATTCGTGTCTGAATTACGTCGTTTTCGAAACGAATTATCCGTTAATCACGTAACTGATGGTGAATATACTCCAGAAGCTCGTACTTACATGTCTGGTGCTGCAGATGGGGGTGCAAAACACATAGGCAAATCGCTGGCGCCGTCGGCGAGCCAAATTGTAAAGGGTTCGGCTGTACGGGGGAGTGAAAAGCAGGTTAACGGCAAAACAGGGATAAAGAAAATAGAAGCGAGGCCGCAGTGAGATCTATTCTTCTGAAGGTGACGATCTTGATCCTTGACCTCCCTAAACCGTAGGTCATAGGCTCGATGATAATTTACCTCAACACCCTTCTAAGATCAAGCCTATTTAAAGATTTGGATCTAAGAACCCGGGCTTATGCGATTGGATAGAATGTCCTGAAAGGCGATGGAGCATCCACGCTTCCCGTCTAAGGCGGATTCGCGTAAGAAAACCTCAACACACCTTGCTTTATTTCCGTACAGGATTTCCGAAAAAAGAAAAATTGGTCCCAGTTAACTAACCATATTTCCAGACTTACGAAGGATATTTGCTCCGCGACTAGTGTTTAATTAATTAAGGCTGCCGACCTTCCTAAAAAGGGTATGTATACTGAGTATAGGATAGAGGTGAGAGGTATTGACTCTACTTCTCTACTCCCGACTGACTATATAGTTCAATATAATATCTTAATTTCTCAAAGCCTGGTTGACCGGGATATTACCCGGTAGAGGTCTAATAAAGACACCGGTAGTTGATCCTTATAAGCTCCTGAGAGGTTGGCACTAGGTATACGACGTGTCTTTGCCACTAACCGGTGTGAAAGTGACAGATATTATAGGATAGGTAGCGGCGGTCACTCCTAATGATCGCATTTTCGAGTGTTTCGGATCCTTAAACTATGGCACAGGAATGACATTACTTGAGGGTCCTATAAATTTGGCGAAGATACGTATCTTTAATAGCTATAGGATAATAGGTACTAATAAGTGGAAAGTCTTCCTTATAGATACTGTAGATAGTAAGTTATATAGAGCGAAGATGATTCTTAGCAATCTTCAAACGGTATATATAAAATTCTAGTGTTTTTCTTTTATGAATTTAAGGACTAATAGGTACAGACTATCGGTATATAGAATTACATAAAACATAAGGAGCTTGCCAAGGCCCTTAACGAAACCCGGGCTTAAGTGATTACTGAGATAGGATACGCTAACAAGTATATACCGGACCTCAAGGGCATCTCTTCCGCTTTGAAGGAGTTTGAGCCGGTGTTCTATAATAATATTATGTCAATCTCTCACAATTACGTGTCGAACCGAATCACCGAAATCGCAGCCAAATTCCCACTAGGGGTCTCGGCTGGAAATGAGGCTGTGACCAAGTTGTTGTACGAGTCAGAAGAGCTGAAAAAGGCTCTTCCTCAGATCTCATTTCCTCTGAAGAATTGATTGCTTTTCGACTAGACTAGATAGACTAGATAGAGTCCAGTAGATATAGCCACAGCCACGGCCATTCACTAACCCAATGAGACCCTCAAAAATGAACTTGATTTGTTAATTCTACTACATTCTTTTATATTTAGAAATTTCTAGAAAAGATAAAAACAAGGTCAAGGGCTCCAGGGGCTTTTAAGGGGGTAATTCCTAGTCATGTGATGTGGCCTATACTTCTCTTCCTCTTCCTCTTCCTCTTTTCTACTCCCCGCCTCATTCATTTGTCCGCCAAAAACATCAAATTCGTCCAAGTCTTCCAGTTAGCGGGATACTCTTCCTGGCATGACTCCCCATTGTCATTGCAATGCTGCTCTTCAGACCGCGAGTTATTAATTCGTTCCGCCAGCCTTTTCATCAAATCATCTGCAAAATGTCAACTACAGGCCCAATATCAGGGGGAGAGATCCCATTCGAGGGCATCAAAATGACACGATCGGATTTTCAGAGAAAACCAAATCTTCCATGGGGCTTTTGCATTTATCGATGCTCATTCAAAGACAATGCTGCGTGGCACAAAATGCTCCAGCTCATTCAGCAACGCGTGCAAAAATCCATCGAACGTTCCATGCCACCTGGAGAGGAAAGAACCGAGCTCCTAGAGGCCCACGATCTCGTCATCCATGACGAGCCGAAGTTCAACGGCGCGACTTCACATGAGGTGCGCGATCATTTCCATGGCTGGGTGGCAGAACAACTACCAAAAGTGGTTGACACGCCTGAAACACTACAGCGGATTCTTGAATCGCATTCAGAGAAGATAAGAGAGCTTCCTGGGCCTGAATACGGTTTTGGAGCACGGTTCAACTTGGCTCTCTTTGTTGATGATATCTGCTTGGAGTCTTTGGACCATATGGACGATCCTGTTGTGAAGTTTATGTATAAGCAATGGGGGGATTTGAGCCCCGAGGAGAGAAACTACGAAATTGATCCCGAATGGCATGATGGGACAACGGATGAGGAGCAGGAGGATGTTGGCTGGATGTACATGTTTGTCGCGGACTACGTTTCAACGTATGACCGGTTTGCGTGGACTCACATGGCTTTATGGCATGATGAATATCTTCGGCCTCCTCAGATGATTGAGTATTTCTCTGACGAGACGATGCAACCGGGCTTCTGGCGAAATTAATCATATCAAGGCTATGTCTCCGACATGGTTTCGGGAAAATTGTCCATAATATCCCACTTTTATCATGTCTATATTTACTACGCGGTCTTATTGCGACCTCGGGATGCGTGTGGAGGTTTCTCTAGAGCGTTTATGCTTCTATATCGAACATTCATCTTCATTTCCTAACACGCTTCATATGAGTATTCGAACCAAGAATTTTTTATTTTTTTTTAAAAAAAGTGCGCACAGCCATGTTAACGAAGAGATTTTTTTCCCCTTCACTCTCCGTCCACGCTTGGGAACGGAGTCCCGTCGCCTGGTCAAACTCGGGGTTCATCAGCGATGTTAGTGCTACGTCGAAAAAACACTGCCGCAAAGGGACCGATGAGTGGGTGAACATATTAGTGTGACTTTGTTGCTGTTGAGATGCCCCGATTCCGTAGGTCAAACTGCAACCTGTAGAGCGAAGCTTGCTCTCGCTCCATTCTCTCTTTGTTTCATTATCTCTCCGTCTCCCCACGTCGTCCACGCGCGCTCCGTATTCGAGCAATATCTGGAAGATTTCCCTCAAATTCATCTGAATAGCTCCAATCAGTGCTGTGTCGCCATGCTCAGTCTTACTCTCGAGACGGGCACCTTGATCGAGCAGCACAGACACGATGTCCTTGTGCTGTCCAGTGACCGCGATATGGAGTGAAGCCTCATCTCACTTAATCCACAAGTTCTCAATCAGAGAATCGATCTAATGCATCATTTCAACCTGCCATTCCTACTGTTTAAGCAAGGCAATCTTGGAAGCTTGGTGTTTTCTTTTGCGGTTGGACGCATTGTCTTACTGACCATTTGTACTGCATGCATAGTAAGCAAGGCTGGCATCCAGCAGGAACAAAGAAAGAAAAGGGCGCAGTGCAAGAAACAAAGAAAATGGAACCACTTTCTTCATTTGCCATTCCCCCTCCAAGCCCGCCTCCCACATTATCAGCAGGCGCGACAGCAATGGCATCTGCTCCCCGTCTTCGAGTTTCCTCCCCGCAGCCGCCAATGGCGAGCCAAGAGCGGGAAAATGATACCCTCAGGTCACGGTTTCTGGGCAGTGCATCCAAGGCCGGCAAGGCACGCAAAGTTCTTCTCTCGTTTGGCGAGCTGCCGGAATGGCATCAGGATAACGAGTACGTTCTTCATGGCTATCGCTCGATCTCAGGCTCGGCTCAGGTTTCATTCCGCAGTTGGTCATACATTCACAACGAGTCGGTAAACATATACTCTCACCTAATACCAGCAATCGTCTTTCTGCTCGGCGAGTGGTATATTCAAGGGTATCTTAAAAGTAGATACTCCAAGATCACTGGCGCTGATTACTTCATTTTCACCTTCTTCCTCTTCACTGCCGTTATCTGCCTGGGGCTGTCAACGACATACCACACCTTGATGAACCACTCCCACAAAGTTGAACAATTATGGCTGCGACTTGACTTGGTAGGCATAGTAGTCTTGACATTAGGCGACTTTGTATCGGGAATATACATGGTCTTCTGGTGTGAACCTTTGCAACGCAAGATCTATTGGTCTATGGTGAGTCAATATATATACCCATTTTTTTTTTTTTAATCTCATATCCAACACTTACTTCGATTGGCAGATTGGAATTCTCGCATTGCTTACCATCTTCATAATGGTAAATCCCAAATTGCAGGGCCAAAAGTTTCGTGTTTTCCGGACACTTACGTTCGTGGCGACTGGCTTGTCTGGCTTTGCACCATTGATACATGGAGTCAAGATGTTTGGCGTCTCGCAAATGATGAAGCAATCTGGAATGCCCTATTGTCTGATCGAAGGAGGCTTTGTTCTACTTGGGGCTTTGATTTATGCAGTAAGCCTCCAGATTTCGCACATGATGGAAAATGATTCTAACTACTATGTTTCGACAGACTAAGTTTCCCGAGAGTCGATATCCAGGTAAGTTTGACATATACGGCTCCTCCCATCAACTCTTTCACATCCTGGTGGTCTTCGCTGCTGTGACCCAATTGATTGGGATATTGAATGCCTTCGACTATAATCACGTCAACCGAACATGCTTATTTCTCTAAGTCATACATAAAAGACATTATCGTTACAAGTTTACAGCACACCGCAGGCTATGGTGCTTTCGGTTGTTGAGCGTCCTCTGGGAGCCACTACATGGGGCATACTTTGTTCTCGATCACTGTGTCCACGACTACTCGTGGATCCTTGAAACAGACGCTAAAATTGGAGCTAGAGGCTAGAATTAAAGCTGGAAGCTAGAATTGATCGAAAATTTGAAGGACAAATAACGTATTTCCCGTACGAGCCGATCAGCTAGACCCACTTTTGAATGTTTTCCACGAAAAACTCGAAATATTGTATTAGAATAGTAAAAAAGCCATCAAGGGCAATCTGTGGCATGTCTCTCTTCTATGCTCTGGCATTCTACAGATTTCACACCCACACGGTTGGCGCGCGGGGGTATGCGAACGAACAGCACCCTGGCCGTCTGTATCTGCCTCACGAGATATTGGACCGCCCCCTAAGCTCTAGAATAGCTCCTGCTCCTCCTGAATAGTTGAACCCTCTTCGCCAAGGATATAGCGATATGAACGCTCTCTTTTCTGCCTCTTCTTGTTTAAAGCGCGATGAGTCCTCACTTCCTACCGGCAAAAGTTGGGTATATACGGTCAAAGCGAAGAAAGTTAAAAAAGAAACATCTTTCCGCCCCGAAGCAAGCTGGAGCCCAATGCTAACACATCAACCGCTTATGTATAATATTGGCTGTTTGGCAAAGTTCCACTAGTGCATTTGGATCAGGGCGGGGCCAATCTCGGATAATTGGTGAGAGTGGACTGAGAATGGAGGCGCTTTTAGATACTCTGATTGGGAAGGATCGATGGGTTTGGAATGCTGAAAAGTTTGCGGTCTTGTTTGGAGGATCTGAGCCAGTTAGTTTTGATCGGAGGGGGCTGAAGTCGGGATCGCATAGGCCAACGCTCGAGGGACCGAATGTGGCGTATGTTGAGATGGTGGGGTACTTTGAGCCTGTGATTCATGCTGAGTCTGTATTCGCTTTTACGGATCTGGAGGAGGAGGATGAGGAGGATGAGATTGCTTGAGAGGACATTCGGGAGGGGTATCGAAAGGGTGGGTTGGTAGTGTAGAATGAAGATGTAGATGTATAAGACACGTATAAGACACGTATAAGAAAGGTTGGGAGTGCTGGGACTAGCTTCAATAGAGAGCGGGTTTAGGGCTATGTCTTTGGAAGATGTATGTGTGAATAGTTTCCCATTTTTTGTGCTATGATAAAGCCATATATAAGCCATCATCTATCAAAAGCAGATCGTAAGTGCTATGCACGCTCAAAAGCACGATATTATCAATATCGCCAAGTATGGTATCGAGAACTTTTGATAATAAAAGGAAATTTAGCCCAAGGCTCCACGCTGAATGAACAAGATGTAAATCAAAATAAATGTTGACACCAGGAATTAGATGCATCATTCCTCGTCAGTGCCAGTGGCTTCGTCGTCATCTTCGTCATCGTCGTCGGCTCCGCTGTCTGAGTCATCCGCAGGGTCTAGGCCTGGAACTCCGCGCCATTCGACGTAGTCACCCTCCAGCCAGCGACGACTGCGCGGGAGCATATAGGGATCGAAGGGGAAGTAGGCGTCGAGCTGGTAGCCGTTTTGGTCACCTGCGCGGATCTCGCGGCCCATATTGGCCAAATTGGACATAGACGAAATGTTTCGGAAGGCTGAGATGCGGACACGTTTGTTGGTCTCGATGAGAGAGAAAACGTAGAGGAATTGGAAATGGTGGGCGATTCGGGCAAACTGAGTGACGATCCCGGCTGAGCAGATCTTAAGAGGGTTCAAGCGAGAGTGGATCGCATTGTAAAGAACCTCCTTGATGTGAGGAGGGAACGTAACATCGCTCGGGTCCATTTCTTCCACTTGGCTGGGACTCTCGCCCTCGGCGGCAGCGGTGGTTAGGTCACGCCAGCGGAAGCAGAACATGTAAAGCAGTGCTTGAGCGGTGGAGTAGAACGGAGCGTATCGGCGAAGGTCTGGACCACGGCAACCAGGCTCGTGGGCTATCCGCAGATCGTTCAGATGATTGGCCAAAGTCTCAAAAACATCACGAACAACATCGCCGGGAATGTGGGCACCACGGGCGACAAAGCTGGCAAGATAGGCAGCTGCAGACTGGCGTGTAATGCCAGGCTTCTGCTGGTGTAAGATAAGTTTCGTACAAGCAGTAGTGAACAGGTGCACAAGTTGCGGGGATGACTGAGAGAAATGAAAGAGGAGGAATTGTGTGTGTCGCGACTTGTATGTCGGGAGAATGATTGATTCAAAGTGGCCCAGGAGAAGTTTCAGGACGTTTTCCTGGTCGTCGTGACGGCCGGTCGTAAAAGAGCGATTATAATATTCGAACAGTACGTCAATCACACCATCCACTTTGTGAATGTTACTCTTCATCGTTGAGACACGGTGTTCCTCAGAGTCCTCGTCGTCGCTCAAGTCCGCTTCGTCATCACTATCCAGCTCCTGGTCTTCGTTGGGCGAGAAATTGCGAAGCTCTTCCTCCAGCTCCTCCTCGAAATCTTCGAGATCGGCCTGAATCTGAACATCAATCTTGACCAGCCTCTCGGTGGTGAGAGCCAAGATGTCGGACTGGAGCTCGGGAGCGTAGCTCGCGATGTGAAGGATGTTGCGAGTATAAGCGACGAAGCATTTGGCGGAATCGGTCTCGTAGGGGAATTGTTGAATCAGAATAGGTGACAATGTGCTACTTCCTGCGGGGAGAAGTCGCATCAAATGACGCAGCGCCATGTGAACCCGGGAGTAGATCTCAGGCACGGGGACGGTAGAGTAGCCGGGTAGCCGTCCGGTCCCGCGGGCAACGCCAGCGAGCGGGGTAAGCAGCATCTTGAAGATCGCAGCGAGATATGTGCCCTGCGCGGCCGCAAGGTTGCCGAGGAAGCGAACATAAAGCTTGACGTAGGACTCGTCCCGACCGAGCCATTCGCTGTTGAGAACAGCATGAACCAAACCACTGCAATCCCGGTCCAGGGAGGCGACATGGGAGAGCAGACCCAGCAAGTGATGTCTCAATATTGTGTGCGATGGAAGATCATAGTAATAGTAAGGGTCATCAGCCCTCTTCGCGTCGGCTGTGAAGATCGCCTTGATTTGATCGTAGGCCTTGCTATCGGCTGCGGTAACATGGCGGTGGATGGCCCGACGAACGGTCTCACGAACAACCCCCAACTTCTGTGCTTCTGATGGGTCGGGCGGGCTGAGCGGAGCGGCCTGCATCTGAATATTCGAGTCGAAGGTGACGCGGTGACGCTTCTTGGCGGGAGCGGAGACCCCGTTGAATCGGTCTGAGGGGGATGAGTGAGAGACGTCGAAATCGACTTCGTCCATCTTGCGTTTCGTGCCGGCCGGTTTGGAGGTTTTGAGAATGGATACGGGTGTCGAGGTAGCCAGCATTTTTGAGCGGTTGTTGGAGGAAATGGGCGTGAGCGCCGGGTTGTAAGCAGTGGCAATGGAGACCATGGCCAGGCTCTAAAAAGAACGAAATGGAATGAGATCTAGAGAGGCCAGAGATTCTTCAACATTTAACGGCCTAGACCTCCAGCAGAGAGAGGAAGAGCAGCGTGCAACTTGTTGATAGGAGTTGTCCGGGAGCTCGAAGGCAAGTAAGCACACGACCGTCGAAACGGTTGGCTATTGGATTCTGTGCTACAGCTTGACGGATTCCGACCACAGGAAACAGTGTTAACCCATGAGAGTCATTCACTCGGGTCGGAGTAATCGATAAAATGGATGCAGATATCGATGGGATGGTCGACGAGGTGCTTTTGCATCAAAGGCTCGAGCGCTCGAGCGAAATTTTTTCCCTTACGCTGCTGTGGGGCTGCGGAGACCCGTGACTTGGACCTCAGAGCGGTGAGCAGGCACTAGGCCTGATCGGGTCATATTAGCTTATGTCATCATGTGCTCATCGCGTTGTTCTGCCTGAGGCATATATGATGTCTCATATCGACGCGATCTACGTGATTTACGCGATTTTACGCGGGTTTACGTGGGATTGATACTGTAGAGAGAATCGCAACTTTTCAGAATGTATTCACTTGCTCGCATCTAAGCAGAACCTCCAAGCAAATAATCTTGAGCTAGAGTAAATGTCATACGCCGTTGAGGAACATCGTTGAGGAACATCCATATCCGAAAACCAAACGATCAAGATCCGAGGATCACAGAGTAAACGAGGAACAAGAATACCAAATGCGGGGGTTGAAAGAAGGTTCTCCCATGGTATCGTGCAGGGGATTAACAAGTAGGGTCGTAAGTGAGGGAATAAAGTTGGTCGTAGCGGGCGAAAGAATCCAGTCTTTTGCGATCCGCTTGAATCGTCGATGACTCCGGTTCAACCGGGTCGAGGAAATATCAATGATTTCACAGCCAGGCCCCAACGGCACCGATGGGGCCCACGGTATCGTCAAAGATACTGCCGTACAACTCCTCAACTTCGAGGAGGTAATCGTCGACGGTGAACTTGATAAGTCCTTTGCGATGGAGGATTTGCTCCTCTTCATCCATAAAGTGCGGGGCGCCAAATTCCTCGGCCACCTCGTTCACCTGCTCCAGTTCCTTGCTGAACGGGTGCGCCTCTGGCTTAAAGATGTCCTGCGAAGCCCGAGTGGTCGGGTTGCTGCGAACAGAGTCAAGTGGAGGAGGCGACATCCGCTGAGAGCGCTTGCGAGCAAGCTCCTGATGGGAGCGCTTAGTGTGAGAGAGCGCCCGCTTGGGAATCATTGGAGCGTCGGTTGAAGAGGCGGAATTGGTAGACGAGCGAGGATGGCTAGTCACAGTGGCGGAGCGCTTGGGGAAATAGGATGGATGCGCATCAATAGGGAAAGATTCGTAAGGCGATTGGTCGGGAGTGGTGAGACCGGACGAGGCGTAGCTTTGGGGAGAAACGGCAAAATCGTCGTCGCGCGACTGCAATGATGAAGCGGACGAAGCGTTGGGCGAGCTCAGATCGGGGGCGTTGTAAGCCAACATATTGGTCGTGGACAGCAGCTGGACCGGGCCTGAAATATTGGCTCGCTTGATGCTGCCAGAGTTGAATCGAACATGCCCTTCGCCACGGTACGGCATGGGGGCCGACACTTCCGGACGCTTATTGCGTTTGGTGAAGGCACGAGTAATGGTCGACATGATGGAATAGGTAAATTGTACTGTTCGCGACAGAGGCGCGGATTGCGATCGACACGGATATTTCAAATAGAGGCCGATTTGATGGTTTCAAACAGGCGTTTCAGGTCGCTCTGTTCAGTAATTTGTTTTCCGTTATCCCAAACACTCGTTTTGGTCGGATGCGACAATAGATACTCGCGTGGCGATTGCGGATGCGGATGCGGAGACGGCGAGGAATGAAGATCACTACCGGGAATGTCCGGTATCAGATAGCGGGAGACGTTGAGTCTTATGAGTCTTTCAAGGCGATTGTGTCTAGCACAGTTTCAGAATGAATGGCGAGACCTCACTGGAAATTTTGCGCAGCAAAATGGCGAGAGTAAGTCTCTTTATGGTCCTTGTCTAGGGCCTTTTAGGGGGAAAGAATGAGTAGCGTTCAACCAGGACAAGCCAGGAACGGGTAAAAGCAGATGGGGGAAAAAAAGGAGTCCAGGATCACAGATCACAGAATCTAGGACAGAAGAATGGAAGTTGAAAGGAATGAAGGGAAAGCCAACAAGGAAAGGGCCCAGGAGAGGTTGGTGAGAAGAGAAGAAGGGGGAGGGGAAGTCAAAGTCCCTTACACAAGAAAGCGAGCAGCCGTGGAGAACGGGCGCTTAGATTCTGTGGTTCCCAGACTCTCTGGCCCACACTATTTCCCTCTCGGATGGCGAACCTTTACTCGCCCACGGTTCGCTTCGTTCTCGATGGAGCCCAAGTTATTCCTCCGTCCACTCTCGAGCCTCACACCCTTGAAACTCCAGTGTTCTGGGCTCTCCGTGGCGAACGGTTCGGCCGAACCCTTCTACGTTCTACCCTAATCTGTTCCATTTTCGCCATTCGCCATCCACTATCCCCTGGGGAAAAAGATACCTGAAATCAAGTTCGTGCCTGAAAGGAGACCAGCCCGAGGGCGTCAATGTACCTAATCCACTATGCCTGGCCCTGGGTATGGAGGGCGACCCCTTCGGGTCATACGATATAGGCAGACTCGACGTGTACAAGGGGTCTGTCACTGTGACCACGCGAACTACGATGGTACGGAGTTCTGGACGGGGTACTGCGTGAGACAATCCTGGTTGACTGGAATTTGAATGAAACGGACTGGTCTCTGCGCTCCATCGAGGATTCGGAGTCCGGTTCACCACTAGCCACTAAGGATTCTTCCATCCTACATGCAGTCTGTGCCCTGTTGTTCCGACGAGATCGACAGGGCCAGGCACGGCTGGCCATATGCACCCAGGCCAATCATGACTCCCTCCGTCGGACACGGAATGAGACGAGTTTCTCCGGGTGCGACCGGCGCTTGAGGACCTGCAGGGTATCACAGATTGTGCCCAGCTTTGCGTTTCAATGAGGGGTCGCTCGTGGGCCGTGGGTACGTTGTGGGCCGCGTTCTTTAAATTTTAGTGCGCTGGCCTCCACCCGTGCCCGGCTCACGCGGTGGGTCTTGAGATCGCGGGACACTGGGATTCTGCGCTGATGGGGCCATCAGAGCTGCACTCGCTCAACTGAGATACCTCATGGACGAATTTATCTCGATTTTGATGTGTCCTGAACGAGACTTGAAAAGACGCCCCTTATCTAGCCAACACGTGATCGGCCTTCCTCGACTTAGCGTGTCGCAGGTTGAATGGTACGTTATCTAAAGCGGACACTAGACTCCACAAACCGTGCACCAGCTTTGTCTTGGTTAAAAGTATATGCTGGGCTGACTTTTTGACAGCTCGTCAGCCATGGTGGACTGATCGGCTTCTCTGTGACTCTCACCTGCCCCAGTGACTTTGGTGCCGTCGGGTGAGGTCACACCTGACTTTGCAGATGCCTGATATCTCAGGTAAACCGGCGACGATACCATCCCCGGTGGCAGAAGGTGGGTCTCGTATGGGCTGCCCATGTGGACATCCTCTCTTGGCTGCCACGCATATATAGCCGACGCTCGCACTTCCCCTTCTCCTTGAGGGCCGCGGGTATTAACCGTCGGCGAGACTGGCATTGCATGACTACCCTCAGACCTATCCGCGAACGGTATCTTGTGCGGCTGTTCGATGGTGAACTGATCACCCATTGCGGCCTGCCAGCAGTTCATGTCGGACCAATCTCGGAGTGGTAGTTGTGACCATTCGTCCATGCGTGCAGCCTTCGGCTTATGCACCGAGTCTGGCTTCGCAGTGGCTTGTAATACGGTCGTTGGACTCATCGAGCTTAGTGTCATAAGAGCTCCATAAAGGGCCGACTCGGTCTCTACAAGTCTTTGTTCCAATTGATTCAGATATCCGAGAGGCAGACCTCTATAAACATTAGCTGCGCCTTCGAGTAGATCGCTAGGTGGAGACATGAGGTGGAGATATTCATACCTCTTACCGCTTTCGGGATAAATGCAGTTCCCTGGTCCACTTGAACATTGAGAGCAGAAAGGCCTATAGGAGGATATTAGAAGACAACATTTCGACATTGATAATCCATGGTCAAGTGCGTTGGCCGTACATTTTGCGATCGCACTATGCCGAGATCAGCGCTGCAGGAACAACCGGAATAAGAAGCAAAACTCACCTTGCATTTTCGCTGCCTGCATACCTCGCAGGAGATAGGACTCAAGTTTGCATCAACTAGAGATGCAGATTAGAACAGTTGTAAGCTCGTTGATGTGTAGGAGCTATATACCTGGCATGGTGGCACTGAATGCGCGACTCCGTTTAGATCGCGGCGGTGCCATTATTGTTTACCTGTGTCTTGATGGAATCGAATTGTCTAGGAAATGTTAAGCACAAGTCTGCCAAGTCTCTTTTGCCGAGCGGATCGATTTTGGAAGTAGCCGGCGACATCGCGTCGCCCGGAGAAAGAAACCTCCGGCGGGTGACTCACGTGATATCCACGCGATTTCCACGCGATATGGCACTGCTTCCCCACAACGTTAAGCCTCATTTGAGCTGTGAGACTCTTTCTTTACTGATCATTCATGCAGAAATTGACGTATTGCCACAGAAGTTACGAGGCACCACGCATACTTGGGATCTTTCTATTCGAACCTGACCTTCGAGGCACCAATATCCATGACTAAGCAAGTCTAAAGTCAGGGTGACCTCGTACATCTTTCTATCCTATGCGGAATATTATGAGGGACTCCCCGATTTCGGAAAATGTGACGGGAGCAGGGTACAGGAATGGCGTCTCCATCTTCAGTTAGCACCCGCCTGGAGGAAAATGAACCGGACTGGCAGTACGGCCCTCGTGCCGCCAAGAGACGGAAACGGGCCTCCACAGCAGGTGCATCGAGACCTTCTCCTCGGGAGATTGGCTTTATGAGAGAATCTCATGTGGGCTCTGCTACATTCCTTGGAAGCTCGAGCGGCATCCACTTCATTCGACACGTTTACAACGCCTTTGCTCGTCGATCGGCCGACTTACAGCAGAACCGAGCCCGGGATAGGACCTCGGTGCCCGGCGAAGATGATCGGCTCCAACGAGGCTCTGGCGGCTCTCACGATACAGATGAGCTCTGGTCGAAAGAAGAGTTGGATTTATCGCCGAATACTTTGTTCTCTTTTGATGACTTGGCCAATTGGACTCGCCGCTACTTTGAAAACTGGCATCCCATATTTCCTTGTCTCCATGCACCAACGGTTCTCAAGGCCATGGAGACGCTCGGCCATCGGGGTCCATCGGCTGTAAGTCGGCTGGAATTGATCGTCATTCGATCTCTCGTCTCTATATCCCTAGCAGATAGCCGCCAAGCAGAAGGCCCGGGTGCGAATGTCGGACCGGTGCCGGCCACCTTGGTTTTTCAGTCTGTACATCACGTCATGGAAGACATCCAGATTCTACTCACAGAACCAACAACAATCCCTCTCTTACAAGCCGCATTCTGTGCTCAGCTGGCACTCGCATCACTACTGCGGCTTAACGCCGCCTCCCGGGTCGGCGGTGTGATCACGCGCACTGCGTTCCATCTGGGACTGCATCGCTGCCCAGGGCGTTTTTCATGCTTTAGCAGCCAAGAAGTTGGCATCCGCCGTCGCCTGTTCTGGTCAATATATTCACTGGAACGGTATTTGTCACAGGCCCTTGGGATCCCGCTCGGCATCCGAGACGACGATATTGACGTCTGCTATCCCGGCGAGGAGAGACATGTCACTGCCACGCCAGAAACCCCCGATGATTACCGACTACGACTACTTTGCCATCTTGCAAAATTTGCGAGGATACGAGGTTTGATTCTAGAGCTTCGCAACAAGTCCATATTACACAGCCATGCCGGCACTGTGGAAGCGTCGCATGTCAACGGCGAACTATCTCAATGGTGGAATGAAGTGTATGATGATGTCAACCCCATCGAGGACCATGCAGATACAGAACCTGGCCAAGGTCCAGTTCTAACCCCATATCACCGACTGCTGCTTATTGTTTTGAGACACGAAGCAATCATCTCCATAAACCGTCCGCTACTTGCCGCAGAAAAGCCGAACCCGGATTACAAAAACGCTTTACAGACATGTATCGCCTCTTCACGATCTTTACTTGCAGCATTGAAGAAGTACATGTCCTCTTCATCTAATGCGCCACTCACCTGGCCCTCCTTCACATGGACAACGTGGATGGCTTGTCTAATCTTGATGTATGCATCATGGGAAGGAGACTTCCCAGTTCCCACTGCACTAAGATATGCTCGAATGGGAATTTCTGTCTTACACAATCTTGCTCTTCGTGGAAGCAGCTGGCCTGAAACATGCATCGAAGCGATCAAAGGCATGGAATCCGCGTTTTTAACGAACCAGTCAGGCGGTAGTCATGAAAATCCCGCAGGAATGGCTACGTCTGATCGGAACGCCTCAGAGCACACCCAGGCGGAAACCGCAGGAACAGATACCAGAAGGGCGAGTGTGCCCCAAGCCCAGAACGTACGTTGTCAATCTGCTGCAATAAATATAACGCCTGCTCGATCAAATACCCGAGGAGCTGGAACCATAGCCTACCAGGATGCGTCCCGTTCCATGGCTATAAAGCAGATTGAGCATTCGACAGGCTCTGCTCTCCGCGGTGTTGACCCGGGCGGGCAATACGATTCTGCTATATTCTCACCTTCAAATGCTGAGAACGTAATGGATATGAATCCGAATGATGGGTCCTGCTTGAATGGACAGACATCAGCCGGTCTCATATTCGGCAACATGGCGAACAGCAACACAGCATTCAATCCAGGACTTGGACAGGATCTTTTCCCATTCTCAGACCCATCTTCTCTCTTCATGGGCGATCTGTGGAGCGTGGCAGATGGACCTTGGATGATTCACGGAAACATGTTATAATGGACTTGATATTGTAATTAATCGGACACTGTACCACCGTAACGTCGAACCCCTAAAGAAGATGCATTCCCACAATCTTCCTTTCCTGATTCAAGATCACGCGCAACTGCCCTTTCTCCACATCTGACTGAGAAGATCGGAAAAACCCACTCCGTAATTGATCGAGATACAGTTCGTAGGCAGGCATATACCCCTTAACAAACCGCACAACTTCCAAGTCCGACATCCCCCCTTCTTCTTTTTCTGCCACAAGGCATGTTCTTGCTCAGCGCACCATCCATAAACATTAATCAGATCTTCCGTGACCAGATGGACGAGGAAGTCGAAATGCTGCGGGCCCATGAACAGATCGCAGTACCGACGCAGATTGCCATTGACTTCTAGCAGATGCTCAAGCGTGTGGCTCTTGAGCGTCTCTGTTAAACCCTCAGAAGACTTTTTCGTTTGGTTCCACAGAGTCTCGATTTCGTCGTCTTGCAGTGGTCGGAACCCAATACACCAGCCTTCAAAAACCACGATGTCGACTTGGGTATCTGCTGCAATATGACGCCATGTGTCTCGGGGTGCTCTTGCGCCTTCCCAGTTGTATTTGCTCTTGTCAAAAGCCGGGATGAGTATATCGGAGGGCTTTGAGAAAGTGCGTTTGTTGAAGAACTCGACCGCCAGAGCTGTGTCATGAGTCCCAGGTTGTCCTCGCGTCTGGAGAAGCTTATTCGATGAATTCGATTATCGAAGCTGAACAAGCTCATCATGGTCGAGATAGAGATTGTCGAGGAAGATGTTGATTGTGTCGTATTTTGTATTTGTTGTTCAAAGCTTCTACGAGGGCATCAGTCCATGTTGAATCTCCGCTGCCTTGAAAGCCTGTTAGGCCTAGAATGAATGGACATCCGTGTGATGCTGATGACTGGGCTTGAATGTGCTTCCCGATCTGGGGTATGACATTGCTCAGGACATTGTTGATGTCTCGAGGAGAGATAGTTGGGTTGGTCATTCTTTTTGGAGGGACTTGAAGTCAATATCGATGATGTTCAATGCACTGTGAACAAGGTAGACGAAGACTCATAATAGATAACACACGTATTTCACATAAGTCCATTCAAATAACATTCCGACATGCTTGCTGCCAAGCATTTCTCGTTCGAGAAATCAAAGATACTTCGCTCGGACATGTCTTTGTCCAGACAATCCACCGGAGAAAGAAACCTCCGACATTTCACTATCCGCAGCAGAACCTCATCGGAGTTGAACACCTCCGAAGTACTGTTCTCAACGGCTCATTGGCCGAACAATTGAAGATGAGGGGCGTAAATACTTGACCTCCATTCATGACCCAAACCTAGACAAAGTCGGTGCATTGGCAGCAATAGTCTTAAATTCCCCGCATGTGCGGATCTTGCCCCTCCATCAATCCAAAATCTTCACTCCAGAACCACGGACTACCACATTGTTCGCCATGTCTCCCTCCGTCGCCGGCAAGACCTATAGCATCGCATCTATCCCCGCGGATGGAATTGGTCCCGAGGTTATCGAGGCTGGTATTACCGCTTTGAATGCTTTGACCGATACCCTCCAGACTTTCAAGCTCGATTTCAAGAACTACGACTGGAGCTCTGAGACATACAAGAAGACCGGTAAATACATTCCCGATGGCGGTCTTGAAGAGCTTAAGAAGCACGATGCTATCTTTTTCGGCGCTGTTGGCGCTCCTGGTAAGCAAGCACATTGAATGAAAAAAATAGAAGAAAAAGAAAACCTCCTAATAGAAGCAGATGTCCCCGACCACATCTCCCTCTGGGGTCTCCGTCTAGCCATCTGCCAGCCCTTCCAGCAATATGCCAATGTCCGCCCCACCAGAGTGTTCCGCGGCACCGAGTCGCCTCTGCGCAAGTGTAACACCGGCGATCTCGACTGGGTCATTATCCGCGAGAACAGTGAAGGAGAGTACGCCGGCCAGGGTGGCCGGTCCCACGCCGGCAAGCCATGGGAGGTCGCGACCGAGGTCTCCATTTTCTCGCGCCACGGCGTTGAACGCATTATGCGATTCGCCTTTGAGACTGCTCAGAAGCGGCCTCGCAAGCTCCTGACCGTCGTCACTAAAAGCAATGCGCAGCGAAACGGAATGGTTCTGTGGGATGAGGTCGCTAAGGATGTGGCCAAGGACTTCCCCGATGTCACTGTTGATAAGATGCTGGTTGATGCCATGACTACTCGCATGATTTTGAACCCTAAGAGCATCGATACCATCGTTGCCACCAATCTGCACGCTGATATCCTGTCTGATTTGGCTGCCGCCCTCGCCGGATCTATTGGCATTGCTCCTACGTCCAACCTCGACCCCACGCGTCAGTACCCCAGCATGTTCGAGCCTATTCACGGCTCTGCATTCGATATTACTGGCATGGGTATCTCGAACCCTGTAGCTACTTTCTGGACTGCAGCGGAGATGCTTGCTTGGTTGGGCGAGGAGGAGGCTTCCCAGAAGCTCCTGACATGTGTTGAGAATGTTTGCGAGCAGGGCATTCTCACCCGCGACTTGGGCGGCAAGGCCAACACTAAAGAGGTTACCGATGCTGTAGTTACTGAGATCAAGAAGCTGGGCTCTAAGTAAGAATGTTGAAGATGTTTGTATCATGAGATCAAGACTTCTATAATTATTGTATGAAATAAACTTGCACAGAATCTTTCAAGGCTTAAAACATTGAATTTGAAACGCTGCATTATGAACAGAGAGTCAGATACAAGGAGAGGTATGTTACTTATGGGAACCAAATCGAGATTAAGACACGATAGATGGTCTCAAAAATTTTAAAGATTGACCTTGACGACCGTGGCCACAGTCCGGCAAAGCTTGTGGCTACCCCGGAGGCCGCGTTATGCATCATGCGGGGAATTCAGGGCCAATTTTCCCAATCTGAGAGATGAGCAGCCACTGAATCCCTCGCAAATCTTGTGTAACCAACACTGTACCAATTCATACTCGCACATTGAGTATCAAATTCCACATGGAAGAGGCCGGACATAGCTACCTCCGGTAAATGTGGACCGAGTTTCCACGGATGCCTCACCACCGGAAATCAGACCAACCAGCACGAGCAATAGGCTAGAATTGGTCTCATTCCCCATGAATTGCGGGGATGTCATCCTCCGCTTCCCCGAATTTATGGGGACTCCTAGCGATGAAGCGATCAGGTCCGAGATCTCGGGTATCGAATTATCACTCGAAGACACCTCGCAGTCGAGGAGTGCAATTCGAGAGATGTTCTCTAAGAACGATGACGAGCGTTTACTATATCGTTTCTGTCTCTGTATCGTCGTTCAGTTCTTCCAGCAAATGTGCGGTGGAAACCTCATCTTGGTCTATGCATCCATCATCTTCCAAGAAAACCTCAGTTTGAGCTCCAGTCTTTCCTAGTTCCTCGCAGCATCCGCTCTAACGTGTAAGTTCTTATGCTGCTTCATTGCCTTCTTCTCAAATGACCGGTTGAGTCGACGTGCAGGTTTCATGATCAGCGGGACTGGCATGGCATTCTGCATGGCCGCAATGGCCATTACCACCAGCTTCGGTTCAGAGAACAAGTATGCGTTGATCGCATCTGTGGTTTTCAGATTCTTTTTCAACCTCTTTTATCCGATCGGCTTTCTCGGCAGAGTGATGGGTGTTCCGTTGAGATGAAGGAGAATGCTTGATTAGCGATAGGTCATTAGCGCGAGATGGATTGATCGTTCATAATACATTCACTTCCACCCATGGAGATTAGTGCATACAATACGCTGGTCTTCGGACCCCCGTGAGAAGCTTATCTTCACATGATAAGCTAGCAATTGGGTGTTTACAATTTTAAAAAAGGGTGTAATCACCATAGTGAAATTGACCTATGTTGCATGAACAGCCGAATCACATCATATCAGCTAAGCCGGATTTCAAGCAAGACAATGTAATCCCTTTCATGCCTAAAGATAGTCAGATTGGCGAAATCGGAAGATTGGGGTTTGCCGATGGCCCATCGGAATGCCGATACGGAGGAAGACCTGGTCGGAAGTAGACTTCTTCCGCAAATGAAACCGCACCAATAGGTCAACTAAGCCGCAGCCCCAGTTCTCAATGGAGTTCCAGCCGCCTTTGACGGCTTGATGTAACATCTACCAAGGATATCCGAGCCAATTGGACGCCTCCGCCGCGCACGCCAGCCGCAGACCTAAACTCCGTATATCGGTACTTCTTACCCCAGAGTCCAGCACGGAGTCGTGTCCAGACCCAAGAAAGCGAGAATAACTGCGGACCACATAGGCTTCTGCGTCATAGCCATTCGTCGGGACTGATCATCTCCGCTTCACTCGGGTCGTCACCGCGGGACTTTCGGCGCGAACCAGCCATGCGATTGGCTGTGGCAGGCCCCGTTTGGCCGGATAACCGATGGTTCTCGGCTGGCCTTGTAGATATTCTGCTTCGTGCCTGATACCGTCGGTCTCGTTGGAAGCCGATGCAGTATCCGTTTCCCGCGGGATATTTCGGATTCTATGGGGCTGCGTCGTTATACTCGGCAATCGAGTGTGCGCTGGATGATACTTATAGATCCTGATCTGCCCCCTCCATAAAGGAAAAGCCTGTAATTAGAATAGTTCAAGGATACACTTCTCTCAAGAAGCTTTACTCTCAATCTCCTTTGCATTTCGCATAAACGGCATAAAATATGGCTCCCTCTATCAACGATTCCCCCGTTGATAACTCCGTGTCCCCCTCCGCCTGCAAAGTAGGCATCAACGGCTTCGGTCGTATAGGTTTGTGACTATGCATCCACTTTCAGTGTAACATCTACTCAACAACACCATGATCAGGCCGCAATGTCCTCCGCGCAGCCTTAGTCCGGTCTGACATCCAATTCGTCGCCATCAACCATACCTGCGTCACTGTCGAAGACCTCATCTACCTCATCCGCTATGACTCGTCTATGGGCAACCTCGACGAACGAACCGACATCCAAGCAATCTCAGACAATCTTATCACAATCAATGGCGCCCGCATCGCCCTCACATCCGAGCGTGACCTCAAGAAACTCAACTGGGCTACCCTGGGCGTCGACTATGTCCTCGAATGCACGGGCAAGTTCACGAAGCGGGACCTGGCTATGGAACACATCACCTACGGACAGGCGAAGCGCGTCCTTATTTCTGCACCTAGCTCGGACTCGCCTACTTTTGTCTATGGTGTTAACTCCGACTCGTACAATGCTGGTGAGGAGTGTCGTGTTGTTTCTAATGCGAGCTGCACTACCAACTGCGTTACGCCGGTGTTGAAGGTTCTTCATGATACCTTTGGTATTACTCAGGGCTTCTTGACTACTATCCATGCTGCTACTCGTTCCCAGCAGGTTCTGGACGGGTATAGCAAGAAGAATCGCCGTTTGGGTAAGAGGTTCCCGATAATTAAATTGATGATCTACTGCTAATGTCATGATTAGGACGCGGTGTTTTCAACAACATTATTCCCACCACCACCGGTGCTGCTAAGGCCGTTGCCTCCGTCTTGCCTGAGCTGAGTGGCAAGGTGACTGGCGTGTCGATTCGTGTTCCGACGTAAGTTCTACCCCCAGTGCCCTGGAAGTAAATTCATCGACTGACTTTATACAGGCCCAATGTCTCGATGATCGATCTTACTGTTAGCACAGACAAGCCTACCTCTCTTTCCGAAATCATCTCTACTTTCCGAGTTGCGTCCAAGTCTAGCATGGCTGGCGTGTTGAAGGTCACAGATGAGGAGCTTGTGAGCACCGACTACAACGGCAGTCCGTATAGTGCCATCATTGATGCACCTGCATGCGCGGAGCTCAACCCTCAGGTATGCGCAATTACTTTTTAATAAGTAACCCACATGCTAATAGTACGATAGTTCTTCAAAATCATGGCTTGGTACGATAACGAGTGGGGATACTCCAACCGTCTCCTGGACTTGACGACACACGTGCACACCCAGGAGACTTCTTGATTTTCGGTATTTGGATTGGAGTTAAGAAAATTTTAGAGAGCATAGAGGTGATAGATCCAGTGATGACTAGATGGTTCTTGCCAGGCTATCTCGCGTGATAATATTTTGATTCATTTCCATACACATGGAATAATAACAAATGAAATCTATTTTTCGTACATCAAATCATGACTCCTCGGGTATCTGCATTCCTAGAGACATCATTCAATCCTCATCCATGGACTCCCAGCCATCGGGGCCAGCTTCTCCATCAGCAGGCTCCTCGCCTTCATCAGAGTCCTCATCGTCATTGCCCACGCCGACAAAGCGCTCGGTCACAGGGGCCTCGAACTCGGGCATGCGCGAAACGAAAGTGCGACGCACAGCGGCATTGGTCGAAGCGTCCCAGATCTGCACAACACCCTTGCTACCGGCGATCGCGAGACGGAAGCTGACTTCGGGATCCGGGGCAAAGCCGGTCGAGAAGACCTTGCCGACGTCGAACTTGCGGGTGACGACCAGGCTGGGCTTGTCGTTCTCGACGTTCCACAGCTTGACCTCCTTGTCTGTGGATCCGGTGACCAAGAAGCCGGGGATGGTGCGGTTGATGTCGAAGGAAGAGACGGAGGAGTCGTGGGCCTGCAGGGTCCAGACGGGCTTGGACTCGGCTGGGGAAGTGGGCACGTTGCGGACGTCATAGCGGTAAACCATACCGCCGTCGGTGCTGACGTAGAAGAAGTTGGGGTCGTGGGGATCCCAACGGACGGCCTCAACGTCGGTGTCAACGCCCCAGCGGGCCTTGGCATCGGGGGCACGCATGTCAGCGGCCACGATGGTGCGGTCGTATGATCCACTCAGCAGAATGGTAGACTCGGTGGGGTGCCAGTCAAGCGAGCAAACCTTGTCGGTGTGGTGGGAGTAGGACTTGGCGCAGGTGGTGGTGTTCAGATCCCAGAGCTTAACGGTGCGGTCTGCAGAGGCAGAGGCGAGCAGGTTGCGGTGCTGACGGTTGGCCGCCAGGGCCAGAATGGCGTCGATGTGGTATTCGTCGTTGGCCTTGCTCTTCTTCTTCTTTTGCTTCTTCTTAGAGGCGTCATCCTGGCCGCCCTGGCCTAGAATGGCATTGGGGTACATGCTGTCCACGACGTCGAGATCCCAGATCTCAATATCGGGTTCCATAGTTCCAACGGCGACAAAGTTGCCCTGCTCCTTACCCTCGGTGTTCTTTCCAACGGGAATATCGAGCCACTCCAGACAAAGGGGAATGCCGGGAAGCATAATGTCGTGGTGAACGTAGAGGTTGTCGGCTGAATCTTCGTAGACGTAAACTTCTAGGTGCGCAACCTCGTCCTCGACCTTTCCGGACAAAAGCAGGTTGTCTGTGGGCATGATCTGAAGCTCCTCGCGATCCTCATCGTCCTCATCCTCAGGAATGACCAGGTACGGGTCCTCCTCGTGAGGCTGGTGATATGCCAATGACTGGACGTTGCCGAACATAGTGGCCCTCTCACCACCCTCATCAACCTCTTCATTGTCATAGTTGTCCATATCGAACTCTTTCAAGACGTCGTCATCCCTAAAAGGCCAATCAGTATATACAGCATTTCGTCTAGTCCAATGTACTCACTCAGTTGACTTGGACTCGTTGCCGTCCTTGGTCTTCTCCTCGGTCTCAGTTGCAGCGGTCTCCTCCTTGTCCTCATCCATATCGGCATCCTCCTCGACATCATCCACCTTGCCCTCCTTGGCGGCCTTCAGCTCGTCTTGGGCATCCTCAAGCTGCATGCGGGCAAGCTTGGATATCCGGTTCATCTCCTTCTCGTCGATCTCATATTTAACAGGGAACTGAGCAGCGACACCTCGCCGCACCCAGGCCGTGGTCGTGATCATAGAAGACATCGTGAGTGATCTTCTCAAGTCACTAACTGTAACTTTTTTTTATCGGCGATATTTTTTTTATCGGTGTGCTGGGAGGGGCGTTCCGCCCGGCAGAACAGCGGGATCGCCTCACCGCCCGGGGATTTTGCGGCCTGTTGCTCCACCTCATTTGATGCTTCGCTCTTAATTGTTTCTACTATTCTGCGTGGACCTTAACTACCGAAATCATGCATTCTCATTTACATACCCCCTACAACGTCAGTATGTATCACCATGTCCGCCTTGTCCCGGATCCAATTCTCGTCGGGATCATGGGATCACACCACTAACAAGGAACGCAGACTGCGAGGAGATTATGACAGCCCTCGACGAATGCCATGCAAAGGGGTTCCTCTGGAAGGCCGTTGGAAACTGCAATGATATCAAACGCGAAGTCAACAAGTGTCTCTCTGCTGAGCGCTACGACCGGGCGAAGCGAAACCGCGAAGAAGCACGCTCCAGTCGGCGGCGCATCGAAGACATCTGGGCGAAGGAGCGGGCTTTGGACGAAGCCGCCTCGAATGTGGGCTCTGCAAATGCAGATGCTCCCAAGCAATAGGATCACAAAGCATCGTATGTGATCATTTGGGACTCGCGGAGTTTGGGGTGCTTTTGTTCTGAGGCTTTTGTCTACCTCTCTTCTCAATTTGCGGCTTGACCGCTGTACGATATTGAAACTGTACATATACATAGGCCACGGGCCCTCGGGTGAAGCATTGGCGACTATGAAAGGTCTTCTGTGGATTTATCTGTCAAAACACAATCATAGAATAACCTTTACGTATCTTTCATGACTTCAAACGGACATCCATGGCTCAAAGGCACTATAGGCCTCAATCACATTGGGTTTACACCTGAAATAATAGATACATTCATTCAACTTTTTGGATATGGATACCTTGCCCGAACGCCGTGCCGTAGAGAATAGAGATGCAGTAACGGCTAAAGAGAGCCTCAACCCAGATCATGCGTCGACCTCCATAGCTGAACCAGCCTCGGCAGGCGCATCCTCATCCCCTTCACGGGGGCCCTTGGCATGCCTGCGTCTGCGCTTAGTCTTAGCCGCGCCAGCCTCTTCGCCATCCTGCTGCTCAGAAGCGTCGGTCTGGGGCTTCTGTTTCTTCGGGGTCGAAGACGCAGGCTGGGTCTTCTTGGCCTTCTTTACACTGAGCGGGTTAGGACCCTTAGCCTTCTTGAGCCCGGGAATCTTCACAAGAGGCTCGGCTTCATCTTCGCGCTTCCGCTTGCCCAGCGACGGGTCATCCAATCCAGCACGGAACTTGCCCCTCTCCACGCCATCGCGGATGTTCTCGGACGGCGTGCTCATCGGCTCTAAGACCATGACGGAGCGCTTGACGTAGATGATCGGGACACCGGGGATAGAGCGGGCATGGACTCGGAGAGCCTTAGCGCGGCGCATTGCCCGTTCATCTGCCTTCTCTTGTTCAGTCTTGTACTTGCGCTGCGAGTCGTTCTTGTCGTTCTTTTTGACTATCGGGTCCGCGGTTGCGAGAATATAATGGTCCTTGTTCTTCTTGACTTCTGTGCTAGGGGAGAGCAGTGAGAGAAGACACTCGACTTCATCGATGGGCGTAGAGTCGGCATTGTGAGAGCAGTGGCGGAGAGGGAGTTCTGTGGGGGGAGGAAGATGGCGCGGGCGGTATGGCTGTTGAGTTTTGGGGTTGATGGGTTGAGCTTTCAAGATTGCGTTGAGTGAGCATTTTGTGAGGACTAGCGGGGTTGTCAGTTCATTGCTTTCTTATTTAAAGATCCCTGAAAGGCTTCAAGGTATGTTATAGCATCGGGTCAGGGAGAGTCACTAACGTGGCTTGGGTTTTCCCTGCAGAGTCCGCTCAAGAGCAGGAAGCAAATCCATCTTGAAGGCGTCGACATTACTCAGGAAGTTTGAGTCCACTGTTCGAGTGATGGTTAGAATGGGGTCGTTGCCATAGCTTTCGGGTAACTTACCAAGCACCTGGTAGGGCTCACGGAAGTTGAATGTTAGCTCATACTGGTGCATAAGCTTACGGTACTTCTTGGAACGCTTGGCCCTCATTGTGAATGATGTGGTCAAGAAATCGGGTTGAAGATGCGGAGTTGTTGCGCTGCTGCTGCGACGAACCTTTTTTTCATTTTGCCGGGCGGCGGCCGAGGCGGTGATTGGTCTGTGCGGAGCTGAAGTATACAGAAGAAACACTACGACCTGAAAGTCTTCTAGATTTTTACGACGGAATTGAAATTTAAGAAAATTCATGATCAGATTCAATCCTAACACGTGCAATCGTATATATCTCCCGGGTAGCTGGTACTCAAATGAGTTGCCCGGTGTTGAGACTACCCGGCGCATGAAATGCATTCAATCTAGTCAACGCCTTTCCCACGTCCACTGCGGGGGTCCTTGTTAAACATGCAAGTAAAGTTGTAAGGTTCGTTGACTCATAACTTGGGAGGATCGGTGTTGGACCGAGCACGCCATTAAGGCCTGTGTGGTGTCCTCAGTGACATGCAGAGTAGGGGTTGCCTGCTTCAGAGTGGTTGGATTATGTCCTCACACGCTAGCATGAAGCAACCGTAATCGCGGCTGGAGTCAAAGTGTCGACAGTTCAGCAATGTGCATTGTCAGGTCGGTGCGGAGCTGAGCGGTTATTCGAGACTACCAGTCTCATAACTCGGAAAGTAGGACGTTCAATCTTTCTGAGAATACGTCCCATTCATCCGTCCCGCTTCTTGCAGGATGCAATAACGACTGATATGTCGTCCATTTTGCCTATTCACAGTCAATATCCCAATAATCAGCCATTGAAATAACCTGAAATGTCAAACATACCTCCTTCAATCGCAAGCCCTTCATCTATCGCCTTCTCCATGTACGGGCTCTCCGCGAAAGGATCCTGTGCAATAATCAAAGCTGCAGTGAGAACCTCTCGGGCCGCATAGACCATGCGATCATTTGACATGTCCGATTGGGGAGGTGCGCCGAGATGGCCTCTGTTGTCCCATTTCTGAAGACTATCCAGAACCACTTTGACGACCTCGTGCTCCCACAGGTTATCCATGACGCCGTCTGACACCGCTAGAACAATGTCGTCTTCTTGCAAGACAATTTTGGACAGCACTGCGTCCTTTCGCGGTGTGTCGACGCTGTTTGTTCCCAACTGCATGGGACAGTCGAACCAATGCCATTGTTCGGTAGTGCGGAACAGAACTTTCTCCTCGCTAGGGCGGATCACAAGCACCTTGCAATCTCCCAGATTTGTGACGTAGAGAAGTGGCTTCCGAGTTCCATCCTGCTCTTGAGTCCAGTGTAGAAGGGCTGTTGCCGACGTAGTGGTTCCGAACCACTCGGTGGGTTTGGTGGTTGCTTGAATCGTCTCCTCGTAAGCCGATTGGAGGTACTCGATAGGGTCGAGGGAAGGGGCGTTTGCGGAGACTCGGCGCTCAATTTCGAGCGCCCAGAAGTGTAGAAGGAGTCTTGACCAAAGCCTATACCAAAGAAACAGTCAGCGGATGGAAACTCTCGACGCCAGTATGAAGCAAACTCACGCAGCATGGCCATGGGGCTTTGTTGCCCATGCACCTACACCATCATCTACCCCGATGAAGTTCTCTGCAACCACGATGGCGTCGTCCCCATTATTCAAGCCTCGGACTAGTTCACCCTGGACGGATAATCTCTTATCCTGGCTCAGCGAATGGGTGGTCAAGGGATCGGAGAAGGAAGTAGAAGGCGGGGATAGAAATGGCGGGGGAAAGGGACGCGAGGCACGCTTCGCGCAGAGAGCATAGCCGGTCTCAAAACGAAAGGGCGACTTGGTGAGGGCGGGGTTGTTGCCATCGGGGACCGGGGTGGTGACGCCGTACGAAGGCCAAACAGCCGCGTGGTATAGCCGTGCCGTCAGTCGCGGTCGCGGTCGCAAGCGGGCCCAAACGGTTCTGGCGCCGCTGGCGTTTAGCGGCGTAGTCGCGCTCGATCTTAAAGCTGCGATCCACCTACTCGGCCGTAGTAATGATGAGAGCGAAGGTAGAACCCTTGCCGTGGTCACCATGCCTGATTTGGCGCCTCTCAGCGCACCCAGGGCCAGTCGATGAGGTATTTAAAACGATTCGGTCATGATCTTCCCGAGAAGAGAGATGGAGAAACTGGAAATCAGGGAGTGAAAACTGAAGGGCGCGCTCACCGACCGAGGAAAGATATCGCGAAGTTTCACTGGCCTGCTGCGCCGACCGCTGTTCTCTGCTCTACACAGTACGCCGTGTCATATGAACGGCCACCTCCGCGCTTGGACTACACTCCACGTCTTGGACTTGTCTGGTCTTTCTGACTTAATGGCCGAAAATGACCGAGATGGTGAGAACTATCTCCAACTTGTACTAATAATAGTGCCGAAATCCACAGACTAACGTCACTGGACGTAGTGACGATCTACACATAGTCTTGCAGCAATTCCGGAACTATACACTACGCAGTACTACAAAATCACGTCGGATCTATGTCTTCAGAGCACAAAACCAGCAACTATTGGACAATTCATGAGAGACATGCTCAAAGACACCTAGTCACGGTGTTTGACAATCCATTCCACTTGCACGCCATTCTCCACATCAACGCTATGTGTGAAAGTAACCTCGGACCGGCCCAGCCATTCGGCCGACTCTAGCCCCAGTGGGCTGCTGTCAGTCCAGATCGCTGTTTTTGAATCTCCATATCGAAAATATTGAACATCTCGAACACTTCAAGTAGCAACTGACGCTCTTGTACATCTTCCTTGAGGCCTGCCAAACCCTGGAAACAAACCCAGGCGAGCGTGTTGGCGCGTATGTTGAACGAAGCGCCTCCAGTCGACTTGCGACGTCGAGCAGTCATGATGCGAAAGTGTCGCTCGGCACAGGGACACCAGCTCTCAACGCCATCGTGTCTGGTGCACGCCTCTGCACAGAAGCAGACAGAATTGCAGATACACTTGTGTGTTTTTGACAGGGAGTAGATGCTCGCTTTCGGGTCATCACGTCGCATTTCGCCAATGGATTTGCCTTCGAGCATGCTAAGAGCAGAGAGACGGTGGTCGAGGATGATCTTTGTCTCCCACCGGGTCGGGCCCTCGGTCTTGAGATCCACGAGACCGAGTTCTGCGAGAGGGGTATCCAGCTCCGGCACTATCCTGGGGATGACAGTGAAGTATTTTTCACAGAGAATGGCCATGAGATCGACTGGGATGGAGTCAAAGAAGGGAATAAGGCCATTCCATTTCTTGCGGTACGGGGAGGACTGCTCTACGAGGATTGCTCGGGCATAGCGACGGTAACTCATCGGATCGTCATCGACGCGTTGCAAAATGTCGTTGCAAAGGAGGTTGTAGATGTGGCACTCCTGGGACTCAACGACGAGTTCAGATGTGATCGCAGCTCGCGGATTTCCGCAAATCATGGGAGAGTCCAAGAAGTCCTTGCATGCCGTGAAGATGCGGTAGAGATGGTCATTGTTCGGCAGGACAAATTTGAAGTGAGTAGACAATGGACGCTCTCCCCTTCTGATAAGAGCACAGAGCTCGACGACGGCCAGTTCGATCTGCAGTCTAGCGTAGAGGGTGTAAAAGAGATGCTCCACGATGTCGATGAGGGTGGCGAGTTGATCGGTTCTGATCTCGTCTTCAGCTCGCTTGGTCCAGTACGTGAGGCCGTTAATCGAGTCATCGAGCTGCAAATTCCTTTAGTCATTTTTCAGTCGTTTCAAGCTCAAAGTCTTCATGCTTATAACGGAACATACCTCAACACCGTATGCCATGAACACCACATGCATAAACTTGGCCAGGGAGTAGACCTTGGTAAATATCTTCATAACAGTGCCAAAGTGAATGGACAGCTGCACGGCATCAAGGTCATCCATCGGTAAGACCCTGGACGTTCCTGAAGACGACGACGAAGGAATTACCCACTCATCGCTACTGATGGTGTAGGCGCAAGAGTGCCGTCTACTGGAAGGCATCTTCATGGGGTTAGGGATGAATGAGGATGAGGGCAGGGAGCAACTTACCATAGAATTCCCAGAGAATCCGTCACGCGTTGGACTTGGGCGTAGAATCAACGATTCAGTCGGTGATCTAGTGCGTTCTTCGTAAAATGAAGACGAATAGCAATCCTCGTCTCTTTGGTAATTTGTCACATCCAGGGAGCTTTCCGTGATAAAGTCTTGAGGACTGACAGGGCTCATAGGTCCCAGGGAATAGAATTCATCGCTAATGCTCGGGCTCGAGATCGTGAGGTCGTGAACTCGAGGTGGCTTAGATTCACGTTTCAAGTGAAGCTTTGATAGGTAAAGTTTCCACCAACTCTTTCGAGATTCTTTCATGTTTGATTCAGACTGTAAAGATGTTTTCAAGATGGAAAAATGATCCAAAGTACAATTTGAAAGATTCCCTAGAGGAAGCGCTGTCGTAGGAGGCAACAGCAACCGATGCAATTACTCCGAGACCCAACTTAAAACAAGTACATGAGACCCTTGGAGTTCATTCACCTCCTAGAGACATATTCAGGTAGCGCTTCAGGTACAGCTCTGGGCCAATTTGAGGCACGTCTACCTTCAGGTTACGCTTCCAAGACTATACGCTAAACTATACGCGGAAACCTCACTAAGTGCTCGATCAATAAATTGGTTATTTTACTTGCTCTCAAGAAACATTGAATCATGTTTGCATTCAAGTATTAACACCTATGCAAGATCACGCCACATGCTTGAGGGGACCGTGTCTGTAGTTTTAGTTGGCACCGGTCTATATGATTCACTACCTTACGACGTCGACCTACAGTTGAGAGATATGTGGATAACAAATGCTGTGCATGTTCATAAAACGCTCGCCAGGTGATATCAAACAGAGGTGTCACAAATCTAGCTTTGCACGCGGAAAGTTCGGCCGCTCGCCGTCTTGCGCTCGCGCTCTTCGTTCTCGGGTCTGGCTCGGTTGAGGACTGATACCGGTTAGCAGTTGCTGATTAATTGAATGGCTGATTCAACGTACCTTGGAGGAAGTCTGCTGTCCTCTTGCGCATACGAGTGTGGATGTATGCCTGTCGTGAACTGTCAGCTAATTCTCTTCCAGCAGAACTAACAGGAATTACCTTCGATGCCTTGATGTGGTAGTGGAAGTAGTCACGGAAGGTCTGAATATGGGAGATGCTATCGTAGCGGCGTTGGGGGGTCAAGTGTCGTGGGAACAGGACTATACTAGGTTAGCGGGGTCCGCGCATACTGCATGCAAGGTATTCTGACCGAAAGTGACGTAGCTCATCTCGCCCTCGCCCGCGTGCTTCACACCGGGAACACCCTCCAGCTCAAGCGGAGGGGTGTTACGGAAGAGCACCTGAGGCGCATTCTGTAGCGTCACGACGCGGCGTCGCGCATCAACAAACTCCTATACCTCGTTAGCACCACACATTCAGTATCAAGACCAGCTTTCATAACGAACCTGCAGGAAGACCTTGCCGAAGATGCGATCTGTTTCCTCGCGGAACACGGTGCTGAAGATCACCGTCACACGATCAAAACTAGCCTTGATATAGATAGCCTCCTCCTCACGGTAGTGGATTGACATAACATCTCCACCTTCCTTGATACCCTGAGGCGCCGATTCAGAGGTATATCTCGAAGCCTCCTCCGCAAGCTTAGCGAACTCGTCGAATGCCCGCTCGAACGGGGCTGCCATGGCGTTCCGCTTGAGCAGAGCAAGCTTCATAATCAACTCCTCCCGGGCTTCCTGCTCAGCAGGCAAGTTCTCGAGATCGATTTGTACTGAGAAGTCATAGCCGGGCTCGGGGGAAACGATGTAGGGGCCGTATTCCCGCTCGAGCACCTCCTGGGCGCCGTACTGCACCAGCTCCTTGAAGCACTTCACATTGATGGAGATGAGGATCTGGGTCTTGGATTCGGGGGTTGAGAGGTGGAATGTCACACCGTCAAAGTCGGAAACCACTTGATCGATCGAGGTGGGAGGCGCACTGCGGGCAATCGTTAGCTGGGAGCCTGGGGGCTGTGTATACAATGAGGGGGGAGCATTGAGTGAGGAGGGGGCGGCGGAGGAGAAAACGTACCCAGAAAACCGCTCCGTGAGAAGGGATTGGATCAAAGCGTTCTGATAATCCAAAAGAAGCATGACGGGCAAGGCAATGGGGTCGGAGAGGGAAGTGGAAGGAGACGGTGGGAGATGGCGGCGCGATCGTCATGGGCGGTGGGGGAGCCCGACGGGTCGCTGTCGCCGCCCGTAATTAATTTTGTGCTATCGATAGCAATCGTCTCCAAAATTTTCCCATCCACCTCCAACGATGGTGAAAACTTACTTGTACGTGCGATTCTTGCTGGCCTGGAATGCGCTTCTGTTGTTAACATTCTCTGCAGTAAATTCGAGCATTCGAATACGTTCGGGCTCGTTGCCTCGGCGTCGTCGAATGCGATCTGGGCGAAGGATGAGCAGACTGCGGGTGCTGGTCGCCAGACTGGCGCCGGCCGGGCAGTTGTGGGTGCCGGTGAGGCGGTATTGTGCTGGGATGTCAAGAAGGGAGAATTGCTCGGCCGCTGGCGCGACTCAGCCTGCAGGGCACCGGTGACAGTGGTCGCTCAGAGTCAGACGGATGAAGATATCTTCGCAGTCGGGTAAGCCACCCAGCGCAACTCCACAGCTACGCTGCTAACAAGTTTCTCTTCCTTTATAGCTACGAAGATGGCAGTATTCGAATCTGGGACTCGCGAACTAGCACGATCATTATCTCTTTCAATGGACACAAGTCCGCTATCACCCAGCTGGCCTTCGACAACGCCGGTGTGCGCCTAGCCAGTGGCTCCAAGGACACCGACATCATCGTCTGGGACTTGATCTCTGAAGTCGGTCTCTTTAAACTCCGCGGACATACCGATCTCATTACATCGCTCCACTTCCTCTTCCCGTCGGCAGAGCTCCTCACTGCTTCCGGTCTCAGCGAACACTCGGGCTTCTTGTTGACTACTGGCAAGGATGCCTTGATCAAGGTCTGGGATTTGTCCTCGCAACACTGCATTGAAACACATGTCGCACAGTCCAATGGCGAGTGCTGGGGCTTGGGTCTTTCGCCTGACCAGGATGGTTGCATTACTGCAGGAAATGACGGCGAGCTCAGAGTTTGGTCAATTGACGAAAGTGCCATGCTTGAAATCTCCAAGGAAAAGGTTGGCGCGGATGGTCGCAGAATTCTCGCAGACCGAGGAACTTTCTACCGCAACGGCAAGGATCGCACCCTCGGCATTCGATTCCACCCCAAGTTGGACTACGTTGCTTTCCATGGAGCGGAAAAGGCGGTCGAGATTTGGCGCATTCGATCCTCCACAGAGGTACAGAAGAGCCTTGCACGAAAGAAGAAGAGGAGAAAGGAGAAGGACGCGCAGCGCAAGGATGGAGAACCCGAGGCCGAAGCTGCCCTGGAAAAGCCTGAGGATGTCTCCTCTGCGCCCGTCACTGAGGTCTTTGTCCCTCACGTCATTGTTCGAACCGGTGGAAAAGTTCGTTCCTTCGACTGGATGATGAACAAGTCCAGCAACCTCAACGTCCTTGTGGCGACCACAAACAACCTGCTGGAAGCATACAGCGTTGTCACGGCCAACAAGAAGAAGAAGGACGAGGAAGAGTCTGAGTACACCCGCAGTTTGGCTGTGGAAATTCCTGGTCACCGAACAGATGTCCGGTCAATTGCGTTGAGTTCCGATGACCGTATGCTTGCCTCGGCATCAAACGGCAGCCTCAAGATCTGGAACGTGCGCACAGAAACCTGTCTGCGCACCCTTGAGTGCGGTTATGCATTGTGCTCCGCATTCCTTCCCGGTGACAAGATCGTGGTTGTTGGAAACAAGAATGGTGAATTGGAAGTGTACGACATCGCATCCTCTACCCTGCTGGACACCATCAAGGCGCACGATGGTTCTATTTGGTCTCTCCATGTGCATCCCGATGGCAAGTCTATGGTCAGTGGAAGTGCAGACAAGACAGCCAAGTTTTGGGAATTCAAGGTTGTCCAGGAGGAAATTCCTGGCACAAAGCGTACCACACCGCGTCTCAAATTGGTGCACACAAGGATGCTCAAGGTCAATGATGACATTCTCAACCTCCGCTTCTCGCCGGATGCACGCCTGCTAGCGGTTTCTTTGCTGGACAACACTGTCAAGGTCTTCTTTGTCGACACGTTGAAGCTCTTCCTGAACCTCTATGGTCACAAGCTTCCAGTCCTTAGCATGGATATTTCTTATGATAGCAAGCTGATTGTCACTTGCTCTGCTGACAAGACCGCTCGTATCTGGGGATTGGACTTTGGTGATTCCCACAAGACTTTCCTGGCCGGCGAGGACTCCATGATGGCTGTTGCATTCGTTCCCCACAACAAGGACGGAAATGGCCACAACTTCTTCAGTGCGAGCAAGGACAAGCTTATCAAGTACTGGGACGGTGACAAGTTCGAAAATATCCAACGACTTACCGGACACCATGGCGAGGTCTGGGCATTGGCCATGGCTCATTCCGGTGACTTTATCGTCAGTGCCAGTCACGACAAGAGCATCCGCATCTGGCAGCAGACCGATGAGCCTCTCTTCCTTGAGGAAGAGCGCGAAAAGGAAATGGAAGAGGAATACGATGCTACTCTTACCGCGTCTCTGGAACAGGAGGAGGGCGAAGAAGGCGAGAAGGCCGAGGCTGTCGATGCTGGCAAGCAGACTTCGGGTACTCTCATGGCCGGAGAAAAGATCATGGAAGCTCTCGATCTGGGCATTGAGGATCTCGCACTCGTGCGCGACTGGCAAAAGGTCAAGGCTGCTAACCCGAAGGCCGCTGACCTGCCTCCCGATCGGAACCCACTCTACCTCGCACTGAACAACGTCTCTGCTGAACGTCATGTCCTTAACACTGTGCAGAAGGTCCCTGCCGCTGCCCTGCAGGATGCCCTACTCGTCCTCCCTTTCTCTAAGCTCGGCGCACTTTTCACCTTCCTTAATATCTGGGCCGAGCGGGAATGGAACATTCCCCTCACTTGCCGCGTTCTCTTCTTCATGCTGAAGACACACCATCGCCAGATCGTGGCCAGCAAGATGATGCGCCCGATGCTGGACAACATCCGAGTTTCGCTGCGCCGGGTTCTTGCCCGCCAAAAGGACGAGATGGGCTTCAACATGTCTGCGCTGCAGTTCATCGGCAACCAAATCCGTGATCACAGCACCAAGGATTACATTGATGAGGAGAACTGGGAGAAGGCGGCCAACCAGAAGGGGTCGGGCAAGAAGCGGCAATTCATGAGCATTGCTTGATTGGGCGATGCTGAGCATGTCAATGGGCGTTGGATTACTCGTACAAAAGTTTTATATCCTTGGGAGTTTAGATCAAGGGATGTACCATACTAGATTCATCTGAAATATTTAAATCGAGCATCAGGATTTCAAGTACTTCATTCCAAGTTCTATCTATTCTAGTTGTCCTCGGCCCCCTAACCGAGCTTCATGGCGCGTCCAGCTAAAATATTTGATTGATGCTCCCTTCTAGTGTAGTCGACATGGCATCTTCATATAACATCTTTCCTTATCGTGTCTTTCTCAACAGCAAAGATCCTATCTTTAAGAACATATTAGCAATACGTCCCGAGTTCCCATCTGCCACAACAAGATAATCAAACAGCAAGACCGAAACATCTTTCAGCGGAACCGTTATAAGCATCGACGACAATGGCACCTCTTTGGGCGTCCAATTGCCATACCTCTTCCGGCTCTTCCTAATAAATTTGGTTCGTATGCAATATCTCATCATTTGATGTTTCACGGTCTTGCTGTTCGTTGTCCGTCCTGGCAATTCGTTAAAACGTACCTATTAGTGACTTGCCAGCACGGGCGAGGTTCCATGTCATTGATAGACCTTGCTCATGCTGGCTGGCGGAATCGCGAGTGCGACATCGGGGTTTTTGCAGGTGGGAAGAGGAGAGGTGGGAGACGAACAGTTTCGACGAAAATAATTGAGCGGGTGGATACTCGCTTAGTCATTCAGTCACGTGGTGTCATGGGGGTTTGTATGTAGCTTCTTGAGTAGCTGAGAATGTGTGGAAGTGGTGATTATAGTGATTGTATCGTGTTTTCGTGTCATTAACTTCGTCAAAGTCGTTTATTTCACGAGAATTGCACTCCCATCAACCCATCAACATCAAGACGTCGCCTTCATTGTACCACAGGCAGAACATGTCCACCATTGTGACTCCATGAAAGAACCGCAAACGCTGCAATTCCATCCCAGTCGCTTCTTATTGACTTCACGGTCTAAGCTCTTCAATGTGTCTAAGGCCCGGTTCCGATTCTTGAGTGCAAATGTATCACGAGATACCGCTCTTTCTTCTTTCTCAGTTTTGTCATCTGGCAGCGCGCGCTTCTTTGTTCTCTTTTCCTCCGAGCGAGTCCGATTAGGGAGCTCTGATCTTTGTATTGATTCTGCTGGTTTGGTGTCTTTGGGGACCGGTCGCTCCGAACCACAAGCATCACAGCAGAGGAAAGCAGGCTGGTTCTCTAATGTGCATGCAGGACAGGTCCAAGGAGCGTCGTAAGAGTTGTTGTCATTTGTAAGATGGAGGCCCTCAGGGACCTCTGTTTGAGATATCTCCGTGGGCTTGGCTTTCGGTATGTCCCTGGAATCAGATGAAGGGGGCAACTCTTGAGTAGAAGGACCAGCAGGATTGTCCTGGCTCGGAGGCATGTAGGATGAGCCGTATTTCTCGCGCTCCTCTTCTTGGATTAGTTCAATGAATGCCTGCATTATAGCTGCCTCATTCGCATCGTCTTCCTCGGCCTTCGTCTTGAACCCATTATATGCCTCCTCAGCGAGCTCAGTGCCCTCGGCTGTCCCCGATGCACATCCACCTTCCACCTCGAGGCGTCGCTGGGCAGCATCTGCACGCAACTTGCGTGGGTCGGTTCCACGGAGGACAGGAGCTCCACCAAGTTTCTTCCCGGAGCTCTTGGCTTGAGCACGCCGCTGCTCGGCGGCTGCGCGAGCTTGACGGCGAGCTTCATCAAGGGGCATCCTGGTTCCACCGAGACGCTTGCCTTGGGAGAGGAAGCCTTCTCCGGTGTATCCCTTGAGAACGAGTTCTTCATGCTCATCCCGAAGTTGGTTCCACAACGCATGGAACTGTCTGTCATGGGGCCCACGGACAATATGACAGAGCCTGCATTCGTGAGCTGATGGCTAAATAACTATGGGGGGCATAGACTGACTCGTGAAGCATGGTGTCCACGATCTGCTCAAAAGGCAGAAACTGCTTCTGATCAGAAGCATACCGTAATCTCAGGCAAATCTTCTGACCAGAGTTGACGTTTAGACCTAACAAATTACTCTGTTTTGGATAGAACTCGCACAGAGCTCCCACGCGCCAAGCACGCTGGCGCATAATCGGCTTGACAATAGAGGCCACTTTGCGGAGCATGAAGAGAGCCTCTGACTCTCGGGGGCGTTTCTTCTCATGGCGGTATTCCGAGATCAGAGGGTCCATTTCACGCATCTTGGAGGTTGGTAATGAGATATTACTATCCTGGGTTGGCAAAGGAGGCAGTTTCGCAAGGATGGCGTCTCAGAGGCTACGGCCTCCGATTGCGTATCATTATCCGTAACGCAGTCCCAGCTTGTGACGTATTCTCATTGAAAACACAAAGAGACGCGGAAGAAAGGTTGTATATGGACAGGTTGCCGTTTGAGACCATTTTGCGCGTGTGCCTTCATTGATAACTAATCAATGGTCACCAGCAGATTCAGGTGTCGACAGTCATGTGAATCGACTGGATGTACAACTACCCCGTTGGCCCTGGCCCAGGTCGGTATATGAAAGAGCCTTGGGTTATCATGGTCTCATTGTATCATGGTCTCATTGAATCATTGCTTTTTTTTGAGAGAGAGAGATTCCACCTTCAACTATCGACCTTTTATCGTTGATTACATGGTTTGAGCGTATATAGTAGTAACGATATATTTTCAAATCGAAGCTAGGGTTCAAATCACGAGACAACATGTTGAATACCCACTTGTCCTATTCCGCATTTATTCCAGACCTCTGAAAGCTACAGAAAATAAGATAATCCATAGTAAGAGGCCTGACATCCTTGACTCATTCCTTGGAAGACAATGGACATTGATCGCATCGCATCATGTGATAATCCGATAACACCGATGACCGCCAACTCTTATCGTTCTCTGATCAGTTCTTTTTCCAAACATGTCAGACAACAAAATGACCAGCGACGACCAGTTCTTCTTCGACTACGTATGTTCCATCCCTCAACCAAACTCCCTCTACCCAAGCACTAACCTCTTCTCTAGCTCGCGTCCATACCCAATGACGTAAGGCACTACTCGACTCAAGTCGCCGACTCAATCGACCGCCAGTTCGACCATGCTGCGACCGTGATCAGAGATACTCTTTCGCACCAGTCATGGCTGCCACAAGCTGTTCGCCCGATGCGCGCTTCTCGGAATGCGCGCGCGCCTCGTGGGCTGGCGGACCGAGTCCAGGACTGGATGATTCGGAACCGCGCGTGGACTGCGGCCATCGTCGCATTTGTCGGGACTGGGTGTGTTATGTACTACGGAAGTAAGAAGCTACATGGGAAGCGCAGAAAGGCCAGGAAGGCCGGTAACGGGGCGCGGAAGGAGATCGTGGGTGAGTCAAGGAAATCTCACTGGATCTGTCGATGGATCTTACGCTAAAATTCTGGGTATAGTCATTGCGGGATCCCCTCACGAGCCGATGACAAGAGCCATGGCGGCGGATTTGGAGCGTCGGGGTTATATCGTCTATGTGACGGTCTCATCTGCGGATGAAGAACATATTGTGCAGTCAGAGAGCCGGGCTGATATCAAGCCTCTGTGGTTGGATTTGACAACTGTGAGTCTATTAGGAAGGCGCAGAGGTTCATAACTAATCGAGACAGTCCTCTCCTATGCCGTCAGAAATCCACCCTTCGCTACATGAGCTCCGCGATTTGATCACCCAACCCCAATATCCTCACCCGGGCATGCCACCACACACCTGCCAGTTGAGCGGCGTGTTCGTGGTCCCATCTCCCAACTACGCCGCAGGCCCCGTCGCGACTATTCCCCCCTCCTCATGGGCCGACACAGTCAACACCCGCCTCCTCTCGCCTATACTCACAGCACAGATCTTCCTCCCTCTGTTGACACTCCGCAGCAACAGCAGCACCATTGCCTTCGTCTACCCGTCTATCTCATCTTCCCTCTCCGCACCCTTCGCCGGACCGGAAGTCACTACAACCCGCGCCATCTCAGGATTCGCAACCTCGTTGCGCCAGGAGCTCCGCCTTCTCGAAAGTGCCAACGTCGACGTTGTCGAGCTTCGACTCGGAAACATCGACCTAGGCCCTTCATATAGAAATGCTCAAAATCAAGTTGCCGGCACCGAGGTTCTAGCATGGAGTGTTCAACAGCGAGCGCTGTATGGACAGCAGTATCTTTCCAGCGTCGAGCAGCGACCCGTCGCATCTGCAGGCCCTGCTGCCATTCGTGGTTCCCCAGCTCGACACCTCCATCATGCTGTGCTCGATGCGCTTGAGCCCGCGTCTCGGAATTTCTTGGGCAAGAGAAAGTCTAAAAAGTCCGTTATGTATGTCGGCCGAGGTGCATGGTCATATAGTATGATTGGCGCGTGGGTGCCCAGTGGCCTAGTGGGTTTGATGATGGGTTACCGCAACGGAAACGGTGGCGCGGTCAGCCCCAGCGTTGGCAGTGAAAACAACTGGGAACGAGTCTAGGTGCTGAATCGATCTGATGAGATATCTCGACTTCTTGACATTATTTAATGCTGTACATTATCTTTTGAATACTCCTCGCTCTTGCAGCGCCAATGAATCGGCTTTGATTAACATTATTCCATTACATCGTAGCATCGGTAAGCTAATATATATCACGATATCAGTTTGATAAATTATGTTCAGTAAGTCAATGGTGTAATCCCATCAGTCAACAATGGTACCCCCATGTCGGTGTCTAAGCCGAATCACGTTTCGGCTCAGTCTGTTCCTGTATATCAGTCTGCACGTCGAAGAACTCCTCCTGTCCACGCAAGGGATCACGTCCGGCCCGCTTAACCCTATCACCAGTGAAGCGCTTGCGCAGCCAGATCAGACCCCACGAAAGGAGGAAGATGACGAGAATAGCAGCCAGGATTCCAAAACAGTAGCCCGTGACGATGCCGCTCTTCTTGCCGCCTTCGGTGTCGAGGAAGCTGTAGGTGTAGAAACCCTCGGTGTGGTAGGTGATGTATGCGACACAGAGATAGAACAGCAGAATTAGAATGAGGAAGGGGATGGCGATGAAGGGGTGGGGGGCTGTTGCTGGGAGGATGATCTCGAGAAGGGCGTAGAAGGAGTTCAGGCCGTGTTGGGAGATCTAGGTCTTTGTCAGCCCTGTGCTCGAGTACTGAGGAATGTAGGGGGCGGGGGGAAGGCGTGAGTGAGACATGACATGATAATTATGCATAAAACTTACATTTGACCAGCCGGGGAAGGTGACCTTGTAGAAAGGCGGCTTAAAGAGAATACCCCAGAAGACAATAGTGACCAGGAAAGGGTAACAGGTGATAGTCGCGTACAACAGGGTGTGGAAGGCGCGACAGAAGCGTGGCCAGCGGTCGAAGAGCACGGAGCGTCCTGTCCGCGCATAGCAGGCTGTGTGGATGGCCGAGAACAAGAAGTAGAAGCCCAGACCCCAGTAGGTCAACCAGGTGAAGTAGCTGAAGGACTCGCCGATCGCGATGCGATCATCGTGGGTGCCATACCATGCCCAGATGACAACGATGGTGGTGAAGATGTATAAGGATATGAGAGCGCGCAGAGCAGCGAGGACGGTGGGCGGCAGCAACCAGGAGGTTTCAAAACGGTGCAGACAGTCCGTTCCAGGATCGACGCCGAAGAGCGTGGCGGTTGAAATTCGTCGCATGGCGATCAGTTATTTCTAGAATCGATTTGAAACTGGGTGGGTTTGCATGCGATCACCCTCCAGTCTAGGTTAAAGTTGAGCTCTGCAGAAACTGGGAGGATTCAGGAAGAATCGATCATTTTCCCAATTTTTTTTTGATTCATTTTTTCTTAGTTACTACCCTAGAAGCTGAGCCGTCGGTTCGTCTGGTGTGTCGGGCCCGACCCAGTGCTACATACGTTCTTAGAAGATTGCTCCGACGAGTTCGACGCATCTAGCTAGTCCTGGCCCGGCTAGCGCAGCACCGGCGCTAGACCGCAAAAGAGGCATAGGTCGAGTTTAGCGGGTGCCAGATCTTGGGTGATGGTCGGAGGCGTCCTCGAATAGGGAAGGCCGTGATGATGACTACATGTGCTATTTTGATGCGAGGTGGTTGATAGTGGCTAGTATAGCCCAGGCCTCGTATGCGGTCCAACGTATGTCCCCCCACCATTCACAGCTAGAATACACCTAGGTCTAAGTTTACCTACGTTACCCGAGACCATGAATCCAAAATAAACAAAAACAAAATTTTCAGAAACACGGGTTTTCCAATGCCAAAATAAGAAACGCGGCCTCCACTGAGCGCCCATCATTGGTGACCCAAAACGAGACCAGTGGACCACCAGTGTTGACTGAAACAAGCCGTGTGTGGGGAGACGAAAAACATTCTAGAAGGCTGATCGCGAGTCTATAGGACCACTTTGGCGTAATGGCGTCAGCTTAACCCCCTGAATAGTAATGCTATACGGCGAGTTGGGCCTATACACGGACACAGACACAGACACAGACACCGTCCCGATCCCTATCCCTCTCCCTACTGCGGGTAAGCACAGGAACAACTCCCTTCCCTTGACAGTAACTCCTTTCAACTTCACAAGTCCCCCCCCCTAGTGGAGTCCGCCCAGTGTTTAGTGCCACGGGGCGCGCAGCCTGCAGTCACCGTGTTGCATTGTGATCGCCAGGGCCTTACCCGTTTTTCTCCCTTTCCTCCAACGCAACAGAACGTCGGCCCGTGGAAGCAATTATCAGTTGTCACCTCTGTATCCTAGGGCTGTCATTCCTTTGGCTTCATTGCCCTCCCCCGCCCTTCTGCTCACCACTCAATCGTCCGCTCATCTCCGTCCCTCCGAACCCCCCGGTCTCGATCTGAATCTCCGCCTAATTTCCCCCCTCTCCGATGCGTCCAGTGCAAGTCTCCAAAGACCCGACCGACTCTGGATGATCTATCACCTTTCATTAATCAACCTGGGTATCTCGAGGATTTGACCCGATCTGGGTCCTTGCTTGCATTGTTCGACCGTTGAACGCCACAATGGACATGAGAGGAAAGCTGAGCGAGTGCCGCTCCACCTCCCACGACACCCTACGAAACGGCCTCCCCTCGCCGCGCATCGCACACTATGATGGCGAGGTTCCCCCCGCTCTTTCTCCCCTGGACGCTTTCGCCGCCCAGGGCCGATTTCTGGCCAGACAGCTAGATGAGTCTCGACGAGGAGACCGGCGCATGAGCCGGCTGCCTCCTTCCAGCGTTGCTCGGTCTCTCTCCCACGGTCGACCAGGCTACTTCCGTGGCAACGCCAGCGATTCGCAGACAAGTACCCTCACACGAAGACCGACACAGAAGGCGCTTCCGGAGTTCGAAGAGCCCAAATACCGCCCCGTATCGGAACACCCTCGTTTCAGTTCCATCTCGAATGCTACTACCAACACCGAATACGACGACGATGATGATGAGTCCACACCCCGCACAACAATGGTCCAGTCCGATTCCTATGAGATGCCGCGTGCAGGCTCTCCAGAGGAGGATCCGGCACTTGCTCGCGAATCGGAGGATTCTGTCGGCGTTGCCATGTTCGATCCGTCTCGGCAGAACTCGACCGACTCGGTATCATCACGTCTTCATATTCCTCGCACTCTAGCACCGCCGGTCTCGCCTCATTCGCGACCTTCGAGCAGTGCCAGGGTGACACACCCTGAGAGTTCCGATGACGACTATAGCAGCTCGAATGCAGGCTCGACCTTTTCTAAACCGCGGAAGCTGTCATCCGGCAGTGCCGTATCGCTGCCATATTCGCCCATGTCTACTTATGCCGTTCGCGGGCCACACCCGCGTTCACCCTCCTTGAGCTCAGAAACATCTAATACCGGGCATCTTGCCAGGCCTTCCTTTAACTTTTCCCGACCCCTCAGCCGATCCAGCACCAGCCTGTCGGCTCCTGGCCCGTCGGCAACATCTGAGCCAACTACGGCATCCCAGTCGCACCATTGGAACCAGCCTAGCCATATGCATCGTGCGAGCAAGCCCACCCCGATTTTCTTACCACTGGCAACAGACGCAACCGCTGCCACCGCGCCTCACGAGGGTGACCCGTCTTCAGCCGTCTCTTCATATGTATATGCTAAATACGACCTTCCCCGTGGACGCGAGCTTTCAAGGGATTCGGTGGTCTTCGCGGGCTTACAAACGCCGCATTTCGAATGGAATGAGCGAAATCCATTATTTGAGAAAACCCCGCCGCGGCATTCAGAAGATCACCCACGTTCGGCTCGCACGCCGCCGCCCTCCCTGCAGCGCGAGTTGGAAAACTCTCCCAAACCGCACTCGATGTATGAGGTGTCCGTCCCTCAAGCTCCGAAATCGGTACCCCTGCCGACATCCCCGGCGAAGCCCCAGCAGGCACCAGTGTCCGCAGTCTCCACACCCCGAAAATCCAGCGAATCCCAACTGCAGAACGTTAAGGCCAACGACAAGGATGAGACTATTTCATCAGCAGACTCGGCCAGTACTTTGCGCCCGCAAACTGCTGGAACCCAGGCATCGTCGCTCAACTTGACTGCCGATGATCACGTCTCCAAGGGAATTGATCTACACGAGAAGGGTTCACTGAACGAGTCAACATACCATCTGCGAGTTGCGGCCAAGCAAAACCACCCCACTGGAATGCTGTTGTATGCACTCGCCTGCCGTCATGGCTGGGGCATGCGATCCAACCAGCAAGAGGGTGTGAAATGGTTGCGCAAAGCAGTGGATTCAGTTGGATTGGAAATGCTGGAAAACCCGGACGCCCCTGGTGCATCCAAGGCGAAGGAGTTGCAGAAGGCCTACCGGTCACAGTTTGCTCTCAGTATCTACGAACTGGGTGTCAGTTATCTGAACGGCTGGGGCATTGAACAGGACAAGAGCCTGGCTCTGCGCTGCTTCGAGATTGCCGGTCAATGGGGTGATGTGGATGCCATGGCCGAAGCAGGATTCTGCTATGCGGAAGGCGTTGGCTGCAAGAAGGATATGAAGAAGGCTGCGCGATTCTACCGCCAGGCCGAGGATAATGGCATGAGCATGGTTGGAAACAGCTGGTGAGTGTTTTTGTCCCCCCCCCTCCCCGGCATCTTCATTTTCGAATTCCGTTAACACTCCCTACAGGATTTACAAGGATAAATATCTGGCCGAGGACGACTCGAAGGGTGGCCGTGGTCGCGGTCGCGGACGAACCGTCAGCGACAACAAGAAGGACAAGGGCGAGAAGAAGCCTCGCAGCAAGTCGCGGACCCGCAGCATGTTCCAGCGAAAGAAGTCCATTGTGCCCGAGGCATAGATTGTCTCATTGTACAGAACCTTTTGATCTTTTGGGCACATGTGATTGTCCCTTGTCCACTCTGCATCCCAAAGCATTTGTTTGGGGCGTTCTGAGCTGAAATTCCTTGAGCCTTTGTGGTCTTTTCCATTTCTCGCACTCCTTAATGCTTTTTTTTTTTTTTTTTTTTTTTTCCTCTTTCGTTTTGCTTTTTACCTTTTTCTTTCTTTGACCATTTTTCTTGACTTTTTCTTTTACCTCCCCTCTTCGTTTCATATCCGAAACTTTACCCAAGCCGCCTGGGCAGCTGTTTTCGAGCATGTTGGACATTGAACCGTCCATCTGCATCGCGGGCCTAATTATTCATTTCGTGGATACCCTCTACTTTGTCATATTTGTCGCTACTTCATCCTGCTGTGGCCTTTTTTTTTTTTTGTTTCATGGCCATAGTCTTCGGGGCTGACCCCTTTTCATTTCTTCTGGACATTTCTTTACTGCATATCTATTTTGTGTTTCGGCGGACGCTTACCAGGTGAATCGCGCGACGATGACACACTCATGACACAATCAAGGCATTGGTTCTGGAGATTGTTTTTATTGTAGGCGTGTGATAGATTGGAATTTCTATTTCGTCCCTGACACTCAAGTGGGGAAAGTAGACAACCCCGGACTCCGGGGTCCGGGGGTTTGGCCCAAAGAGATCTAGACACCCCCTCGCGAAAGACGCCACACCATTCTACCGTGGGATAGATCCTGGGGAACAGGGTCCCATGCTCGACAGCTCGCAGAAACCCCCTAAAACAGTTGCCTCCCATCTTGGCGAGCGCCCGCCACCGCAGCTAGTTTCACACTCGAACCAATAACACACGCGGACCCCGGATAGTCGGTGCAACGGTGGAAATGGTCAGCCCCCAAAAGCCCTGGTTTGTCCCTGGTACGACGGAAGATGGCGCTCTGTATTGCAGGACCGCATGCATCCATGTCATATTTAGAGCTTGTCAACGGGATCAAACCTCGGTTGCCCCCCTATACCATACCTTGCTTCAGTCCTGTAATTCTCACCGTGTAGCCTCGAGAGAAGATGAAACGTATAGTCCGAAGATCGTCGATCGCTGATCTCGAATCGCTAGTCCACGAGACCCTCCTCTTCAAGCGAAGAATTCGTGAACTAGACCACGCTTTGATTACCAAGTTCTAGAAGTTCTGCATAGCATGTGATGCCCAGGTATTCAATTCAGACAGCGGACCGCTAAGAAGCGAATAATACGCCGAGTTAATATAAAGCAATGCTACTGTACTTCCCATGGCTGTGAACTGAGGCTATTTCCATTTCCCGTCGCTCGTTTCCCGAGACTCACGAATTGGTCATTAACTCGGTATTTGCTTATTTGCTCCTCTCCGCAATGTAAATATTCTACTGATCACATTTGCAGATTCCGCCATGACCGATTCCAAAGCTCAAGTCACAGAAACCACAATGTCTCCGCCGGCTCAGCGTGGCCGAGTCGCGACTCACTTTAAGAAGTGGTGGTGGGTGCACTTGATCATCTTCATTGCTGTACTTCTCATTATCTTGCTGCCTGTGTAAGTTCAGCTTCCAATACCGATGTATCCAGATGAAAAAAAAATTTGAGCTTGAATCTAATGATCTACTCAAGAGTCTATGTGGCATACCCCAAGATCGCCCAGCACGATGTCAACGACTCTACCCTCAACATCACCAGCATGGTCATCAGCAACCCGACGCCGGAATCCTTCAGCCTCAAGCAGACGCAAATCATTGGCTCGCACAGCTCCTTCCACCCAAAGATCTACGCATTCGAAGCTGCCGTTTCACTCCTCGGTGCTGCTGTGCCGTTTGCGACTGTCAATGTGCCGAGCGTCAAGTCCAAGGATGGTGCGGAGCTTATTGTGGAACAAACCGTGGATTTGAGCAATGCCAGTGCATTCGGTGACTATGCGATGGCTGTGATGTTGAATGAAGTGGTCTCTTTGAATATATATGGAAGACCGGGATTGAAAGAGGGTGGACTGCCGAAGAATACCGTCACCTATAACAAGACGGTTGCTATGAAGGGTACATCTTAATTCCTCTGATCCCTTGACCCAATTCAAAAACAATACTGACTCGACTCACGACTAGGCCTGAACAAACTGACTGGCTTCAACGTGACCGAATTCCACATCACAAAACTCGGCACCGGCCAGAACATGAACGGCACTGTCTTCATCCCTAACCCTTCTGTCATGACTATCACCATGGTAATTCCCCCCCTTCCGCCCTCCCCCTCCCCAAGTCCAATCTCGACTTGACTTGACTCACCCAAACTAACGAATACAAGGGCAACGTAACCCTCGATCTCTCCGTCGCAGGCACATTCATGGGCCAGTCCTACCTAAATAACCTAACCCTCACACCAGGCGACAACTATATCCCAATGACCTCGTCCATCAACCAAACCGCCATCTTGAGTATGATCAGCTCGAAAGACAATCCCTACACAGATGGGCTCGTGCCGTTCGCCATTACGGGTAACTCGAGCGTTTACAACGGGCAAGAATTGCCCTATTTCACCGAGGCGCTGGCTTCGAATAATTTGACGGTCAAGTTGAATGTCACTAAGGCCTTGAACGAGTTCGAGGCTTCTTTGTGATCGGGCTGAGGATGTGTGCTGAGTGATGAATTGTTAAGTGATATCCTTAATGTAACTTACTATGTTGATTTTCTATTGCGGACTTGGGAGTTCCGAGGGCTGGTGGTTCGTTGTTCGAGTGGGATGTATGTTCTAACTAATATTAGATATCAAATGAATCCCCAAGGGTGCTGAAGTTTGAAATGTGCTTGCTTTGCGTACGCCAAGTCTCTGCTTATGGAGCCCCGCTCCGTGGGACGCCTTGCCCTCGTTCCTATAATTATTAGAACTGCTGCCACCTCAATTCATCAACCCATCAACCTGGTAACACAAAGCAAAATGTCCTCCGCAAACCCTCCAACAGAATACTTCACATCTCTTGCACGCAATTACGCCCGCCAAACCGGCAACTCAACCCGCGACCTATTCGCCCTCTCATTCCCATTAATCGAACCACTAATCACACCCTCCTCTATAATCCACGATAATGCAGGCGGCGTCGGTACCGCAACCTCCGTAATCCTCGAAAACTTCCCATCTAGTCCTATCCCCGAAATCATGATAACAGACAATAACCCGGCCATGATCGCCGCAGCCCGAGATACATTCAAGGATCTTGAAAAGATCACAGCGATCGAGATGGATTCTCAGGATCTGCAAAGTGTCCCCGATGGGAAATTCACGCACTCTATTCTCAATTTCTCCGTCTTTCTATTTCCGGATGCCCCTAGCGCGTTGCGGGAAATACACCGGACGCTTCGGGATGATGGTGTTGCGGTTTTGATTACCTGGAAGAGATTTGGGTTCGGATCTATCATACATGACGCGCAGGGTATTGTGCGTCCTGATCTGCCGAGAATACCTTTACCAGGATCGTACTTTTTGCATGATGGTGTGTTGGCTAAGATGGCTGTTGAGGCTGGGTTTGAGGAGGGGAATGTGAGGGTATCGAAGGGGGAGATTGTGCAGAAGGGGGAGGACGTTCAGGGTATGAAGGACTTTATGCTGGCTGATTTTTCGACTATGGCGACGAAAGGATGGTCAGATGAGGATAAGGAGAAGTGGCCTGCTGCTGTTGAAGAAGCTATCCGGAGAGAGGTTCAGGAGTTTGGTGGAATCAAGTTTGAGGGATGGACTGTTATCGCACGGAAATAAGCTTTGACATTTTTGATTATTTCTTTTTGAAACTCACTTCTAATGTTTCCCTCTGCATTTACCGAATTACGATCTATGTATATATAGTCTCTAGATACCGTCATCTTCTTCCTCAACATCGCTCTCGTTCACATACGCATCCCACTCCTTACAAGTAGAATGCAAAGAACTATAGTCGATTAACTTGCGAGCCTCATTGTACCGCTCCAAGAATTGAATAGCAAAACCCTCCTCAGTGTGCCATCCGATATGGCAATGCATAAGCCACGCGCCAGGATTATCAGTCTTGAAGGCCACGACCAAGTATCCCGAGCCAGGAAGCATCGCCGTATCACGACGAGGGGGATTGGTCAAAGTCGTGATTTCTGAGGCCTCGTATGAGCCAGTACCCTGGGCCAAGACAAAGAAGTCATGGCCGTGCAAGTGGATAGGGTGCGGGACAGTCAAAGCGGTCTCAATAACGACATAAGACCATTCATTCGCGCGGGACAACTCAACCACACCGCTCTCATCAGTGAACGAAGTATCGTTGTTCCAGATCTGAAGCAGAGTGGGGTTCTCCCAGTATACCTGCATCGAGGTACCGTTCATCTTCCAGCGGAAGAGGTTCTCGGAGTTTTCGCCAAGGGTAACGGGCTCGCTTGAGTTGTAGTAGGGAAGGGAGGCACTTTGTTTCAAGTAGGGAACGAGGTCTGACGTTGACATGTCATCACAATCGTCGGTATAGGAGTAGGCGGATGTGGTGGGTGTTGAAGGAGAGTCGCCGTAGTATAGAATGCCCTTGATGTTGTCCGTACTGTCGTTGTCGGAGCAGGCTGCTTGAGGAATGGCGCGCATCCAGAAACTCTCGTTTGTGGTGGATTGGTCTGCGTTGACGATGATATCGTACCGTTGGCCTGCGTAACCACATCCGGGTTAGTAAATGGCGTTTGTAAATTAATATAGAAAAAGTAAGGAGTTTCGTACCCATGCCGATGCTTAAAACAGTAGTGTTGAAAGGCTCGATAGGAACGAGATCCATAGCCATCACAGTAAGGGTGTGGTTGTCGATCATGAACTTGAACATGGTATCCACCGCAGCGTTTACCAAGCGGAAACGGTAGGAAGTACCAGCGGTGACCGAAGTGTTGAAGCGGTATCCCGTCTGGCTAGTTGAGTTATCATCACCGTAGACGTTTGTGCCATTGATGAGACCGGTGGTCAATGTAGGCGGACCACTAGCCTGAGCAGAATCATAAAGCTCATCAACGGTCTGGTGACTCCAATCATTGAGGAATAAGATTCCCTTGTCATCATCATAGTTCTCAGTGGCAGGACCATTGATCACGATGCCACCGAAAACCCCCTCCCAGGCCTGCAGCCCAATGTGGGAATGATACCAAGAACTACCATACTGAGTGGCTCGCCACTTGTAGGTAGTTGTCTTTCCCGGAGCAGTCGGGCATTGGGTGATAGAAACAACACCATCGTTGGGGTTTGTGTAGTTTTGCCGAATTCCGTGGAAGTGAATACTGGATCCGTTCTTCGCCAATGCAAGACTATTGGTAACATGCACAACGACATTGTCACCCCAATCAGCTTCGATGGTGGGTCCTGGGATAGATCCATTGACAGCCATCGCCACGCGAGAGTAGCCATCAGGGGCAACTGTAACATATTGGATGTCAAAGTAGTACTCTCTGGTCACGCCAGTGTCGGGCACGACATCGTAGTAGTTGGTGGAAACATCGTAATTGCACCAGCTTTGTCTGTCACTGGCTGTGTTTCCGGAGCAAACTTCACGCTTTGCTCTAGGGCTTGGATGAAGATGCAGGTCATGTATGGTGGCTGCGGAAGCCACTCCAAGGAGAGCCAAGAAAGTACCAACGGCTCTCATGATGAAAGAAAAGATGAAAGAAAAGATGAAGGAAAAGAAAGTAGAAAAAAGAACACAATCAGAGTAAAGAGTGTCGGAAGAAACGGTCTGAAAAAAAAACTAAATAGATAACGACGGTATAGATCTGGAAAAGATGATGGCGAACTCGAGTTGGATAAAAGAAAGACACTATTTACTCTCATGAGAAATCGCGTCTTTATCATTCTGGAAGACATACTACAAAGTCTCAGCCCATCGGATAGTTCTCGACGCCGAAGCCAAGAAACTTGGCAGCTTTTGCGATAATTGGGATGCGCCATTTTGTGTTCGGCAATCAATGTCGTTCATTGGACTTGCTGGATTTCGACGCGTCAAGCGGGCGTAAGCTACTACCGTGGGGTATGGGATCCATACGCCGTGTTTGATCAATTGAGAAGCCGAACATGACGAAGATTGCCCTATTTTTAAGCCACGGGATTTGAAAGAGACCCAACGCTAAAAGAATGGGTATGAACACGATCAAATGTTGGCATAGAGTGGACCTGTTCGGTTCGTGATCACCCTAATGTACGTCGCACTTTTACGTTGCGTGGCATGGCTGACTCACAATTGGGGAAGTCTTCCGGCTGAGAAAGTGTATTTTTAGAAGATTTCATACATAGAACACGGGAAGTAGAGGGTGAGATCTACGAAAACCGACGACAATGAGTTAGATAGTTTCACATGTGTTTAAATGGCAATTGACTTTGAAATGCCGCCAGAGACAATGACCGGGGCGTAGATCAACGATCAACATCAAATCCCAATTGCTTTATTCGAGCGCTGTAAATTAATCTTATACGCCAAAAACACTATTGAATCAACTCCCCCCTCCCGGCAACTTCAACGCTCAGGACCAGGAACAACTAGATACCCGCATAACGGCACCGACGTAAGCCAACGCGCGTCCTGGGCCTGTGGATTCCGCACACATCCAATGCTCAAATTTTGCGGCGCGAACTGTTTGATCTGCATGAGCTACCGAGATTTCGTGGACTGTGATTAGTTGGTACCTGTATAAGGCCCAGATCTAACAGGTCTAGAGCTGATGCCAAGCACCGAGCTACTCGTAATGCACGGAACCGGGAAGAGCAGTCTATATAGAGAGCTTGGGCAGCAAACTTCATACATGTCGATTGAAATCTGATATCTGTTTGTCTTGTGGTCAATTAACCAGTCATTATGTTTCGTTTCTTAGTTTCCGCTACCATGCTGTGCCTCGGGGCGACTGCGTCTGCTTCGGCATTTGTCCCGCGCAGCGCTTCCGATGTGGACTCATTCGGGCTCTATGCGTACGGTGAAAATGTCGGAGGCCTTTCTCTATTCTACGCGAAGGGTACTCGTTTCTTCGTTTTGCTTTGGCTGAAATCGTGTTGACAAGACGGAATAGGTTTGGCTTACATTGGCGACCCTGCCAACTCAACCTCTTCCACCGCTTCAGCTGTAACCTGTGAGTGACATTCCCAATCAAGAATATATTTGGAGTCCAAGGACTAATAATTGTTCAAGTCAAAAAATCATCAGACACTTCTAGCGGTTGGGTCGCCAACCCCAATGGTACCACCAAGGCCGAGGCTGGCTGGTCCGATGAATACCTCTACATCCCCAGCTCTTCCTCTTCGAACCACCAAATAGGTTTCACCCCAGAGGAACGTTCCAATGAGACGACCTCCCAATTCATCTTATACGGACAATGGGTGATGGTCAAGTCGGACAGTGGTGATATCTCTTCCAGCTTCTATGTCCGTGAGGGCTCTGAAGGCAAAGGCGTTTATTCTCTGCTGTGGAATGTCACCGATGAGACTGCTATTCCGGTTTCTCTGCGTACTGCTAAGCCTTCCAACGCATGATATGATCTCTGGCAGAGTTTCCTTAGGACAATTTCTAGGTGGCTATGACCGAATTTGGTAATCACTTGGGTGGCTTAGATATCTGGAGGAAGAGGTTGAATGGTTGTATTATCCCACTGTCGCTTTAGTATATTGTTTGAATACTTGGCTGAAAAGAGTCAATTGTCGGTTTATCAGATTATTCGTAGCACATAGATCCAACGCTTTTCTCAACGTCCTGTGGTTCTGGAGAGATCTCGTTTCGCTAGAAAGATGAGCTTTTGAATAAAAGAATAGGTCAGATAGAATGGTGGGAAACAGTTCCCATCTTTGCCACCAGTACGATATTGTGCAAAGATAGCCGCCACGTCCTCGAGGATTTGAATATCGCGATCAAACGTTGCGGCGTGGGGCATCATGATCAGAAAGCGGAACAAGGTGATGGTAGCTGCCAGGACGAATTGGGTATGGAGCCTACAAGAAAGAGAATGAATTCGACCGTATATTAGACGAACAAGGGGAGCCCAACTTACCAGAAAGTATGATAGTTAATGTAATGTTGGACGCGGCTGATGTAGATCAGCGTTGACCGCGCTGCCTCGTAGCATATCTCAGCGCTGGATGGGAGTGGGGACCAGCTTTGCATTTGGGGGATATCGAAGGAATCATTTGCTCCATGAATCTTGCCCAAGCAGTAGTAGTACTCCAAGTGGATGCTCATGCCACGGATACTCAGGCCATGAAACATGTAGTCCGGCGCACTTGGCGTTGCAAAAGCGTCGGGTCGACACTCCACGGGGTATTCTGATTTCAAGGCGCTCAGTTCATCATCTAGCTCACGGATGAGTTGAAGGCGCCTGGCTTCGGATTGTGCCTGTCCCTCTCTTGAATAGAGGAAACGGAAAATCTTTGTTTTTAACAAGCTGAAGCGGAGATCTGACGGAAAAAGAAGCTCCTTCGATGACAGCGGCTTGAAGTAGAAATGATTTTCGGATGGCATCAGGGCGTATTTTGTAGGTAAATCTAAATCGCAATCGGCGTCATTCAATAGCGGTGGCTGACCCTTACGAATCGAGAATTCTTTGTCCATGCCGTAACAGAGCCAGAATAGTGCGCGCAAGTGCTGGTTATGTTGGGGACGACCCTGAAATTCAGGAGACGCTCTGATTTTGTGTCCGCCCAAGTTGTACACAATTTGTACCGCGATTCCCAGCAAGGGTTCCGCTGCCTGAGGCTGACCGAGTGGGCATATGTAGATGGCCTGCGAGCATCGACGAAAATGAGTGTCTGTACCGTACTCAGGAATGCAATTGGAAGACTTACCAGCATATTAACGGCCTCTAACGTCCTCAAATCGGGAGTCTCCATAAGGATCTCAGGGAGCAGAGACAAAGCCGCTTGGGCATAGGCGTCTGGCTCAGTATCTTGAAAGGCCGGGTCATGACGATGCATTTGAGTGACATTCGCGGTAAAGGCAATCAGAACTGCTCGATTGGCGGCACGAGTCGACTGTGGATGGTTCAAGACGCCAGCGTCAAGAAGCATCTGGAGCGCATCGGCATCTGCAAAAGGGAAAAGAGAGTACAGTCCACTTTTTGCGTAGTTTTTGACGCATCGCTGAACCAGTGGTGCTGGTGGCCATTTTGCAGTAGTTGCTAGCCTGATCGAGCCGAGACCTTGCGAGTGAAATGAATCAACTAGATCGGAGAAAAAATCATCTAGATCGAACGAGCAACCTGTCCGCCGATAAATCTCGGAGGAGAAGGCAGCTCTGGTTGTGGAGAGGGCACTTCCAAGCCCACAATATTCGAGATGCCATCGAAACGCCGCTAATGCAGCATCGGGGGAATGTGTGTCGGGTACAAAATTCACATTTTTAGGTGGCTGGGTAACGAGGCTCTCAGGGGTTGACGAAAAGCTTTTGACCAGAGGTACTGTTATGAGGTTCTCTGTATGACCCGAGGACTCCCGGGCTGCACGTAGAGCTGCTTCTAACTCCTCAACCCGTGCTTGAGTATCAGCGAGCTCCCTAGTGTCAGTTAGCCGAGTGCCCACGATTCGGGTTGGATGCTGCCTGAACTCACTGCTTGAGGCCCTTCCGCTGAGTCGGATGAGGGGTAAATGTGCAGGGCAGCCCTGCAAGATGACAGTTCTCGCAGGCAGGCTGGACTCTATTACAGCGGATCTGTACGACACATGTTCAACGTTAATAGAATCGATGACCGGGAGTGGCTGTACCTTTCGGATGCGGCACAAATCACAGGCGCTCTTCGACTTGCCCGCCCGTGGGGCGGCGGAAGCAGGTTCCATAGAGAATCCTTGTAATGCAGTAAGACATAGGTCATCTACCAAGGCACTTAGGGAGCCGTGGCTTTGATCGTGGTGGTGATGCAGATTTGCCCCGGTTAACCTTTTCCCCACATGCGGGCCGCGCAATGGCGAGTCCAGAATCATAGAATCATAAACGCCGAGCCAAGAAGCATTGCCAAGAACCCGACCTCGGCTGAATGAGTAAGCGGAGCAGCTGCTCCGAACTTCAGTCCAAGAACTCGATGCTGATGAGCGATGTGTGTGACAGGCCTGCAGCTCGCCTATATTGTGATTTGGACTGTGTTTCGAACATATTCTTTGACCATACAGTACACACCGCTACAGCATGTATTTAGGCCAGATGGATTCCTCATTTCGAAGGATGAGAAGCGTTCTTCTTTACCTTCTCCGCGTACACCTCGCGTCATCAACATGTGATCTATTGCCGCGCATGGAAGTTCATATATTGTAGCAAATTTTAGGAGGACGCTCGTAATGCCGTTCCCACTCGCCACCCTCGCCCATCTTTTCATAGCCCTCTAGCCCCGCGCCACATAAATCAACTTTCATCCACCCGACATCTTTCAAAGTACTCCCTTCGATAGACTCATAGCCATCGTCAATTAAGTCCTCTGGCTGATCAACATCCTCAAGATCTTCTTGACTGAAATCTTCAATCGACTCTGGCTTCCACCAGCCATACAACATATTCACGAATGCATCTTTATTGGTACAATCATCGATCGGTGCCCGAAGAACACTCTGTAAAGACTCCTCGTTCACAAAAAGGCAGAATCGATAACGCGCAACTCTGACATTAAACGCTCGAATCATAGTAGGTGAGCCCCCTGACTCCTGAAGAGTCTTCACTGCCCATTTTTGAAAATGGTCTCGGATAGTCGCTGTGGTCGCACCTTCGAAAAGGGATTTATCTTCAAAGACAGTTGCCTGGTAGCTTTCAAGCATATCTAGGCCATTATAGTAACCCAGTAAGTGATTGACGTGCCACTGGTACCTATGTAAGAACTCGGCCCAGTCGGCGTCGCTTTCATAGGTGCACCGGTAAATAGAGAATCCCCAAGTGTGTAAGCCAGCTTCTTGCTGAGCTTTCTTAATGCGATAAGCAACATTATTACGAAACTCCTGATCAGGGGTTCTTTTAGACGGGTTTCGAGGTGGAACACGCCTAGACAACCTCGCAAGGGCCGCTAGTGCTTTTTCATGCGTGCTTTCTGAGGAGTTTGACGAAGCCATTCTCCGACACTGGTATCTCTGTGAAAAGCGTTGAGAAGATTTGATTTGGAAGCGGGTAGTGATGTTTGCAACGGGAGTAGCCGCGTTGGGGGCCCTTATATTTCTTCCGACAAGTCTTGTAGTGGTGGACAACATACTTTGCTCAGGTAACATGCGGTGAAATGTTAGGAAGGGGAAAGTGTCGGATGTTGTTTTATCTTCTGGGCGCACTAAATTGTCTTAGTCAGCCCCCCCCCCCCCCCCCCCCCAACATGGCTAGTCTGGCTGTGCAAATTGGCCAAAGACATGGTTTATCAGATTTTAATGATTTATGTCTCAAGATTTTACTTGGAATTAATTTCAAACTAACCCCAATCAACCCCTGCACCGTAGGTCTGAGCAATAATGACCTCTGGAGATAATCCACTGCTGAGCTAGTGGCTGAGATTACCGAGATTACCTCATTTATCCTTGGTTCGAAGCTCAATTTCCCCCTACTGCGGAAACCCTGAACGCAGATCACCGCAAAGCCACAGTCAGGTACATGAATCAGATTGGTACTGGCCAATTTTATCTCCACTATTGGTACTCATGTCGGATCCAACCGTAAAGTTTCAGTTCGTCAGCTCGAAAATTAACTGGGGAAGAGGCATCCACAGAGACCCCAACGCCAGCGGATTCATCACAACTCCATATTTTGCTGACTACAACGGTGACGAGTCGGCGCTTTATATCAAAGTACAGTGGGACATGGATCTATGGAGTGGAGGGAACAGTTTAGGTATAAACGGTATAAAGACAGGCTTCTTCCCCAGATAGCTGATACTTCAATCAGTTTAAATCTCAATTCCTTCCAAAGGCATACTGATATCTCTTTTTCGAAAACATCCTCCCCTCTCTGTCATACATTTCCAAAATTTTACAGCTGTTGCCCTTAGTGGCCTGGCTCGCGCCCACCCGGAACACCATGAGCCTAACTCGTACTCCGTTGCGGCGAAGAGACATTTCTTGAGTGACGCACGTCGCTCTTCGGATTTCTGTACTAGTCACCTAGAAAAGCGCGGTGTTAACGAGCGTGCTCGTACCCGTCGTGCTGTCATGATGAAGGCAAATGAGAAGCGTGCTATCTTCTCCCGCGATACCGACAAGGTTGTCAATACCTTCCACCACTCGAACCTCCAGGTCTCCGCCAATACCCCCGAGTCAGAGCTTTTCTCCAAGAACCCCACCTGTATCCTCAATCCCGAAGGAGAGGTCGGTTCTTTTTGGGTGAAGGGCGAGCTTGATCGATCCGACATTCGCGATGGCCAGCCAGGTATTCCTCTTATCCTAGTCGGAAAATTCCTCGATATCAACACCTATGAGCCCATCAAGGACTTCTGATGGGATGTCTGGAGCTGCAACTCCACGGGTGTCTACTCGGGTGTCCAGAGTTTCATGAATGGAAACGGCAACGACGCATCAAACTTGAACAAGACTTTCTCACGCGGAATTCAAAAGACCGACGCCGACGGTGTGGCCCAATTCAAGACCGTGTTCCCTGGTCACTACTCTGGCCGTGCTACCCATATCCACGTCATCGCTCACACTCAAGCCCACAAATTGGCGAACAACACCATCACTGGAGGACACATTCCCCACATTGGTCAACTCTTCTTCGACCAGGATCTGATTACCAAGGTCGAGGCTACCTACCCTTATAACACTAACACAGTCTCTATCACCGAGAACGCTGATGACCATGTTGTCATCGTCGAGACTGAAGACTCGACCTCTGATCCCTTCTTTGAGTATGCTCGGCTCGGCGACTCTATCGAGGATGGTGTCTGCGGTTGGATTACTATGGGTGTCAATGTGTCTGCCAGCTACGACTCAGATGCCTAATATGCTGCTTCGCTTACTGCTAATGGCGGTGTGAGCTCTGGCAGCTCCGCTTGATTCGTCAATTCTGGATGTTCTACGAGTTGGACGGTTATAGATGACGGTGAGGATCTGATCACTCGTCACGCGAGATATAGGGGGAGGTAAGAGGCGATTATCCATCTTAGCCTGTGGCTTCTCTCGCAGACTATGATGCGATTGGGATCATTGTATATTCACAACCCCAACTTGTGGGAAATATGTTTCTTTATCGAAGATAGAGGGCTGCGGTCTAAATCAATATGGACCTGGTGCAAAGAAGTGTCTAGTGATTCAAACAATACAGCCTTTCTAGAGCGTTTCTATTTAGTAGCAGGTATGTCCCATGCATTCGAATCCCAAATAGCGTACTGAAAATGCGGTCGGAACTCTGAAGTCAGAATCTTCAGAATCTCCGTGGAAATGGAGAATTCTTCCTATAGCAGATAGATTAGGCTAGGTAGTCTGAAGGACACTGTCATATCGCTGCCATCCTTCGTTGATCCAGCCCTTCGGCGTATTCTCATTGTATGAGGGCAGTTTGGCCGTCTGTGAGAAAGTTTCCTGGTGCGACATCGATGGTCCGTCCACTGTGAATATTGACTACCCTTCTCCATTCAAAAGTGACCTGCCCTGATGGACAAGTGTGGGTTTTTAGAAGAGCTGTACCATCTACCTTGGATCAAGAGCTACTTCAGGGGTTGTGCTTTGTTGACGCGTTTTGGGTCGATGCCCCAGGCCCCTTGATGATCCCGCAATACAGTTTGTATATGACATGGAGTATAGCCTTTCTCTATAGCCCAATGCATTCGTGCTGAATGATGTTTCTTTATCTTTGGATGACATGTTTCTAGAATCTTGTCGGATGACGCACAGACGTTGAACCAAAGTTTTCGGACAACTCCGGAGCGACGTAAGATATTCATGTAAATTTATGCTCTGGGGGTGTTCATTGGTAGTGATGATGATAAAAATCTCTCAGCCGCATTTCTTTCGCATTACAGCCTCAGCGAGAACATAATCTAAATGAGTCGACGGTTGACTCTTGGGTACTTTCTAAGCGGCTTGGACATTTTCTTAAGGCTCTCTCAGATCTCTTTTTTGCTCCTGTGCTAAGTAAACTTTGAACGACTCTGAACTAGCCTGAATGGACAAATTCAGCCGCTTATTTCAAACCATTTCTGTCATCTTTTTCGGTCGGACTGTAGATTTTAGAAGAGATATGTTATCACCCGAATGCGGGGGAGATAAGCCTAGCCGAGGTTTTCCAAGGTTCTGGGCAAAGGCTTGTTATCGACAACATTTGAACCTAGAACAACTACATTGGTTGTTTGGATTTGGCCACTCTGATATGCAGATGGGTCATACAGTATGAGCCTGCTTGGCCCTGAACAGCGGCCAATCCTTCTCAAAGTCAACAGCATTCTCGTATAGTTTGCCACTCGCAAAATCCTACGGTAGTTTTTCGATAAGCGGACTCCGTAGATAACCCGGTGGCCACCCAATAAGGGGACCGTGTGGCGTGTGTTGGCAGGAAATATCAGCCGAACTTGAACTAAGATTCAAAACGAACCAGTTACAGTGAGCAACTAAATGAATCCGCTAACTAGATTGGAAAGTGGCCCCGGGATAGAGCTGTAAGATGTTCGCCCTTACAAGCCTTATCTGTCCCCAGCCTTTTAAGATTCATCGATCCCCCTGCAAAGTGACCGCGTGCCTTCTGTTTCCGCATCGCTACTACTGAATCCACCTGGAAGTATGGCCTACGATCCAGAGAAAGGCCTTTCAACAGGCCAGTACTCAACTGAAAAACACAGCTCGCCCGAAGTGGTTTCAATTGAAGATGCCGCCTCTCACGAGACCGGTATCCTGGCCAGGATTCGCGCCCTCGAGGCCAGGTTGGACAAGAAACTTGGTATAGAGACCGATGCCATCGAGCGCAAGCGCCCCGAAGATAAAAGGCAGCCCCATTGGGTGGAGGAAATATCAATGGCGGCTCTGTGGGCGAGTGGCACGATGAACACCTCCTGCTTTGCGACTGGCTTCCTCGGCTGGGAATTCGGTCTGACCTTGAAACAATCGATCCTCATTACCATCTTTGTCTCCATCTTGGCTGCGGCGCTCAGTGGTTTCTGTGCGACCTTTGGCGCCGTGACTGGCTTGCGACAAATCAGTGTCAGTCGATACAGCTTTGGTTGGTGGCCGAACAAGCTGGTGGCCTTGCTTAACGGTATTCAGCAAATGGGCTGGGCTGCGGTGGCATGTATCACTGGAGGACTAGCATTGACCGCAGTCTCCGACGGCCATGTTTCTTTGATTCTTGGAATTGTCATTTTGGCTGTCGTGGCCCTGATCATTTCTTTCGTTGGTTTGAATGCCATTTTGATCTATGAGAGATGGGCGTGGATGGTCTTCTTGGTCATTTTCCTCATCATCTACGGCGAGACCGGTCAATATGCAGACAATACCGCACCGGCTAGCGTGACTGGCTCGACTTTCTCCGGTGAGATTCTTAGTCTGATCGCGGTGGTTTACGGATCCAGTGCTTCATGGTGCACAATGGCTAGCGACTATTATGTTCACTATCCTGCCAACACGAGCCGTGTGAAGGTATTCCTGATGACTACTTTTGGTATTGCGATCCCCACCTCGATTGGCATGGTCGCTGGCTGCATGGTCGCGTCTGCTCTGAACACCAAACCCGAGTGGTCCGACGCATACGACCAAGGAATTGGCTATCTCATTCAAGAGATGCTTCATCCTCGCGGATTTGCCAAATTCCTCCTTACTCTCCTCGTCTTGTCCGGTATCAACGTCAACGTGATCAGTATTTATAGTTCCGCCATTTCCTTCCAACAACTTTGCCGGCCATTTGCCCGCATTCCTCGGTCTCTCTGGACACTGTTCTGCTTTGCCTGCATCCTTGCTCTGTCAATTGGCGGCCGCCAAAAGCTGAACGAATATCTCCAAGATTTCTTGAGTCTGCTGGGATACTGGTGTACGAGTTACGCCGTGATTCTGTTCCAGGAACACTACATCTTCCGCAAGGGCAATTTCGAGAACTATGATCTAGAGGGATGGAATGACCCGGCTAGGCTTCCGTTGGGAATTGGCGCGGCCGTGGCATTTGCCCTCGGAGTTGTGGCGTGGTGCATGGGGATGGATGAGACTTGGTTCGTCGGGCCCCTTGCTGCTACGATTGGGGATTACGGTGGCGATATTGCCAACGAGTTTTCTTTCGTTGTTACGGCTTTGTCTTATCCACCGGCAAGATACTTGGAGATCAAGTACTTCGGCCGATAGCTTACGCACACAGCACTGGATGTGCACATGCTTTAATATTATACCCGGTGTTTCCTTAATTTTTCTTTGATTCTGTAATCATCGCATCAGATTAGATATGCCACGGCCTTATGTTCGCATTTAGACGCTCAGCCGCGCTCGGCGTCTCGTGGATAGACTTGGCTCGGAGTTTTGGAGTTTGCCTACCTACGAAAGTACCTTTAAAATACTGGGCTTGCAGAAAAAAAAAAGATTTCAATAGCATGTCCATTTATGACTATAATTGTATGTGCATCGTAAGTGCGTGAGAAGATATAGGGATTTTCAGTTTTTCGTTCCCATTTTATCACCATCGGGTATGATTCTCAAAATAATCTTGACATATTAGGTATGGCATTCGGAGCTCTCAGTATAACTGATCTAATAGGTTACTCTAGTCACTGGATCCATGAACAACAGCTATGGGTCCTATGAAACTGCCATTATATTTGCTGGTATGGTGACCCTCGTAGAAGCCGTGGTCATCTTCGGAGCGCGGGTGGCCTTTGCAGGAGCGGAAGCCATTGCCTGATCGTCATTCATGAAGAGATTCTAGTCCAGAAGAAAAGCAATAGACACAATTCCCGTGCAGTATTGGCTTTGTACAAAAGCAAGGGTTGACCTGAGGTTAGCAGAAATTTCTTGTCGATAGCAACTCTAGGCAACGCAATTCCACCCGGGCGAATTCCTAGACATTACACTTGCACTCCCACATAGTTGCCTTTGAAACGTGAGAAATTTCCTCACGATATAAATAATCATTTCAGTGTTTAATTTTCAAGGTGTCTTCCATGTTCATGGTATGAAAACTTTTACTCCATTTCCACTTGTTCAATCCCATCTACGCCCGGGAGCGAATGAGCTTAACCAAACGGGGAAAAAGAAGCAGGCAACCCTCAATTGCAATTCTGCTGCCTGACAAGCAGTTGGACTTCGTGTTAGAGGGGTCCTGAAACATTAGTGTCCACATTAGCCCGAAGCTTAGTCCTAGGACCTATTCTGGCCGACCAACCATAGCGCGTCGGAATGTCATTAAGCTTCCTCGGCCGTCGTTCCAAAGCTTGGCCCCTGGATTGACTATTCGGGGATGAATTGCAATTAGGCTCGGACCTTCTTAGAAGATCGTTCTTTAGCTATTCCTTTGACTGTTCTTCTAGATCTCTTTTGGCTCAAGTGGTCTCTTTCCGGGAACTCCCTCAACGTCTTTTTTTAGACTATGGGGGCCCTAGTCCAAATTACAGTATCCTGCTCGCACTCCGTGGCACTTGGGGTTCACCGGGGCTGATCATTGGCCACTTCATTCATTTCAGACAAGCTGGGGTCTACTTCGCTTGCTTAGTCCAAATTTGCCTGTGTCCTACATGTGAGAAGTGTGAATTAGCCTTCATCCAGTTAGAACCAGCAGGGCGTCTGTGGATCATTCCTGCTGTTGCGGAGGCTAGGTAGGCTCAGGGTCCCGAAGGTATGCGGATCGTGTGGATATCGGGGTGGATGGGTAGTAGATTTTAGAAATCCAAATAGGCGCCTCTATTCAATGCTTCGGCTGTCTTGTGCTCTTATTTCTCGTGTTCCTCTCATTTCATGATGTCTGCTTGACCCAACTCCTCATTTTGTTTTTTTCTCACTTCTACTTATCCCTCAATGCCACAATCGCTCTTATAATATACGTCTCAATTGTTTGCTCTCTTCGACGCTTTCCCTCTCTCACTTTTATCAATTCAAGACTTCGTCTCTCCTTTGGCCCTTCGAGCATACCACGCCGCCATGGCCGAGATCTCTTCCTTGAAGAACAGTCACCAGGAGCCCATATCTCAACTGGCCCCTTTCGCCGCACTGATCATCTCCATTATCCTTGTGGTCCTTTTCCTGATCCGCTTCTACATCCTCGAAGGCTTGCTCATCCCATACCTATATGGCCGAACATACACGGATATGAATGAAACCAACCGCCGCGGCTTCATTAACCACCACATCGCCGGCGCTACCAAATTCATCATCTTCCTCGTTGCAGTCTATCCATTCGTTCGCGTCGTCACTTCTGGCCCACAAGCCTTCCACAAGCCATACATTCACGGCGGACCAGCGACACTAGGCGATGCCCTCATTGTCGTGGCTCAGATGCTCATCGGCATGTACATATTCGAACTCCTGTACCGCGTCAAACTCTCCCCCGTCGCAGTGTCACACCACATCGGCACCATTATGATCGGCCAATCTGCCATTGCAATCAGCTTAAAGCTGGCGCGGGAACCTGATGCAGATATTGAATTCATTTTGTGCACTGTGTGGGGTCAGGCAAAATCCTCTTCTTCATACTGAACAGCAATCCCACTGACTTTCCCTCTAGGCGCCTTCGATCTTATCTCAGAGTTCTTCCCTCATATCGCCATCATCCTGTACCGCATTTATCCCGATCGTCACTATTTCCTCGCTCGCATTTTCCTCCTTTCGTGCCTCACAACGGCGACCGGTACACTCTGCGAAACGATCGTGACGATGTGGCTCTTCGGAAGTCTGTGGGACCGTTGGCAAATTGCATTCAAAGTTGCGACTCCTTTGCTTCACATTGCATTCTCGGCTGCACAGATCCATGGGAGTCTTGTGTTTTGGCGCATGTATAAAAGACAACTGCGGTTCATAAGAGAGGCAGAAGACCCCGTCGTCGTTAAAGATGAACTTGGTCTGCCGTTAGCGAATACGGAGAGCCCCCCGATGACTGAACATGTTGATCGTATATGCTAGCGATCTTTTTCTGTTTTAATTTTTGGGTACATAGATTGCACTGTGATGCTTTGTTCTATGTTCTACTTGGCAATATTATTGCTCCGGGCAGCGCGCCATGATGTACCCCACATCGGCGTCTTGGCTCGGATCTCTTCCAACATCGATTCTACACCACCTTCTGCTTTGATCTTGTGATTCTCTCCGTTGCAACATCTCGTAGACTTAGACTGCCTTTTCTATTACACCATATCCACCATGGCATCTACCGAGAAAAGACCGGATCTCATTGCCATCGCTCGCGACCTCCCCGGCGTGCCCATGTCCGATGATTACGAGAAGATGATATCTGGCATGTTGTGAGTATTCTTTAGGTTTGACCTAACCTCGATGCGCCGATTCCCTCGAAAATGGCATATTCTATGTATACATTGACGACGTGGATGCTAATCCGCCGCCCAGGTACAACCCCCTCCTTCCCGCCCTTGTCGAAGGCCGGCATCGGTGCCGCATCCTGACGGCCGACTACAACCATCTCGATCCACGCACAGCTTCATCTGATAACATCGCCGATGTCCGCTTCGAGCTCCTGCAAAAGCTGGTCGGCCGTGTAGGCAAAGGCACATTTGTTGAGCCGCCTTTCCGCCCGGATTACGGGTGCAATGTCGTCATTGGACGGGACTGTTTTTTGAATTGGAAGTAAGTTGCATCTCTACATATTGGCTTCGATGAGTCTGATGTATTCAGTTTGACCATTCTGGATACTTCGCTGGTGATCATCGGTGATCGTGTTCAGATGGGTCCCAATGTCGGTATCTTTACGGCTGGCCATGAGACGAGTATCCTCTCCAGACGCAAGTTTGTTGAGTTTGGACATGCTGTGAAGATTGGCGATGACTGCTGGATTGGTGGGAACGTGGTCATCCTTCCTGGAGTCACAATCGGTGAAGGCTGTACGATTGGGGCCGGGTCTGTGGTCACTAAGGACATTCCGCCTTTCTCTGTGGCCATGGGCAGTCCATGTAGAGTGCACAGGACGATCCAGTCTGCCGAGGAAGAAGAAAACGATCCAGAAAACCCTTACAGAAGTATGGTCAGGGAACTGTGAGAAGGATGAGTGCGATTCATTCATGGTTAGACGCTATTAGTACTTGGGTAACACCTGTGGCGCGCCGCGTGCGAATAAGAATAGACGCAATAAGAGATACTGCGACGACGGCCAAGGCCTAGAGAAGGTAGAAGCATCAAATCAAGCATGTCATCCTTTCTGCCCTTCGTTCTAAATGCTCCATAAAGCAAGGTTTCCGTTCAGCACTCGTTCCATTCACTCCACCAGAAGATCACAGCTTGTCCATTCATCAGGTGGTCTTCTCATGCTGGCTTGCCAGTCGCTGCATGTTTATCGCTTGAATCTATTAGCTCCTTGTCGTGATTTCAATCCGGATACCAACTCACCAAAGTCCTCAAACGATCGCTGCCTGCCTTTCCCGCGTGGGCTCCGACCGTGCATGATGTTGTCGAATGCATTCGAGCTGTGTAGGAAGTTGTAGATAACAAAGCAGACAACTTCCACTCCCAGAGAAAAACCCCACACGCGGACAATGGTCACGATAGACGTGTTCCTGTTAACAAAAACACCGAAGATAACCATCAAAGTGGCAGCAATATCCACCACCAAGACAGCCAAGAAAAGCTGCAAGGACGGGAGATGTTTCCACAGGGGACTCTTGAGTCCTCGAGTAATGAAGATTAACCAGTTCTGCGTGAGGGCGATCTCCAGAAAGAGGACCGAGTCGCGAGCCCCGAAGTTTTGCACCAAACCCCCTTCCTCACCACGCAGCAGCATGGTGCCGAATGCAATCCAGGAACCGGCGGCCAGGATGATGCCCATCACGACAGCTATACCCCACAATTTGGGCAGATTCCATTTCACCGGTGACTCTGAATACGGAGCGTTGTCGTAGGCAATTGCTAGAGTTGCGATATCGGCAAAAATAGCCAGAAGCACAACCAGGCGAAGGTCGAGGCCTTCATTCATTATGGCAATCCAAAGTCCGAAGAAGATCTCCAGATGCAAAGACAGCGCGATCCGGTAGATGACATATGCATACATCCGATGAAAGATCTGGCGTGAGACCTTGATGGCAGTTATAATTGCAGACAGGCCGGGTGCAAGAAAGACAATGTCGGCAGCCGAGCGAGCAGCATCCGAGGCACCCTCGACAGCGATCCCTGTGTCGGCTTTTTTGAGTGATGGGGCATCATTGACACCGTCCCCAGTCATAGCTACCAGGAGACCTCGCTTCTGGAGAATCTCCACGACGCTGTATTTGTGCTGAGGGAAGACTTCAGCAAAGCCATCAGCCGCTTCAACGAAGTCGTTGACCTCCGAGCCAGGCATATCACCAGCACCAGTGACTCCGAGTTTTTCTGCATTGTAGATGTTGGTGCCGAGGCCGAGTTGGCGGGCAGTCTCGCGTGCAATTCCCACCGCATCTCCGGTCAGCATCTTGATACGAAGCCCCAGGCGCTGGGCTTCGACAATCGTCTTCGCCGTGTCATGACGTGGGGGATCCGAGCAAGGCATGATTCCCATGATTTGCCATACTCCATCGGCGCCTTTTCGGGCAATTCCGAGAGCACGGAATCCACGGCTGGCAAACTCTGTGACCCTTGCCACGTACGCATTCTCGATAGCCACGGGGACAGGTTGATCTTCTTTGACAGTATTCAAGACCGGAATAGGAGCACCTTTCACGCAAATGACCTGTTTGCCGTTGGAAGACAACACCACAGCTGTAACCTTCTTCGAAACTGGATCAAAAGGATAGAATTCGAGTGTTCTGAAGGACTCGATCTGACTCTTCGCACGGGGATATCCTCTCAAGCCCTTGATGAAGACCCTGTCAATGGCATCGATTCCTTTCTTCTTGCGGGTAGCAGCAAGACAGGCTGTGAGCATAAGATCCTCTCGATCAATACCCGGGGTCGTGTAAGGCTCACCCAATGCAAGCTTGTTGCGAGTAAGAGTGCCGGTCTTGTCGGAACAGAGAACCTCTACTCCAGCCAGGGATTCGATTGCTGAAAGCTTCTGGACAATGGCAGAACTTTTGGCCAGATACGAAGCTCCAACGGCCATGGTTGTGGTGACGACTGCAGGGAGGCCAACAGGCACTCCGACGACGGTGATGGCAAGGGTGTATTCCAGGATCTCAACGATGGAGTCAGATCGGTAGAAGGAGGCGATCCAAACAACAAGAAGAGTGAGCACAACCAGTGTGAGAAGAATCCTGCCAATCTGATCGAGGACTTTGGTGAAATGGCCAGTTCCATTGTCAGCCTTATTGACCAGTTCTGCTGCCGCTCCGACAAAGGTTCGATCACCAGTATGGGTCACGATGAGAAGGCCGCTACCACGCTTGATAGCAGACGAGGAAAAGCAGCGGTCGCCCTGGTGCTTGTCGACCGCCAGCGACTCGCCCGTGATTGAAGATTGATCGACCTGTAAATGCGTACCATCGGAAATGATTATTCCATCGGCTGGGATGATGGTGCCCTACACTCCGGTCAGTATGTTGTTTCCATTATCCCTCTTTGCACACTGAAACTCACATCATCTACATGAACCACATCTCCGGGAACGACATCCTGCGCGGGTATTTCGATCATCTCCCCATTGCGAAGGACAGTGGCCTTGAGTGCGAGATTCTCTTTCAGGCTGTCGACGATGTTACCGGCATGGTATTCTTGAGCAAATCCGACGATGGCGTTGAGGAGAAGAAGTGCACAGATGACACCGAAATCAATCCAGTCTTGTAAACCAGCAGCCAAAAGAGCAGCAATCTACACCACATGTTAGTATTCTCTGCAAGGGTGATTGGAATGCTGTGCGAGAAAGTACTTACTTCCATGACAAATTGGACGGAACCAACGAAGAGCTTCAAGAACTTGACAATGTTGCTTCTTTTCTGCTCGTGCAGACGATTCCAGCCATACTTTCTTCGCGAAGCAATGACCTCAAAGTCTGTGAGACCTGTTGTCAAGCTGGTTTGCAGCAGGACGCTTGGTATGGGTTGGTCAGCGCCTGGGCCGATCGTGAGGACTTCGGGATCGGGCTCTTTTCCGTCTTCATCCTCAAGATCGGCAATCAGAGCATCCAAGCTATCCGCCACAGGGGTAAGAGCATCTTCGTCGTCTTTCGAGATGCTTTCCTCCTTCCTGCCGCATGTATCGCTTGGGGGACGGCTGTGGAGTGCGAGACTCCTGGTGTTGGTTGGGTCCATAGAGTCCATAAGTCGAGCCAAGTCGGCTGCAGGTGTTTGCGACATAGGTGAAAATTCCGAATACTATGAATACTATGTGCTTGATTTGAAGTTGATAGAAACGAGCAGGGAGGAAAGATTGTGAAGGGAAAATCGGGGAGGAGGCAATTGTCGGCAACACACGTCTATATGGGAAGGCGTCATGACAGGCACTGGTGGCAGGCATCGATATGAGGTAGGAGCGACTTCCTATTTTCCTGTTGTCAAACTGGAAATACCGTACCACGGAAGTCATGATGGACGCACCCAGCTCGGTGCACTAACAAAGGTTGAACAGGCAGAATATTACTGATACCGATCGAAACACCCAGTCACTAACAGAGCAACTGTCATTGTGTCAATGTCTATGCCGCATATATGCATATACCCACGGTCTTTCCAATGTCTAAGGGGGGCGGGGTAGACGATTCGTTTTTGAAGACCGTCTTTTTCAAAAAGAACTAGATGTCCCAGTGGAAGTGGAAGGACGGATGACGGATGTATAAGTCTGTGAGAACCCCCCCCTCGGAGGGTTCAACAGCCACCTAAATCTCATCAGCTCGACCTTTCTGTCTTCTTTTCCTTGATTCGTTTCTTGATTCTTCTTCTTTTCTCGGTCTTATTCCTGGCAGCCTGTTGTAGTTCTATACTTGAGTACACTTGCTCAGATGGGAGTGCGAAGACAACCTTGGAAATCTTCCGAGCACTTGCCCCCTTGATGTCATAAATTATAAAATTGCGTGTATTTCATGAGTGCTTCAGAACAGTCGAGTTCTGTTCTGATCTAGTTAACTACCCTCAACGCCTGGGATGTCAGGCACAAATATATTATGTAATCATATAGACGTCACCGTCGCGAACAAATCGAGACGAACAAATCTGCAGGAAGTGGCTAGCTCAGAGCGCAAAACATCTAATGCTTCACCTTTTGCTGTGAAACACCACCGGACTTGCTCTTGGTTTTGCGCACGTTGGCTCCACGTCCAAACTTAGCGGGCGCTCTCGACTCCGCAACTTGCTGATAACGCCACCCATCAGCAATTCCCACCTCGCCCCAGGAAATGTAAAAGGTTGAGACGGGCGCTTTACCTTTGAACATTTGAACCTTATTCTCTCTCACGACACTTCTGGGGCCTTTCCAGGCCGAGTGTTCATCGAACTCTGCCACCAAGATGGCAGCAGACCTCCCTGGCTTTTACTATGGTAAGTCGGGGCGAGTTTGCTTGCACTCTGCGCCTGCTCTGGGCCGTGGCTAAACATCGTCAACAGATCCGGAGAAGAAAAAGTACTTCAAGATCCAGGCCAACCATGTCGCTCCACCAAACTCACAGTACTCCAAGGAATCCGTCAAAAGGAAACGCAAGGACAAAGAGGTTAGCATGAAAAAACTCTTGATCAAAGAGTATGCTGACCTCTTTAGAAACATGAAAAAAGAGTCCAGATTAAGCAACGTGAAGCTCGAGAGACGGTCCGCAAAGCTGGTTTCCTGCACCACCCGTTACTCGGCGCCGACAGAGAGATCGGATCACGTTTTCCTGCTTCGGTCCGACACGACCAACAGGCGCGTATTTATGCGAGTCAGTTACGGCGGAAGAGGCTCCATCAATTTGAACCTTTCCCAAGTGACTACTCTATACGCCATGTCTTGCGGAATCCGCGCTCCGGGATTCTGATAGCCAGCGGTCATCATGGCGGTTCCTCCTCGGCCTCGTACGCCTCCACGCTCCGAGAATGATCCCACCGCTGACAACTTTCCAGAATATGCTTTCCGGACTCTGACGAAGAGCAATGGACGTATGACCGCACTATGGAGCGAATGCTCTTCAAAGACAATTTCAGAGTATGTTCTCTACGCCTCTCAGGTAGAGAGACGTTAACACTCACTTCCTCTAGTTGTCCTCAATATCCTTGAGTCACACGGGCTACCTCCTGTATGTCGATCACTTTACAAGACCGCCTTTCTCGACCTTGTTGCTGATAAACATAGGGCAACAATGGACAGTGGTCCACAGGGCGAGAGCTACCTTGCAACGCGCATGCTTCCGGACCCCGACGAGGCCGGCGACTACCGCTGGCCCAATGTCTGTACGTGCCTGCTCACCTCATCTGTGGTATTCTACTGGACTGACGAGTCTCCAAGTTGCCCACCCCATTCGCATCAATACCACATCTTCAATGTGGTGTTCAGCAGCTTGTCCAACGGGCAATAAAGCCCTCTTCGCCATCGGCACCTCAGACGGTCTTCACACACTCGAAGGATTTGGCAGTCATTGGACTCTTTCGCAAAAGCCATTTCCAGGCGAATCAACCACAGACAGTCAAATTTTCCGTCGGCACGGTAACTCCTCGCACGCGAGTGTCAACGCCGTGGAATGGCTTTCGTCGGATGTCATCGCCTCAGGGCTTAGAAACTCGACCGTCTTCCTCCATGATCTCCGTAGCGGCGGCAGTGCCACACGACTTAAGCATCCACATTCCGTCTCGAAGATTCGAAAGGTTGACGAGTACCGAATGGTTGTTGGAGGGTACAACTCGGTATGTGAAGAACTCACTCTGCTCTCATCCTGTGAAGCTACGCTAATATTGGGATCAGCTTCAAATGTATGATATACGCTTTGCCCCTGACCCAGATATCAAGGGCAAACATTCCAAGTCAAAGGACTGGCGTCAAACTTCTACCCGTCCATATTTAACCTTCGCCGACTACTCCCCTGATGTGATTCCGGATTTTGACGTCAGCACCGAGCTCAGCCTCGTAGCAAGTGGTATGTATATTTCTCATTGCTTTGAAATTGAATCCACTAACACCACCTCCAGCCTCGGATGACCGCAAAATCCAACTTTTCTCCCTCCAAACAGGCACTTCCGTCTCCTCGCCACTCTCAAAATATCGATACTCTGATCCAATCACATGTGTATGTTTCGAGTCGAGCGAAGGCCAATTGAATCGACAAGGGCCTCAGACTCCCAGCTTGTTGGTTTGTGCAAAGGCTACCGTTGACCAGTGGATCTGGTAGATTTCGGTTTGTCTGTTCATATCCAGAAGATACTATCGTGCCTGCACTCACCCAGCTTTGAAGCTTGAGATGCCATGTATCATAATCAAATTACGACTTCACGCAAATAATCATACTGTTCTCAAGAACATATGTTCCAGGCAAACGTAGAACAAGAGTAGGGTGGTATAAGTAGCGCTAAGCCCACGCCAAACGAATAAACACCGGTCATCAGATCAAATCATCGTATCATCCCAGTGATGAGATGCAATCTCCCACGATCACGACTCGCCCACCAATATGCCCTTCTTCTTTTCCTCTTGCTCTTCTTTTCTTTCTTTCTCAGCCGCCCACCCGCCTCCCCACTCGTCGACTCCAGGACCGTGTAGCCCATGGTCGGCGGTAAGGATGACGCTTCCAACTGCGACAGTAGGTAACCCGGAGAATGACTGAACACACTTAGGTGCACTCATTGATGAAAAAGGTCCTAGATGACGGCTTCGGCTTAGATTACCTTGAAATCGAGAACTGAAAGAGCCGCCTCCCCTACGCTCGTCCTTCCCATTCCCAATCTCATCCTGTTTCGCTTGCCCGTGCCATCTGCCATCGTGCCACACTTTGCCTACTCTCCATTCCCCTAGATCATCGAAAATGCACATAGACGTAAACAAACTGAAAATTATCATGCAAGTACGGGTATAATCATCTAGCTCCTAGGTGCTATGCAAGTAAAGTAACACCAAAAAAACAAACGTCACCACCCCCTCCCCTTCCCCTCCATCAAGCCAAATCATACACACCTAATCCAAACCGCCAGCTAACCACTCGCCAACTTCCACGCCAATTCCCTTCGCCAGCTCACCGATCCAGTCTCCAGAAACATTAACACACCACTTCTCACCCGCATCAGCACTGGTATTCCCACTGCCCATGCTGCTGACACCGCTGTGGCCTGAGGCGGGGACAACAAGACGTAGACGGCGCAGTGTAGCAAGCTCGGTGTAAATTGCGTCTGCTACGGCGCCAGTGCGGATCGGGTTTGCGGGTGGGTTTGGGTCGACGGCGTGATAGATTGCTAGAAGGCGTTCTAGAGGGAATGGACGGGCTGTGAGGATTGTAGAGGGCCCTGTGATACCACCGCCTCCTGTTGCAGAGGTAGTCGCGGAGGATGTGGCGAAGGCGGAGGAGAGTGTTGATTTTGTAATTCTGGTTTTGGTTCGTTTGCCCTTTTTGTTTGGAGTTGAGGGATCTTCATTGGCGGCTGCTCTGTCTTCGGCTTGGGCTTGGGAGAGAACCTTCAAGCGGCGACGGTGGTGGGCTCGTTTGTTGCGTGCTGAAAGCGAGGATGAGGAGAATTTGGAGAAGAAGATCGTGTCCAGGCGCTGGGGAGTGTGGGATGCCAGGTACGCTGATGTCAGGATCAATGTGGAGAAATATGGCAGGGATGGAAGAGCGGAAGGGGTTGGTTTCGGCGCCAATGGGGCTCGGAAAGTCTTGATTGGGGCAGATGATTCCTCGGGCACAATTCGGTGTACTAGTGCCGATTCTCCCTGATGGCGGAAGAGGGCTCTGTTCTTCAATAGCAGATGCGAAAAGTCCCATTCGGTGTTTCCACCTGGAGGAGCTTCGCCCTGCACCACCGGAACGACAAACAGAGGCCATAACCTCTCGCAGATAGATAAGAAATTGGGAATCGAGCCTGCTGTCGGTCCAACCAGTGTATCATAGATAGTCGCAACGAAGTGAGGGTATATCCGTGAGGTGATTTCCTCAGGCAACCCCTCTACCGCAGGCACAGGAGAAGCCAACAGAATATCAATGGACTCTTTGCGCGTGTAAGGAGGGAAGCTGATATGAGGAACCGCCGCGTCCTGGAGGAAGAGAGGCCGAGGGGTCGATCCGAGCACGAGAACAACGCAGAGCGAAGGGATCTGCAACAATGTTAGTGAAAGATCGTAGAGCTTCCAGCCAGACGTCCAAGGGCACCCACGATTTCTCCTAATCGGGCCAGCGCTGACAGAAGCGTATGCGGCGCCTCTCTTTGCCGGTCGATCTCGTCCAGCACCAGTACAAACTTCCCTTGTTTCTCAACAGCCCTGGAGGCAAGACATTCCTCCAGAAGGACTGCAAGTGAGCTGACGTGCTCGCATCGTCCCTTGCCAAACTTCTCCCATTCGTCTTTCTGGCCGACTGCCGCGAGTGTATTCCAGAGGATCTTAGTCAGGAGATGGCGGCCTGTAATGCACTCCGTGCTCCGGACAACAGCGTGTGGTACCTCAAGGGTTGAAAGGACGCCGCGGATGATAGTCGATTTGCAGGTCGCTGAGATCCCGTGAACGACTAAAGCTGGTGGACTAGGAATATGAGGCTACATCATAGGGTCTCAAGTAAGCAATTTGGTCAAACCGAGCTTTACAGCGTTGCGGGACCCTCGAGCCGCGGAGGCTACTCACATGGAGGAGACTGGCGAGTTGCCGTGCTTGAACCTCTCGGCACGGCCATTGTAGGCTCAAGGAGCGCGCAACGTCTGTTGGTTGCATGGGTCAAAGCTTCCCCTTTGGCCTTGACTTTGTAGATTGGCGATGCACGATCCGTCGAATTGTTGCGGGATGCGGCTCGTCTCCGGAGCCGATCCCTGGCTACACGTGACCTCGCGACGCGTTGAAGGGAGAAGCTTGGTTCTACTTGTTGAATTTATAAAAAATTACAAGTCACTTGATTACAATTGCAACCTACGAGACACAATTGTTCGTGAGTGATTTGATCTTCGATGATAAAGTACAGCAATGCAGATTGTGTGTGAAGAAGCACGTGCGTTGCAGCAACTTGAAGAACAAGCAACAATAGACAGTAAACACTGTCAGTGTCTGTCACCGACCTGGAACTCCAGGACGGCAACATACAAGCTACTCTTCTCCGAGTAATGCTCTGTCAAAACGAGTTGTTTCGACAGACAACTCCGGTCAGAACAACTCCGATGCTTTTAAAAACATCTCAGAGCCTGTTCTTCACCGGGGCGTTAGGCATGAGGGCAACACATCACGAAGTGCAATGGGAAACATTCAAAGGCAGAATACATGACGAAAATATGAAAAAAAAAAATTGTGAAACACACAAGGCAGGAAGAAGGTTGGCGAACTGCAGAACAAGATGATAAGAAGTTCATTCCAGAGGAATGTTTCTTCGAATCACCCAGAGTGCACGGAAAGCCGAAACGAGGAGCACCATTGATAACAAACGAAAGCAAGGAAAACCAGAATACAGAATGGAAAGGGGGAAAGAAGGCTGCGGAGCACAGGCTATGAAAGAAAATGAGGCTCCGATGCGACTGCATAAAGGCTGTATGCAGCATGCAACACGTGATATCTGGTCAGATGTAAAAGTCGTGATGCGTTGCTTCATGCAAAGCATATATGCAGATATGCAGGCAAAACAGATGGGAGGATGAAATATGAGTTGCAAGTGAAAGGATCATGGAGTATGCAACTGGCCCGTCTGATGAGTTGGAAAGAGGTCCGTGGAATCATCAAGTATCGTGACAATCGTGACTATGGTACAAGTCATGGTTTAAAAGTACGCGTAGAGGGAAGGATTCGGCGCTCCGAAGTTGTTAGCCGCGGGTGCCTGCGTGTTGTTGAATGCCGAGGGACTCTCGCCAGGTCCACTGGGCGGGGTGTTATTTGAGGAGCTCCCAGGGGTGGAGAGGTAACTGCCAGCGAAGCTTGAGCCGTTGGTCGGACCCTGGTACATGAAGGGCTTCTGGAGCATCTTCGGGATTTGGGCATTGGGCGCGTGGTTGGGGGGATGCTCATTCGGAGTTGCTTGTCCGCTGCTGTTGCCACTGCTGCGGCCAGAGCCCTCGGCATTGGACATCTTGTTAAGAATGCGGCGGCCGTGGGGGGTTTGTCGGATGGAAGGCAGTATCGGGCGGATAGCGTCCACAATGTGCTGGCGAGTTTCCGGGTCGGCAAAGTCCATGGCAGTCTGTACAACGTAGTTGGCAAATGAGTCGCGAAGCATCTGGTCAAGCTGGTTGCCCTGCAGCATCTCCTCGATCATGTCACGACGAGACGAATTGTCAGCGGTACGAAGACACTTCTCGATGACATTGGAGCTAAACTTCTGTTTGGACAGAGAAGCCACATTGCCTGCGAAGGTACGGCACATTGGATTGGTGAACATAGGCTCGGCAAGATCCAGGATGTACTGGACAACGTAGTTGCCAAACGGATCCTGTACCAGAGCAAATGAATTGGAGGTGATTTGGGCGATCAACTTGGCCTTTTGAGAACCCGAAGCATGGTCGATGCAGCGCTGCAAAACACAGCATCCGTGGCGATGAGTGCCCACAGTAACGCAGTGGGTACCAACAGCTTCATATATGAACTCAGCATCCTCTGCACCGAGACGATTGAGACATTTCTGGATGACATGGTTGCCGTTCAGATCCTGGACCAAGTCCACGACGTGTTGCTGAAGAGCACGAATAACGGTCTTGGTCTGCTCTGGAGTCGAAATGAACTCAATCATCTTTTGCAGAGCCCGGGTGCCATGCTGGTTAAGCGCAATGGTGACTAGTTTGGGCGCGGCATTGTCAATGAGTGCGGTTCGCTGCTCGTCGTTCGAGAACTCCAGAAGCTTCTGGCACAGGTAGTTACCAAAAGGATCTGGAAGGAAAGAGTTAGCATACAGAAAAAATCACACATGCGAAAGGAAGTAATTCCATACCGGTCATTAGTTCAATGACATGCATGTATGTCTCGCTGAAGATGAGCTGAACATGTTCCGGGTTGCGCTCCTCGAGCTTGCGCTGCAGGTAACGGCAGCCATGCTGGTCCTTACACAGACCGTACAATTCACCTTTGAAATGCTCCAGTGGGTAATTTGTGAAGCGAGTCAACGGTTGATTAGGGTCTCCCTCGGTCTGACGACGTTGAGTAGGGACACGAGAAGCGGCCTCAGGCAAGCGGTATCCACCAGCGTAATTGGGAAAACCACCGTAGTTGTTGGGGGTGACAAAGGCGCCGGGCATCTGATTTGCAGCCTGGGTCGGCTGTCCAGTATACCCCTGAATACCATAGCTGTACATGGGGAAAGGCAAGCCAGTAGGGCCGACAGATCCAGGGTTGGCAGAGTTGGGCGCGGCAGAGGTCATTTGAGGACCAAAGGGTGCAGCACTTGCCTGGAGCATGGTTTGAGGCACCTGGTTCATCTTGGGACCGTCCGAATCGGGCGGATCTTGTTTGGCAGGTCTGTTCATTGCACCGTTGGGAATGCGCCCGAGACTGGCGTTATGGTGGTGGATATGCTCAGAATGGGTCTTGGGTGGAGTGATTGCAACGTCGAAACCGTTACCCTTCACAGTTGGCAGATCATTGGTAGAGTAAGATGGCTGCTGGAGAGAGGGGCGACTGTTGGGGACAGGAGTGGAAGCTTCCGAGTTACGCTCAGTTGGAAAAGTGAAACCACCCTCGAGTGAGTGACGAGAAATATGACGAGAGTGGACCCCATTTGCGTGCTCATCGTGAGTTGGGCTGCTCAGATGATCCAGCCGAAGAGAAACCGAATTGTTCTGAGGCAGGCTAGAGTGAGTGGAGCGATGGCGGTTGTGATAAGAGAAAGAGTTTGGGCCTGGGTTGCGAGATTTGGCCAAATCGATTGCATCAGGGTTTGTGGACAACTGTCCAGATTCAAGTCAGAGAAGATTCAATTCCGAGTCGTACAATCACCAGGAAACTTACGATGTTGGAGCCGTCGCGACGAGAGAGAGTTGGGAACTTGTCGTCAGGTTCGGTCAGCTTCATATAGCTGTGAATATCCGGAGTAGACAGTCGGTGCTCGGCATTGAAGGCGTGCTTCTCCTCATTTCGACTATTGAACAGGTGCTTAGTAGCAGCAAACGAGTCAACCCCATTTCCAACATTGGAACGGTAAGTGCTTGAGAAGTTGTTTGAAGGCAACGAGTAACGGTGCACACTATTTATATTAGCTGTCGTCCCGTGCAAGTACCATTGATCCAGACATGCGTTGATATCTGATCAATAGCTGATCAATATCAGGAAGTGGGAGACTCACGAAGGGGCGGGACGAAGAGTAGCAGGATCCGGAATGAAATCCTCCTTCTCGGAATTACGACGAGAACCAGGGAGAGAGTGACCAGCAAACCGATCGACAGATCCGTGAGCAGAATGGGCAGGAGCTTGAGGCGAAGTGAGTTGGGAACCGGCGAATGCATCGAAGAATCCAGGTGACGATGTCACACTTGATGTAGAGAAGCGACCAGGGCGAGAAATTGCAGTCGAGACCGGAGCATCACGATACTCAGGCGGAGTGGTAGGCTCACTGACGGGGCCGGATAAGCCGACTTTCGCGAGATCACGAGCAAGTTGGTCCATTTCGAATTTTTCTTTCTCGTGCTGCATATCGAGCAGTTTCATGTCTTCTTCAAAACGACGTTTTTGCTCACGCATAAACTCAAGATGCTGGCGCTTCTTTTCGAACTGGGCACAGTCAGACTGATAGTTCAAAGAACATATAAGATGGCAGAGTCACACAAACGTGCGACTCTGCAAGGCAATTGAAAGTGGGAGAAATAGAGAATGGGCGAAAGCGGAAGAGTTGGAGAAGGAAGAAAGACGATGAAAGGTGGGCGAGGGCTGCATTATTTATAATGAGGGGAATCAGGCGACAGCGAGATTATAGTAGGTGCAGAGATATCTCAATAGGATACCCCGAGGCAGCAGTCCAGGCACGTGGGTGCGTGAATGCAGGAGACAAGGAATAGTGAAGGGGTCTTCGGGCTTGTTGGAACTCAGTTCGAGCAGAGCTCGAACGCAAGGTGAGTGTCAATGAAGCGGCAGCCTTGAGAGATTGAGACGGTATGGGAGAGCTGCCATGAGAGCTTGGAACAATCCGTGCCATTCACATGCCCAAATAGGCAATGCGACTAAACAAGACCAGCACATATGCACACCATCTTGTTCCAATCATCTCAAACTTGGCCATATCATTTTCACCATCACACTTGCACGTTCATTGATTCCCCCGCTAAAGATAGGTGCAAAACGCACTACAAGGAAACACTATGCTTACCGAGGACAACAGATCCAGAGGATCCGGAATTTGGGCAGGCCCCTGGCTCAGAAAATTCCATGATGATAGCTTGCTCGAGTCCGTTGTGAAGCGACGTTGCAGGTTGGCGCGAACGTCCCCCGTGGGACGCGAGAATCCGGGTACATAGTTCGAATGGCCTGGTGAAAGCGCACTATAGCCAGGGAAGGCGGACTCGGACGGCGGAGATCGAGGAGAGGGAAATCGAAGCTCGTCGAGGCGTTCGCTGAGCCCATTTTTAAAAGCCATGGTGGGCACAAGCAGCCGAGAGTTCAACTACAGTCCAAGGGAAGCTTGGTCAGCATGGAGGTGTTCCAACAAGAAGCTAGCAACGAGCTTTAAGACTCTCCGATCACGGCCCGGTATACGCCAGCCAGACCGGTGGCAGGGAAAGGGTTGAGGGGAGCTGGTGGGCTGGCGGTGTGTTCGGAGGGGCGTCTCAAGTAAGGGGAAGGGGGCCGGAGAGGGGCTGAGGGGTGTGGCGAGACGATCTGCGCGAAAACCAGGACCGCACTCACACAAATGAACGCCTCGAGAGAGTAAGCGGGAGCTGGTTGAAAGATCGATCTCCAAGGACCAAGTTGAAGCCAATTCAGGATGTTTTGTGGGAGGAAAAAAATCCAAGGTGTGTACCTGAAAAGTGCGGAGATCAGCCGCAGGGAGTTGCAGAGTGGGATGGAGCAACTTACAGCTAATCCTCCACTTAGCGAAACACGGATCCAAACGAATGTTGTCAACGCGAACAGAGAGCTAACAGTGTCAAGGAAAGGGGGAGGAGATGTTGTACACGGGAAGATGGGAGAGGGGCGAAAGATGAAGAGGCTGGGAAAGAAGAAGAGTCCAGAGCGGGGAGACCTTTAACCCTAATCGGGATTGGCCGTACGGACGACTCTTTTTCACATCATTTACTCGCCAATTGCTAGAATTACACCTTTCGCTTCTTCCGATTCTTGACTTTTCCCCCCTTATTTCACAATACAATACATTGCTTCATCCTGGATCCCTTCATGTTTTTTTTTTTCTTTTGGTTTTTGGTTTTTGGTTTTTCTTATACGCGAAACTACGACAGTGGGAAGTTGACGGCCACAGCAGATGATCGCTAGAGTTACTCGGGATTCATTTGGGGGCCGGGCATGATTGGAGAGGCTCTGGGTTCTGTACTACCAATTCTACTAGGGTGCAGGCCCTCGACCAGGCTGGGGTAGGCCCTCATCGCCTGGCTCGGGATGTCGAGAATGGTCAATTGCAAGCCGGGCCGGTACCAGGACCGTCACTGAGTAGGCGCAAGGGGGCAGAGGCGGAGAGTGATGAATGCGCTGTTCGCGAGAGCGTGGCAGCTGCAGGTGCATCTTCCACGCCACTGTATCATTCCAGTCGAGTGGAGACGCGCCGAGTGGTGCAGCGAGCGAAGTTGTGAGAGCGGATCGCCCTCTTAAAGCCACCGCACGGGGCAGGTCAGATGTACCTGATCGGGTTTCAGTGTCGACACGGTACTTGTATTTGCTTACTACTCATAGTCTGCTACCTTCAAGTCAGAGTTCCCCGATACCTCAAAGTCAGACGTAAGATCTAGGATGAAAAGGGGCTCTCGTTTAATGGTTCGCGCCCCGTCGTACCCAAGGTTCCCCGTCGTACCCAAGGTTCACTGTGTTTTCCGGTGGACACGCGCCAGGAATCACCACTCTATCTTGGACTAGGCAAATGTGATGATAAGGACTCGGGCCTCAAGAGAAGCGGTGAACGTGATACAAGCCATCCGTGCTGATCGTGTCGGTTGGAGCCCCTGATCCACCGAATGACGAGCATACCAGCGCCGGTGTGGAGGTCCTGCACGAACCCCATTCACCCCTCCTCTTCTTACAGAGAACACTAGCCCTCTGACTTTCTCTTCTAATCGGATTTGCGATCGCCCATCGCTACCGGACATCACTTCCCTGACATCACTTCTCTCTCTCTGGATCCCAATTCCATCTTAATCCCTTCAAGGCTTGGCCGTGACGCGATGATCTCAACCCCCACCCCCCATTCTCCAATTCTCCAACCCCGTAAAATGATACATCCAACCCCTCTCGGCGGAACTAGTGCCTGCTATCACCGATGGTTTCTTCTGAAAGCCGAGCCTGGCGCCCTTTTGGGAGCCCAAATAAACCAGATCCTCGGTCTTTCATGCCCAACGCCAAAACTTGCGCCTCGACCGATTCGCAATAGTCTCGTACGCCAGCACCGATTTTCAAACAGCGACTCCCTGTATCGCTCCTTGTAAAATTAAAGTATTCCTCTAGCTGGGGTCGACAAATACAGTGAACAGTGCATTGCCATATGGCCATCTAGGATCTGGGCAAATCAACCCTAAAGCTCCGCTCACTCCACCCCCCTGCACCAAAACTGCTTCTAGACCAAGAATCCGCGGTACAGGGGTCTAGCCCTATAGTACGAACAGTCCCGGATATTAATTTCGTCTACGGCAAGACCGCGCGAAATAACGAAATTAAGTATTACTCATTTCTCTAGCCCGCTCCTTCTTCAGCCACGTGTGCCGGTTTTCTTTTGTTCAAACCAACCTTGGACCCTATTAAGACTTTTCTTTGGTCTGGGGCGCGCGCTTCTATACTCCGTGCCGAACTCGTTAGCCCGTTGTCTTTGTTCTAGAAAAAGACGATTCGAGCTACTAGCACTTGACCCCGTTTCCAGCCAGTGGTGACCCCTCAAGTTGCGGTCAGGCCATTATTTGCCACAGACATCCCCGATATCGTGGCCCACGAGTCTCGGGTTTTGCTGCACGGAGATTTGAACAAATCAAAGTACTACCGGAGCTGTTGCCACCGTGTAACGGCGCTATTAATACTTCTGCCCTACCGTGTACGTTTCTCTCTTCTCTTCGTTCCAGCATTGTCCCGTTGCCACAACTGTGATTCCCATTTGTTGACCACTTCCCTCGCATCTCTCATTGGCCACGCCCGGGATAAAGACAGTAAATTTGTACGTACTATGTCCTTTGTAGACGCTTCCTTTGGGTCTTCGCTGGGTCATGACCTGAGACAGATCGTGTAAGACATTTCAGCTACTAAAGGTGTCCGTGCAGATATCGAAAAAACGTCTGGTGCTAGCCACGATGTGTGAAGAATCGAGGATGAGACCCACTGGCTGACCCGATCGGGGTTGCACTGGACATAACCCTAACTCTTTGAGACATATAACCACATAGATTTTAATCTGATAGACTTCAGCCGTCAAAAGAGCACCTGAGCATTACCGAAGCATTCAGTTGGTTGAACCAGTAGATAAAGTTGCTGGTGGGATTCTCCTTTGATACAGGCTTGCACTTGGTATACAGCTTTAGATGACCCTGTCGCAATAGGGCGCTCAAACCTTGATCCTGGGCTTGTTGCCCTGTATTTATGCGCATGATTGAGATGTCTTAAGTTCTTGGGATGGATGTTGGTATTTTGTAACATTCGATGGATTTTTGGTGAGTTTGTCGATGGCGTGACTGGGGTCCTCGCAAAGCAACGCAGATATATACTAGCTTCGGGTAGGGGGCGATTGACAATTTTGAACCCCAACCCCAATCCTTGAATTAATCATGTACATACCATGACTTCAATGAACATCATGCACCACCAATGGACCTCATACTTCATTTTGAAAGCAGAGCAACTCATTTCTAATGCACTTGCAGATAACAGGCGACAACGGCCTCAGGTGTCTGTGCACTAACCGTTTGTGGATAGCTGGTTGATTAGATAAGCGATCTCCAAATTTCTCGGCCTTTCCCCTCCATGAGAAATGCGACCACGCATACCAGATCGGCCTCTTCCTCAAACATTAGTGTGGCTTGACATCCCGAGATCGCAGACCAATTCTTATCTGCTCTCGAACCATGCCGCCCCGCAAAAGGTCGCAGCCCTCTGCGGCCAGTCAGGCCCGGCGCCCGTCGGAGGTAACAAAACTTTTCTACCCGCGCATAAAATCATTTCTGGACGGTCATGCTAATTCTCAATGAAACAGGCCTCGAATCAGGCAGCCTCCGAGAATCTTAGGGGCAAGCGCCATTCTTTCGCCGCCACGGACTCGAACCAGCAAACTGAATTCACCGACGCCGCCAAAGATCAGGGTCCCAAATACAAGCCCAAGGATCCCTTTGATGCGCTTTTGGAGCCTTTCTACTACAACAAGTCCCTGACCGACCCGATCGACACTGCCAGAGATAAATGGAACCTGCTCCCTGCTTTCCTCAAAGTGAAGGGTTTGGTCAAGCAGCACATTGACTCATACAACTACTTTGTGGAAGTGCAACTCAAGAAGATTGTGGAGTCAAGCTCGACTATCCGCAGCGATGTGGACCACCAGTTCTATATCAAGTTTACCGACATCTACGTTGGGTCTCCACGACGCTCCGACGAGACGCAGGATTCTGGTATCGATTTCCAGTCCGATGTGACGCCCCAAGAGTGTCGTCTTCGTGATACGACATATGCCGCTCCTATTCTGGTCGATTTCGAATATGTCCGTGGTCGCCAAAGGGTTATACGTCGGGGTGTCTCTATTGGTCGGATGCCTATCATGCTCCGAAGCTCCAAATGTGTACTGGCGAACAAAACGCCTGCGCAGATGACGGTTCTCAACGAGTGCCCGCTAGACCCTGGTGGTTATTTCGTAGTGAACGGTACAGAGAAGGTCATTCTTGTCCAGGAGCAGCTGAGCAAGAACCGAATTATCGTCGAAACAGACCCCAAGAAGGAGATTGTTCAGGCTTCAGTGACCAGGTATGTTGGAAATCTTCATTCATGTCTACTGATTCATTCTAACTTGTTCATTTGATAGTTCCTCCAACGAGCGAAAGTCGAAGAGTTACATCGTTCTTAAGAAGGACAAGCTAGTTGTGAAGCACAACGTGCTCAGCGAGGACATTCCGATCGTGGTGTTGCTGAAAGCTATGGGAATCCACACCGACAAGGAGATGTTGCAACTTGTTGCTGGTTCTGACGCCTTGTACCAAGAAAATTTTGCGATCAACTTCGAGGAGGCGATCAACCTTGGTATTTTCACTCAACAACAAGCTTTGGATTGGATTGGCACGCGGATCAAGATCAACCGCAAGCAGGGTGCTTACCGTCGTACTCACGTCCAGGAGGCCGTTGAAGCGATTGCTACCGTCATCATTTCTCACATTGAGGTCAAAGACATGAACTTCCGACCAAAGGCTATCTACGTCGCCCACATGGCGCGTCGCGTGCTGATGGCTAAGAACGACGCGACTATGGTTGATGACCGTGACTATCTCGGAAACAAGCGTTTGGAGTTGGCTGGTCAGATGCTGGCTTTGCTTTTCGAAGATCTGTTCAAGAAATTCTGCTTCGACATCAAGATGAACATTGACAAGGTCTTGAACAAGCGCAACCGAGCCGAACAGTTCGACGCATGGAGTGTCATGAGTATGCATGGAAATCACATCACCCAGGGCATGAATCGTGCTATCTCGACGGGTAACTGGAGCTTGAAGCGTTTCCGCATGGAGCGCGCTGGTGTGACCCACGTTCTCAGTCGACTTAGTTACATAGCTGCACTTGGCATGATGACCCGTATAAGCAGTCAGTTCGAGAAGACCCGAAAGGTTTCTGGTCCTCGTGCTCTGCAACCTTCTCAGTTCGGTATGCTGTGTCCCGCAGATACGCCCGAAGGAGAGGCTTGCGGTCTGGTCAAGAACTTGGCTCTCATGACACATATTACCACCAACGACGAAGAGGGTCCAGTGCGAAACTTGATCTTCATGCTGGGTGCTGAGGATATCTCAACTGTGGGCGGAATGCAGCTTTATGCACCGGGATCTTACACCATCTCCATTAACGGGACACCGACTGCTCTGACACGACGACCCAAGCACTTCCTCAATTCATTCCGCAGGCTACGCCGTATGGGACGAATTTCAGAGTTTGTGAGCATTTACATCAACCATCATCAGGGCGCTGTGCACATCGCGACTGATGATGGTCGAATCTGCCGGCCTCTCATCGTCGTCGAGAATGGTAAATCGCGAGTCCGTCGTCACCATCTCGAGAAGTTGCGTGCTGGTACCATGGAATTCGACGATTTCCTTGCTCAGGGTCTGGTCGAATACGTGGATGTGAACGAGGAGAACGATTCTTACATCTCCATTTACGAGAAGGATATCAACGAGGCCCACAGCCATCTTGAGATCGAGCCTTTCACCGTCCTTGGTGCCGTTGCCGGTCTCATTCCCTACCCTCACCACAACCAGTCTCCTCGAAACACCTACCAATGTGCCATGGGTAAACAAGCCATTGGTGCGATTGCTTCGAATCAGTTCCAGCGTATTGATTCTATTCTTTACCTCATGGTCTACCCCCAGAAGCCCATGGTCAAGTCGCGAACCATTGAATTGACCAAGTACGACCAATTGCCTGCTGGCCAGAACGCCACTGTGGCTGTTATGAGTTACTCTGGTTACGATATTGAGGATGCTCTGGTGTTGAACAAGGGCTCGGTGGACCGTGGATTCGGACGTTGCCAGGTCTTCCGCAAGTATGTCACCAACCTCAAAAGTTACCCCAATGGCCTGAGAGATCGCCTCCACGGACCGGAGTATGAGAATGATGCTCCCATCCGCAAACATGCTCTCCTCGAAAGCGACGGTTTGGCTGCAGTGGGTGAAGAGGTCAAAGCTGGCGAAGTTTACATCAATAAGGTCACTCCCGACGCCGCGCAAACCATGGGCATTCCAGGCTCCGACTCCGGCAAGCCCACCGACTGGAAGCCAATGCCGATGACCTACAAACTTCCCGACCCGGCCTACATCGACAAGGTCATGGTCTCGGCTACCGAGGGTGAGACTCAGCTCCTCAAGGTGCTGACCCGCCAGACCCGTCGCCCCGAGGTCGGCGATAAGTTCTCCTCCCGTCACGGACAGAAGGGTGTAGTGGGTATCATCGTCGATCAAGCCGACATGCCCTTCACCGACCAGGGTATCAACCCCGACATCATCATGAACCCTCACGGTTTCCCCTCTCGAATGACAGTCGGAAAGATGCTGGAACTTGTATCCGGCAAAGCAGGTGTTCTGTCCGGTCAACACGGTTATGGTACTTGCTTCGGCGGCAGCCCCGTCGAGGAGATGTCCCAGATCCTAATCGATCACGGCTTCAGCTATGGTGGAAAGGATATGCTCACCTCGGGTATCACGGGTGAACCCCTTCCCTTCTACGTCTTCACTGGCCCGATTTACTACCAGAAGCTCAAGCACATGGTTCAAGATAAGATGCACTCCCGTGCTCGTGGCCCAACTGCTACCCTGACTCGCCAGCCCACCGAGGGTCGTTCGCGTGATGGTGGTCTTCGTCTCGGTGAGATGGAGCGTGATTGTCTAATTGCCTACGGTACCAGTCAGCTTCTGCTCGAGCGTCTCATGATTTCCTCTGATCGCCACGAAGTCGACGTCTGCGAGAAATGTGGTTTCATGGGTTACCTGAACTGGTGCTCGCGATGCAAGTCATCTCGCTCCGTCGTGAAGATGGTCCTCCCGTACGCTGCGAAGCTCCTCATCCAGGAGCTCATGAGTATGAATGTTTCAGCTCGTCTGAAGCTGGATGACGAGTTCCCCGAAATGAAGGGTCGTTAGAGGCGGTCAGAATTGGAGTTCGGCCACGGTGTTATGGAAACAAAAAAGCAGCACAATGGTGCATCTGGTTACGCTCATTTTATGTATATGGTCTTGTATGAATGGCATAGCGCGGCGATTTGAATATTATACGGCCTGATCTCTCGTAGAGCCAACATTGTATTAATTGTAATAACGCACTCAAAACTAGGGACTAAGAGATTTCGCATAGCAGCATTCAGACCCTCTACAAAATTAGTATATTAGACTCAAAAACAACATGCTGATACCGCATGAACTCAATCAGCTCCTCTGCAGCTTCAACTCTGTATTCCTGAGCCTCTTTCAAAGACATTGGCATATTTCCTTTCTCATTCTTGTGATCGAGCGATAACTTCGCCATCGCATGAGTGGCATCCAGCCCATTATCCTTGATATCAAGTGTCCAATCCAGTCTCTGCGGTGGGATATTTGCTGTCGAAATAATTCGAATATTCGGATCAACCAGGTAAAACATCAGCCCGCGTAAATAGCCCGGCTTGGTTGGGTCTAGCAGCTCGAATCCCGTGTATCGATGCTGTACCATGCTGGTGAACATTACTGTTCGACCAACTGGGCATTTGATGGAGCCTGTGCTTTGAATGGCTGGTTCGCCGTTCTCAAGGCCGAATACTTGTTTGAGCCAGATGAAGTCGTTAGGCTCGTGCTCGACTTCTTCGAGAGTGTCGGTGTCGATTAAGTTGCGGAATTCCATACTGGCGTCTTTCACATTATCCGAGTCGAAGTGCGTGAAGGCTGCACAGCAGATGTGTTCATTCTATTCATATATTAAATCGGGTCTTTTTGAGGTTAGCGTGTTTGTGCTTACCATCTGGCCCTCGACGTGCCAATCGGTTTGGTAGCATGGATCTTCGGGGGTCAGGTCGAGTCCGATCAGCCGGGTGATTACCTGCAGCCCGCGATCTTTGTAGTCATGGTTGAGATTGACCGGCTGCTCGATGCGCACCGCACTTGGTAGATCCTCTGGCAGTTTGGACATCAGACCCTTAGGCACAGCCCAAGGAATGAATTGGCCTGCATCAGGTTGGACCGCAGTGTAATGTTCCATCTTCCACTTCTCGTACCGTTCGATGAACTCGCTCGGTGTCTCTTTAGGTTGGATCTTGGGCTCCGAGTCGGCCACCTCCTTCGAGACTGGATAGTACTCGGCCTTGTGGTATTCCATGCGTGCACGGGAGTGGAGCATATCTTTCAGCGGCGTCATGGTCATGTTGAATTGCGGAATCAGGCAGTTGAATGCATCCTCGATAGCCTTGTATATCTCCCTGTGTCTCACCGGGTGGAGATTGTTGATGTACGTTGCGATATGCCACAGCCCATCATCCCGCAGTTCCCAGTCCGATGGAAGGACCTGGAAAAATCGGCTGTACGGCTTTACCTGAATGTCTGCTCGAGCAGCCACGCGCCATGCAATGTCCTCTCTGGTAACTCCGCTTTCTTCGGGAACAGAAATGACCTCGCCTTGGCCAGCGTAGCGTAGTGCCTCATCGAGCCGGACGACACGGTCCGTAAGAATGCGACTTTTGCCGTAAATGAGCGGGTATAATGACATCGAGATCAGATCTCGCTGCTTGCCCATGCTGCCTGGGTGATATAATCGCAACTCTTCTTCCTCGTACTCTAGTAATTTGCTAGTACGTGTCAATTCTTTCAAAATTGATTCGGGGATGTTGGTGTCGGATTTGCTGACGTCCCCATTGTAGAGCGCTACTGCACAGCTAAGTTCGTATATCATAGCCTTGTACTTGAGCTCATCGATGATCCAGTCAGCCATGCTTTTCGTGATGTCTCTACCGCTATGAAGGGCAATCTTCTTCCACGCCGCTGGAGTTCCAGGCTCGTGGATCTAATATTTGTTAGCATCTACTAATTCTGAGAAAGAGCCGCACTGAACCTGTTTCCACCATTCGGGGATGTCCGTGATATCCTCCATGGTTTTGACCATTTCCTTCTCTCGAAGAGTTAAAACAGGCAGACTTTACGACGTTAGCAGAGTCTAGTGATATCAAGGAAAACGTACTCGGCGTATCCATGTTCAATGTCCCGGTCATCAAGAGCAGAAGGGAACATGCTCCGGCTTTCCACGCCATAGATGTTTTGCTCTCGCGGTGCAAAATCTAGTGGTCGATTGAAGCCTGGAAGAGCCAAGCGGTGATCTTTATTCTTGCCGACAGACACGAAACCTTCTTTGTCTGCACCGCCGTGTTGAAACATTGCTGCTGACGGGATGTATGTTCTATGAGGTAAGGCATGTCATTAGCAAAAGTCCACTAGATTGACTGAGAAAGGGACACACACTATTGCCAGGAGTACTGCCTAGGTAGGGGGAAGGAACGGAGATCTGGAAAGTGATCGTGAGAGCACAACCTGCACTAGAAAGGTAAATTCGTGGTTGACGTCGCAAGTGACAAGCGTGATCTAATGATGCACGACTGTCGTCGTTGCTGGCCGGAACCAAAGGTACATTTGAAAGCTCCCACTTCTTACGGAATTGCCCTCCGGTCTTGAACCTCGGCGTCAGGACATCCGCACTCCGGGGTCAAGGCCATATTGACTAAACAATGGTGCCATCCCGTGGAACATCGAAGTTAAATTGTTGACAAGGAAGGATATAAACAAGGATTTTGATCTAACGAATCCCATACGTAGCCTCTATAGCCAGGCTATCCCGCTCATGCAGTAATAGTAGGCTCCAGACACGACTTGACGATGCCCCAGTATCGCCCCGGCTCGGCTTTCATGTGGCCAACGTGGGGGGTCCCTTGAAAAAACTCACGACGCACTGTCCATCCGGAAGCTTCCGACTCAGATGCATGCTTTTCCACGTCATGCCAGTCGACCAGCTCGTCTGCGTCCGAGAAGATGTAGCAGCGAGTAGGGACACCTTTGGGGTTGACAGCCTTCACAAGGGATGTATCATTGATCTCCTTACGAGCAAGGCTAATAGAATCAGGCGATCTCCTGATGGCCTGAACTATCTTGATCAGAACCAAAAAGAGCCATAAGTAGCTCTGCGCAATTAACCGCAGGATCCACATCTGCGGAAGCGCAAAGGAAAAGGCTCTCATGGCTGCCGAGATATTCGAAGTCCCCGGGGCGCTATCGATGATCATTGAAGAGATAGGTAGTGGTATCCCCGTTGCTTTGAGATATGCCCGCAGCAGGTAGGTGATGTTTGACAGTCCGCCGTTTGAAAACAGATGCATAAACACGGGACTTTCAGGGGTCGTACGGAGTGCTTCCACAGCAGGTGCAACTCTGGCCTGTTGCGCGCGTGTAGTCGAGCCCCAGAAGAAGTCGTTCGATGAGCTGCGCATAAAGACAATCCGTGCTGAGGGCACAATGCGCCTATACTCGACTACATACTTGGCGAGGGCGCGCGGCGGCGCGTTCATCCAGAACGCGATAAGGATCAGCGGCCGAGTGTCGTGGATGGTCGAGTCTGCTGGATCCTGCAGGTAAACAGAAGGACCCAGCTTAGCGAAGGACGCTAAAGGGTCGGGCGCCGAGGCCATGATGAGCTGACTGTGCATCAAGAGGCTGAGATGGAACGGGAGACCAGGGAAACTAGGGAAACTAGGGAAACGCGGCGGACCTCGGCTTGCTACGAGGTGCATCGGGGCGCCTCGGACGGAGCAGGTCACCTACTACGCTATTTTGAAAATGTTAGGACTTCAAATGTTAGGACTTCAATTGGAGACTGATATCCTCTGCACTAAAGCTAAAAGTAAACCGCCCGTAACGCCTGGTAAATGCTAAGTCCGAATAATAAGAATCCCCGCCACCAATCCAGAGACCACTTCTAGAGTTCTGAGGTATCGTGCAAGGCTGTCATCAAAAGAAGCGATCATGTAGATTAACGCTTCCCCAGAGTTCGTCCACTAGCGCTGCCCTTACCTTTTTGGCTGTCGGCTTCGCTTCCTGATGTGGGAGTAGCCGACCCGCCAGCGTCCTTCTTCTTCCCCCGCAGTGTCTGACCGATGCCCTGGAACGTAGGCTGGTCTTCTTGGACGAGTTGTCCGTTCTCGTCGCGAGGCTTGACCGGCGTGATGGCATATCCGAAGAAGAGCTGGTTGGGAGGAAGACGCAAAGGTTGCGGGCCATTGGTCTTGCGAGCCGGAGGAGGGTGTTGGTCGTTTGTGGCTCCCGGAGTCGGCGTAGATGCTTGAGGAGTAGGTGCCTTGCTGCCCTTCTTCGCGTTAAGTCGTTGTCCTCCGGACAAGAAGTTGGAGGAGACAGCCCTGGCACCAGCTGCAGCATCGGTCGCCTCGGGCGCAATAGCGGAATAGTTGATAGACTGGGCCATAGTACCGTGAGGATGAAGCAGTCCGCCGGCCGGAAGCTTCCCCCTGCCCCCACTGACGACGCTTCCAGGTGTGCTAGTACCACTAGTGCGTTGAGGCTCTTCATATCCAACTGGAGGGGCGAAATCTACCTCCAAGTCGGTTTCCAACACAGAGACTGCACTCTTCGCCCCCGCGGGTTTTGTTTCGAGAACCGCCATTTCATAAACTTGATCGTTATACGCGAATGTGAAGACGTCGCCCTTGGAGAGACAGGAGAAGTTCCGGAAAGCATTCTCTAGGACGGCCTTGGGGTCGCTAATGTCGAGGAAAGAGGTTGACTGTGCTTGCAGTTTGATGAATTGACCGGGGGGAAGATCAGTCGACTTGATCTGGAGCAGATCGCCGGGCTCCAAAAGAAGGGTTTGCATCAGCTGTGTAAATCACTAGTGTTAGTTGTGCCTTGAATGAGCTCCCCGCCCGCTTAACTGTGCAGCCCGTACTCACCCAGAATGGGAGATAGATCTTGCCCTCCTCGGCGATAAACTCGAGCACACCAGCATGTGTCATTCTCTCCTTTGCACCGTTGTGCAGCTCGAAAAGCATGGGATAGGTGATATGAAGGCGTGTAAGCTTATCCAATGCACTGGGCGGCATAATGACCTTGCCACCATGGTTCACGTTCTCTCTCTCAGGACCGGGGAGCATCGCGACGGGATAACAGCGGTAGTATTCATCAAAACGGCGAGCTGCACCGCCCGAACGCATCATCCCACCCATTACGCCCTCCATGGGGTCGTCCATGAAGTCAGGTCGGAACTGGAGCCGTTAGATGTAGCTCAAGGTACAGCGTAGAGGCATAAGAAACGAGAAATGAACTTACCATCGTAAATATGGTACAGTAAGTTTCGCCAGTTAGTAAAGATCTCTCGAGGAAGGAAAGTGTCGAAGCTCAAGGTGAAGCTGAAATGCGTTTGATGGAACTCGCCGAGAGTGACGCAAGTTGGCTCCGCCATGATTTTCCGCTCCGACCCCGGACAAGGGAAATTCAACGCAAGGTTGACAGCTTCACAACTGCTATTGCCTAGCTTTGAACCGATTTTTGGAGCAACATGGCAAGCTCTCAACCGCGTCCCAAGCGAGCGGGCGAAGATTATACCCGCACCCACCAAGAAGACGACTCCGAAGAACCTTCCAAGAAACCTCGATTCGACCTTCGCAACCCCTCCGCTCTCGCGCCCGATGCTCTCGAAGAAGATGCCGTCCTAGACGCCGACGAGATCGGTCGGCGCGGCCAGCAAGTGCGTCGCAAAGCTGTCAACCTTGATGGTTACGACTCGGACAGCGACAATGAGGGTTTCTCCGCGCGCATGGAAGAGAAGGCTAAGCGCGAGCGCGAGAAGAACAAAGACGACGATGACGATATGTTCGCCGAGTTACAAGAAGACTTTGGTGAGGAAGGAGACGACGACAACGAGATGTCTCACAAAAACAAAAAGAATGTTCGGTTCTTACGAGACGAAGAGATCGAGGGCCAGGTCGCTTCCTCAAAGGGTGGAAAGACATTACATGCAGACCTGAGCAAGGCCGACGCCACGAATGAGGATGAGGATGAAGATAGCGACAGCGATGTTGGCGAGGAGGAACGCGCCAAGGTCGACGAGGAGGTTGACGAGGAACTTGGCGCTGGCGCCAAGAAGAAGCATGCACCTTTGCTTGATGCTTTCAACATGAGCGCAGAGCAGGAGGAGGGTCGATTCGATGATCAGGGCAACTTTGTGCGCAAAGCAATTGACCCCGATGCTGTTCACGACTCCTGGCTGGAGGGTGTGTCCAAGAAAGATATCAAGAAGGCTAAAGATGCCGCTGAAAAGCGTGAAGCCGAAAGGAAAGAGAAAGATCGCCGGGATGATAGTCTATTGACAGCCGACGTCCTGAGAACCATCATCACGCATCTGAAGCGTGGCGAAACGATATTGGAAGCTCTGGCTCGACTAGGAAAGGGTCTACAACGGAAGCCCAAGTGGCAGAACAGGAAGAACAAGAACAAGAAGAACAAGGGCAATGAAGATGTTGAAATGACCGAGGAGAACTCAGAGGAGGTCGAGAGGAGGAAGGCGATCGACTCTATTACTGGCGCTGCTGATATCCTCATGGGCCGAGGCCAACCGGAGATCTATGATACAGAGCGCGAGCTCTTAACAAGACAGTATCGCAATGAGACCGGCGAGAGCTGGGTTGACTCGCCTTCATTCGGGGAACTCGAGCAGGGGCCGGTGATGTGGGAGTATCGCTGGTCCGATGCTCGAGACGGAGGAGATGCTCATGGACCCTACGATGGCAGCATGATGGATTCGTGGAAAAGTGCAGGCTACTTTGGCGAGGGCGTAGAGTTCCGCCGAGTTGGAGATACAGGAGCATGGAGTGGCAGCGTGAACTTTGTGTAATAGATAAATGAAGGGTCTCAATTCAATTCCAAAGCAAATAGTTCACCTCAACAAGCGCCAGTCCTATCATACATCATTTGATGTGGCAAGAAACAGAGAAACCAGGGTAGTTTTTGACCCGCTAAAACCCATTCGATCCGAAAATTATGAAATCTCCATGGCATCGCCGTTAGCGGCTGCCGAGAAGTTGACCGTTCCCTGGTCACCGATGAATCGCTGCTCGTACTGGTTGACGAACTTAACGCTGCGGGACGGGTCGTAGAACAATCGGAAACTGCGCTGGACGTCGTCGACACTGACCTCCTTGGCTTTGCGCTTCTGGCTCAGGAGATGGGAGGTGGTGATAATGTTGCTGGCGTAGCGAAGGTTCGACTCCTGGCCGATCTTGGTGAGAAGAGCCAAAGCATCAGGCGAAAGGTCGATTTCCTCTTCCTGTGCTCGGATGGCGAGGATTTGTCGAATTTCATCGCCGGAGTATGCCTGGGTGCTCACAATAACGACACGGTCGAGGAAGTCGAGGGGCAGGCCGTGAGGAGAGGTGTAGCTAGTTCCACGAATCTTAGCCTGGCCGCGGTTGCTGGCCATGATGACAATAGGCGCCAGTTCAGCCTCGAGGGCACGATTCACGTAGGAGAAGCACTCGATGTCGAGCATGTGAACCTCGTCGATAAACAGAACACCGGGAATGATCTCAGCTTTGCCCTCTTCCTTCCACTCGGCCACCTTTGTGTTGATCTGGTCGCGGACCTCACTGCGAATCTCACCAGTGTCACCAGAGAAGAGCGCCAGGAATCCTTGTGATCGCGAGTTGATAACGTCGATTTCATGCAGGCTAACGGTGTGGACGATCTCCTTACGGACCTGAAGTTCGCCCTCGGGGCATTGAACGAACTTGGTGTCTGCGCCCATGGCGTCGTAATCTCGCGAGCGAGCATATGAGCGACCGAGCTTGGTGATCTTGCCTGAAGATTTGTCGATCGAAATCACATCACCTGCCATCACACGCTCCTTTGTCATCGAATCAATCATCTTGGTCCCCATGTCGTAAATCGTTTCCATGTCCGTAGTCTTGATCGTGAGCTTTCCTTGTTTGTTGCCCTACTAAAGTCAGCAACCGGTAGTCTAATCAGAAGCGATTGAAAGCACGTACTCCAGTGACACTGCGGTCAATCTGAATTTCTACAACTTCACCCTCGATAATCTCGCTCTCCTCCTTGATACGCACGCCAATGGACTTACGGAAGGCCTGGGTCAGAGCCTCCGTCTTTGACATCTCCATTGAGAAGATTTCCGAGGATGCGAGCATCGTGAAGGGCACATCGGAGCCAAGTGATTGGGACATGCCCATAGCGATCGCAGTCTTACCGGTGCTTGGGGGCCCGGCGATCAGCACGGCGCGACCTGCAATCTTGCCCTCCTTGACCATCTGCAGAATCACCGCGGCAGCCTTCCGTGCCTTCTCCTGGCCGACAAGGCCCTGAGATGACCCAAGGGGCTGTAGCGTATCGACATCGACACCGAGGCCTCTGATATGCGAATGAGCGGCGATGAGGTTGAGGCCTCGGAGCTCCTTGCTCTCCGCGACGGTGGAAATTTGCTGCATTGGGGGATTAGCAATCACGGTACAATGGTAGGTTCAGTCAGTACTTACGGCAGCCATTATAACTAAGAACCGGGTTTCAGGTGTTCAAAGTCAAATGGAGGGATGAAGAGCTAGAACTCGAAATGAAGCGCAAAGGGAAGAGCAGATCGCAGATCGAAGAAAGGCGCGCTCACCGCCCGGCAATAAACATGTTGCCTCGCGTTTGCGTTCAACGTCTTTCATTCACTTGGTCTTTCATCGTTTGTTCCTTACTTATATTCCGTGGCAAGCTCTCACAACTCCTACGGGATACCCAAGGCGTGCGCGGTCTACGAACCCGACTTTTGCACTCGCTCGCTGCACCGGCACGTACTGGAGAGTCTTTTTTCTATTCGCGCAGCCAACCAGAACTATTGCTTCCAAAGTTACAAAGAACTGGCCGTGGCACCAGATACCTTGATGATTCAACCCTCGTCTGGAGCTTCAGCTTCAGCTCTGAGTCACCGAATGACCAGTCCATTTTTAAACGATATGCACCACCCGCAACGGTTATATTGAGATTGACATCAATAAGAAAATATGGATGGTGACCGTGCGCCCCGATCCGCAACGACTGCACCTGTTGCTCGTCATGCGCCTTCAGTACAGGATCCTCGGCGATACAGATCGCCGCAGTCTTCTACAAAAGCCTCTCATGTCATCTCAAGCGCAACAATAGCTGCCCGGCACAACCAGAGCTCCTCGCAATCGCTGGAGCACTCGGCCCAGGAACCCACTCAGAATGGTGTTACGAATGGCAATGCCATCACAGACCGGCCAGATGCTCCTCTGAAACCTACACCAGACGAAAGGGCCGCCATGGCACGATCCTTTAAGGCTTTTGTTTTTATGTGTATGGATCAAAACGAGAGAGATCTTTTGCAGACGAGCATTGACAGGCAGTCGAAGTCCGAGGAGAGAATGAGGTCGATATCGCGCAATCACCCAGGTTTGTTTCACCTGACGGATTCTCTTCGTGAAAGTAGCAACAAGACCATGGAGAAGCTCGACGCAAGCATCAAAATGCAAGAAAGCACCTTCCAAGAAAGTTTGCCAGAAGCTATAAAGAGCCTTCAAAGCGCGCTGCATAATGTGCCGCCTTCCCTGGGCAGTGACGTGACCGCGAAACTCGAGCCTGATCTCGAGAAATTTAAGGCTCAGCTCAGAGCGGAGGTGGAGGCCGAATATGAATCAAAGCAAGCGATTTTCTTGGAGAAGCTTGAGGCTCAGAACGACAAAAAAGAAGCCATACGCGCGAAGAAGATGGAGGATGACCTTGCCAAGTTCAAGGAGCAAGTGAAGGCTGAGCTCCAAGCGGCACAGCAGCCATCTACCAACCGTCCTCAAGATACGGTCGAAGGTATTGACGAAATGGAAGCGGACCCTGCAAGACGAGAACAGCGATCAACAGATTGGTACAAGGAAATGTTTCAAAAGGCCACCAGAGATCTTCATGAACTCCGAGTTTGGAAAGCTGAATTCGTCACCACCGTACTGCCCGAGACTTTGAAAACTCTGGCATCAGAAAAAGCCTGCCAAGCGATCCAGATAAAGGCTGACGCGGCGATTCAGAGAGTCGAACTTCTCGAGACAGACATGCGCACCAAGTTTCAAAATTTGAACTCAGGCCTTGATGCTCGGTTCAGTACGCAATCGATCAACGTCGCAGACTTGGAAAAGCGTTTGATTGACAACGCCAATCAGCTAAGATTACAAAATGGGTCCATGCTTCAAAATCAAAACAAACGAATCAGCCAACTGGAAGTGGATGCTACCACCACGTCAAATAGTTTGAAAACTCTTACGGAAAGGCCACAACCACCGGGCGATAATCTCCAGATGATTCAGTCCCTTCGGCAGGAAATGTGGACCGAGCTAGGCAAACTCAGACACAATGCAGAGAGCACCCGTAACCATGTTCTTGCTCGTATTCAGCAATGTGAAGAGGGTAACAAGCAAGGGAATCACACCGCCAACATCGTCGAGACCCTCGGGGTTGCTGTACGATCGCTGGAAATTCGGTATTTGAATATCACCACGGAAGATTTGTTCAAACATATGGTTCAGGCCATCAAAGAAACCTACCCGTGGATGGAAAGCCAGCATCAGGAAATCGGGGCCATCAAGGAACGGTTGACTTCCCTGGCGGGTCAAATCATGACAAAGATTGAGTTTTGTAAGGAGACCGATGCACTCAAGACAGATCTTGCTCAAGAGATCGAGGTGCTCAGGATTCACACTTCACTGGCATTGAAGGATTTGGTCAAGGATGTCCAAGAACTCTCGAGCAAATTTGAGAAGATGGACACGACCCAGGTAACGCAAACTGGCGAGCTTGTCAAACGAATCGACGAGCATGCTATTCTTTGCGACAAATTCGAAACACAATCAAGCGTTGTAGAAGAACTTGCAGAGCAGATCTCAGATTTCACACAGATTTCTGGAAATTTCAATAGGCTGGTGACCGAGGTCGAGCAGCTTAAGAACGATTTACTGCGGAAGCATGCAACAAGTTCACCGAAGTTCCACGCAAACCCCGAAGGATTCTGCTCACCAAGAACCGTCAATATGATCATTGACCAGCATTTCAAGGATACCTTAAACCCGAAGTTCAAGCATCTCATGGAGGTGACAAATGACCTTTCCAAGCAATGGACCGACTTCAAGAATAGAGAGTTTTCCGAGGATTTTGGTCGACCGTTTCAAGAGCTTTCCCAGCCACAAAGAATGGGCTCGCGATCCGAGCCGGAGCGGGAGAATGAAACAGCCCCTTCTCCTCCGGTGTTGTCAAGTACTAAAGAATTGCCAGGAATGTCCCAGACATCAGCAACGTCCCAATCCACTCCAACGCCTCGAATTTTCGATAGCGGGTCTATCCAAACGCCCCAGGTACTTCGACCCATGTATAAACCATCCTCTTCGACCACTTCCGGGCCTAGCGACGATTTGTTGCAAATCAAAGGCAAAGCAGCACAGAAAGAGAACGACAGTCATTCCAAACCCGCTCAGGGCCAGTCTCTCGGTTCTCGGATCACTCACAGCCGCCCGTGCCTGGATACTCCCGGTTCATCTACCCCGTCGGAGAGTCTGCCAAAAGCCAATAGTCCGCAGGCTGTTCCCGGAAGGATTCAAGAGCTGTCTAAACGCAAAAAGCGTCACCGAAAGTCCTCAATATTCAGTGAAGATCCCAGTGGAGCTTCGTTCGATACTACATCTCCTGGAATGTCCACGGCCTCACCCGCTCCTTCCTCCAGCTCGGATCAAGCAAGGAAGAAGAAGAAGAGGAAATCGAAGAATGAGCACTCATCGAGTCAACTGAAATAGGCCATAATCCAGGCAGTCGCGAGTGGGTGTCTCTTTTTTACCATGCCTTGAGAAGAGAATAGGAGCATGGCCTTTCTGATTTCGACGCGTGAGCCAAAGTCTTTTCCGAGGACTCGATCATACCCACCTTTGTTCATACTCATTCACTTCTAGCTACACATTGTGGAATCTGAGTCCAGATTCAAATGTATATAATCTTCTATCTGTCTATTGTTCTCCAGAGTACAGTACATTCTATCTAGTCTTCACTTAGGCACAGTAGATCACGAGGATCCAAGGAACTTGACAACGGCTATGAGTTATTGTTAGGATCGAGACTTCAATTTGGGGGGGAAGACTAGGGTCTGGGAATTTACCTTGCCGAAAAGCCTCGGGATTCTCGGAGATAAGCCAGTGTCCCGCCTCGACGTCCGCGATCTGCGCATTAGGGAAGAATTTCTTGATCGCGGGAACAGTATCGTCGGAAACATATCGTGACTTGGTTCCACGGACAAAAAGCGTAGGCCCACTGTATTGAACCCCCCCGGACTCACTGAATGGGAAATCAGCCATGTTGTCAAGGGATGCACCTAGCACCGAGAGCGGGACACGGAATTTGAGCGTATTATCTTCTGAGCGGATCAAATTGGTCAATAGGAATTGGCGGATACCGATAGACTGTACGAGGTTGTTAGCTTCATCTGTCTTCTAATGGTTAATTTGCGTCTTACCTCTTCATACTCCTCGAGGATCTTATTCGCGTCGGACTGTTTCGAAACCTTTGCCTGTTCGACGTGCTGCATTCCGCGGACATATTTGGGGAAGTCACTCTTCAACGCGGCGTTGACTGGTGCATTGTCAACGGAGACGAGTCCTGACACACGCTCGGGCGACTGGAGAGCTACCGCCATAGCGGCTTTTGCGCCCCTTTTTTGATATCAGCAATGAACATAACTTCCAGATGCAGTCCTATGGACTTACATAGAATGACCAATTAGGACGCATTTGTCGAGCTTCTGCTGTTGCATGAACTCTTGGACATCTTCGGACATGACAGTGTAGTTATGCTCCGGGGCGTGGAATGACTGCCCATGGTTGCGCAGATCCTAGGAGATATCAGCTTTGATCTGCTTGGCAGGGCGTAAACCATACCAGAGTGAATATTTGGCACTTCAAATCGCGAGCTAGAGCTCTGTCGCATGTTAAAATTTAGACTATACATGTCAAAATAGGTTCAAAACATACTTGCTGATACTCCGGTTGTTCTGCTTGGACCCGAACAGTCCATGCAGGAAGAGGATCGGGTCGCGCACGGCTCGCCCGGTCTCCGGGCCATACACTTGGTAAGACAATTCTTCGCGGCAGACACGTGCCGTTGAGAATGCCCGAAGGCCCATAGCGCCTCGTGCAGCTGTCCGGGCGAATAACATGATGCAATGTGAGATGTTGATGTCCATTCGGAGAAAGCGACTCGCCGCATCTTGATGGGGAAACGGACCCGAGCTGACTCAGCATCTGCAACGCTCTCCGCGGCATGCACTTCTATGAACTTGTCGTGCCAAAGGTAGATGTTTTAGGCCATGCGAATGTATATTGACTGAATTACCATCCGCTGGGTCTGATATTCCTTTTTGTGGTATATGGCGGTCCACGGTTCCTTCTTGCCCTGCATGAACTCTCCAACGGTAACTGCGATCTGCCACAAATTTTCATTACCACAATGACTTTCGAGGTTGGTAATGAAAGTCAAATCTTTATTCAAGTGTAATTAGAAAGACTTGCTCTCACTTTCGTGGTTGAACAGCAGTTTAAATGCCAGTCTTAGACGAGGTCGGGGACTCTGCGGCGCCTTTTGACTTCTGCGGGGTCAGTGCAACCAGCATCTTGTTTACAAATCCACTTTGAAGATTTTCTTTTCCTAGTTCAGACAGTCAAGTGTCTTCCTTTTCTTTTCTTCTCAAGTATTAAAGCAAAATCACTTGCATTGAAGTATCCTCATCATGACTGATCGACCCCAGCCATACACTATCTCCGTCTCCGATGACGTACTTGAAGAGCTCAAACAACGTCTGACCTACGCTCGATTCCCTAGCCAGCTCGAGTCGCCCAATCAAGACTCGTGGGACTTTGGAGTTCCGGCAGCAGAAGTGAAACGTCTAGCAACTTACTGGAAAGATGGATTTGACTGGCGGAAAGCCGAAGCTCAGTTGAACGAGCTCCCTCAGTATCACACTGATATAGAGGTGGAAGGATTTGGCTCATTGGATATCCACTGTAAGCTTTTTGAATCATCCAACAAATCCAACGTTGCATTTCTCACATCTTCCAGTTGTTCATCAAGTCAGTTCTGTGGAGAATGCCATTCCTCTCCTGTTCAGTCATGGGTGTAGGTCCTAGCTCCGCAAATTGAGATGCAATGGCTCACATAAGACCCACTTTAGGGCCAGGATCATTCATCGAAGTTTCCAAATTATTGCCATTGCTGGAAGCTGGCGCTGATCGCCCGGCATTCCACATAGTGGCTCCTTCATTGCCGAACTTTGGCTTCTCTTCCGCTGTTACCCGTCGTGGCTTTGGTCTTGCTCAATACGCCGAAGCCTTGCATAAGCTTATGATCAAGCTTGGCTATGACCAGTATGGTAGGTCATCAAACCTCGCATGTTTTGATATGCGAAAATAAATACCAACACGTTATAGTGACTCAAGGTGGAGACTGGGGATTCTGGGTAACCCGAAGCATGGGCCTCTTGTACCCTCAGCATTGTAAAGCTTCCCACGTCAATATGATTGTTGCACGGCCACCACAATGGAGCAATAATCCTTTGCTGGCACTACAGCACGCTGTTCAGCCATACAGTGATCGAGAAAAAGCGGGCCGCGAAAGATCCGACTGGTTTGATCGCGAGGGCTACGGATACAACATGCTCCAGAGCACCAAACCGCAAACAATTGGAGCCGCACTTGCAGATAGCCCCGTTGCGCTGTTAGCCTGGATCTACGAGAAGTTGCACGACTGGACAGATTCTTACCCATGGACCGATGATGAGCTCCTGACTTGGGTATCTATCTACTGGTTTTCGAAAGGTGGGCCCGAGGCTAGTGTCCGTATCTACTACGAGGCCTTCCATGCCAAGGCCAGCACGGAGATTCCATATGCGACGCTATGGTCTTACATTCCGGATGTAAAGCTTGGTCTGGTCCATCTCCCACGGGAAATCTCAGTAGTTCCCGCTACCTGGGCTGCGACACTTGGCCCCGTCGTTCGACAAAGCGAACGTGACCATGGAGGCCATTTTGCGGCGTGGGAGGTACCCAGTGTAATTGTGCAGGATTTACATGCAATGTTCGAGAAGGGAGGTCCTTGTTTTGGGGTTGTTCCTGGCAGGGATGGCTACTAGGTCAAATCTATAACTCGTGCTGTGCTTCAATCAGGAAATACAAGTTGTAACCCAGATGATCTTTATTTCCAGCGGTCTTCCGGTGAGCTCAGAATGCCAATCCTAAGGGCTCGACAAGATATTTATTAAGTCATTTTATGATGATTGGTTCAGCACGTGTGTGGGCCTGTCAACGAGACGGAAAGAGATGCCCGAGACACCGACGGACAGACAGCTTGGGCACGAGTCTAAGACCCATCTAACCCCTCACATGGGAAATTTCCCGAATCATCCTCGACGTCACACGCGTTATGCCCGTTTTTGCGAAAAGTGGGCATTGCCAAGAAACTTTGAATTACCATCGTGGTGGCTGTGTGAAACGTGTTTGTCCGGCTTATCAGATGAAGACCCGCTTTCCCAAGATCCCTAAGATTTAGCCTCCGCTGGGCGAGGGAGCTTGTCTCTTCCCAAGCTTTTTCGGGCACTCCTTTTTTTCAATTACCGAGTTCAACATTCCTTCTTTGAATACGGGATGAATTAAAGTAAATTTAAATCACTGGCTCACCCATTGTGTAGAAACAGATGTCTCCTGACCTAGCGCAACCCAGTTATCTGATCACAGCTTTCAATGCATCTCAAGTCCCCCTGGATACATTTTTAAGTTGACCGGCTATCCCCCAGAAAGTAGCATTGTCACAGCAGGATACTTGAATGCAGAATGCAGAATGCAGAACATGCTCTGTGCAGAGATTTTTCTCACGCAGTCTCCACTGTCTGTCGTTGACCAGAACGCTCCACTCAGCTCATATTTCGATAATCTGCCAAGACCTGTAAACGTACTTGTGGACCAGGTCGAAGGAGCACTGTGGTAAAGAACGGCAATCTTTTCCAAAAGGGAAGGTCGGTGCTGAATGTAACTCAATCAGATGCGATCGGAGCCTTGAATTTCCCGCGCTACGCCGTACAAGGTTGGTTAGCGCCGAACTTAGTCTGTTATCTGATCTGGTACTGCGTCACATTGTGTGCTCCTCGTCAAATCATTCTTTCCACTCTCCACCGTAGTGGAGTATTTTAATTTGGCGTTGGTGTAACCAAAGGAAATTCACTATAACTGCTCGGTTTTATCTGATTGCCGGCTCTTTTTGCGTTGCGCCTCATTTGAAGGGTCCGCCGATCGCCGGCAATCGTCCGAGATTGATAAAACCCAATGATTCCTTAGTTTCGGCACACTCTATCTCCTAGATGACAAACAATTTTTTTCCTCCAAGGGCTTTGATGAATTGATGCTACGATGACTGCCAGCGCGCTTCGCCAGCATAATAATGTCCGGAGTAATAAATATTTCGCTATTGCCATCGGAGCGATTATGGCGTTGTTTGTTCTGTGCCACTGGTGCGGGATAGCTTACGCTCGGTTTGGTCCTAAAAAGCCAAATCAATTCGTGAAGCATTTTTTACAGCTCCAACGGTCGGTACTCAATTCTTAATCCTGATCACAGGTGTGCTGACCGAAGAAAGAACTTCACGGAGACTTTTGAATCATGAGATTCTTGGCGCTCGCGTTGACAGACTCTTGCTCTATCTCATTTACTGGGCCCTCAATCTCATCTTAGCATTGACAAACGTCGAATTTGAAAGAGTAGATCATTCGAAAGCTCTCCAAATGGACGGACCGCTAACACTCACTCTAGGTCGACAAGCGGTTCGGATGGTATGTGAGGTTTGGACAGCACGATGGATGCGCAATACTAAAGGCTTTCTCTCATCAGGATTTCTGTGGCAAACCTTACTCTACTTGTGTTCCTCGCTCTTAGAAATACACCGCTCGCACCCTTGTCTGGCAACTCATATGAAAAGCTACGACCTCTTCACAAAGTCGCTGGCTACACTTGCATCGTGACTAGTGTGATCCATGGCATCACATATACCGTTGTCTTTGCCCAGGAAGGGAAGTTGGAAAAATATAAAGAGAAAAATAACTTTTCTGGGGCGATCGCAGGAGTAGCGATGTTGATCATTGGATTCTCTACTATCGGGTATTTCGTTCAAAAGAGCTATGAAAGTGAGTCCAGTTCCACAACCAGCATCCCTGGTCAATACCTAATCATTCTTCAGTCTTTTATGTTATCCACCTTGTCATGTTCATATTGATTCTGATCACTGTGGGAATGCACCGACCTGATTTTTCAAAATCCACGGTCATTATTGTCATCTGCATAGCATGCCTATGGGGTGCCGACAGGCTCATTCGCTTGGCCAAGAAATCTCGGAACTTTGTTGGTAACAATGCTACTCTCACCCCAATGGCAGATGGCGCAGTTCGAGTGAAACTCCAGCGCAACCTCCGCTGCAGCCCTGGGTCACACGCCTTCCTGTGGATTCCTTCTATTCGTTGGATAGAAACGCATCCATTCACTCTAGTCTCCAATGAGCCGGCCGAGTTCCTGGTTCGTGAGTATAACGGCTTTACTCGTGAGTTGCTGAAGATTGCCCAAGAGGAGCCCGGTAAAATTCTGCGATGTTCCGTTGATGGAGGATACGGGCAGATTCCCAACTTTATGAAATTTGATCGAATTGTCCTTGTCGCAGGCGGTAGCGGTGCTACTTTTACATTCAATATTGCACTCAACGTGCTTACGGAATGCGCTAGAGCAAATATTATGAAGCCCATCGATTTCATCTGGGTAGTACGTCATACAGGTATGCTTTCTCCACTTGTCAAGCTCCCTCCCACGCAACAAGGCTGACCCAAGCTCTCCTTCAGAGTCATTGGACTGGTTCGGCAAGGAGCTTCAAGAACTTCAGGATTGTCCCTCGGTCAACGTAATAATCCATATCACACGGGAAGATGCGCCCTCGAGTGCTTATTCGAGTTCGGGCTCAATAATTGTCACTAGTGACACTGAGAAAAAAGCACTAGCCTTCGGAGACGTTGAAAAGGGGTCACCAGTCGTGGGAGACTTCGAGAAAACAAAGGAAGAGGTGACTGGACAAACCACGGTTTCTATCTCTGCTTTGCGAAAAGGACGTCCAGACATTGCAGTCCTGATGGCTGATTGCCTATCCCAATGCTCTGAGGACGAGTATGTTGGGATTGGCGCTTGTGGGCCGATCAACATTATCGAATCAACACGCGAGGTGGCTTGCCGGAGCACTTTTGACAATGGCCCATTTATCACTCTCCACACAGAAGTAAGTGAAGTCTTTGAACTGTCTTCCAGTTATTTGGCCGGCGCTGACAACATCACAGGAATTTGAATGGTGAACAAGGCACCGACATAGCAGTAAAAAGTTTGGACAGTTGAGACATGATCTGAAGCCCAGACTCCGATATCTGGCTCTGATGGTACCGGACTCTTGCTTGAGACACTCATCAAATTGTTCATTTGCAACGAATTTCTAGTGCTTTCGAGATTTGCACCTAGGCATGTTTTCTTTTTGACTCCACATTGCGCACCACCCTATTGAAGATTCCAAATTCGTAGGAATCCGTCCGCCTCCGGCACGACCATAAGCTTGCCGTCTCCAGAGCACGCCATGTACCCCCAAATACACTGTGGTATATTATCCTCCAATCGCCGCGTAAATTGCTGTTTGAGATTACTCTCAAAATCATATACCTCGACCGTCCCTTGTCGTATCCGAAACACCAACTTTCGGCCTTCATCCATGAATTGAACTCCTCCGGTATCTGAATATCTCTGCATCATATAGTCTTTGAAGCCCAGGCACCAGCGCATCTTCTCCTCCCCCGTAGATGAATCCCAGAGTCGAACCATACCACACTTACCACCGCTAACAAGTAAAGATCCATCTAGACTCCAGTCTAGATATCTCGTCGCCACATCGAGATCGTCTTCGTTGCGAGATATAAGCTGTCCTGTAGCCATATCGTGGACATGTATAGAAGACACCGGACCCTGTTGACTAATGGCAAGGTATTTCTCATCAGGAGAAAAGACGCCACCAGAGCTAGCCACCGAAGGGACCTAAAATATGGAGACACGCTCCCGATCTCAAATCCCAAATACACCCCGTGTCATCCCATGAGATGGAAGCAGCGAGCTGGTTATCAGGACTGATACCAATCCGCGTAACATTGTCTGTATGACCGAGTAGTTCATGTCGGTGCGATCGACGCTCTATATCCCAGATTCGGACGGAAGGGGAGAACTGAGATGGTTGATGGAGGTCCTCCATATTCATGTCCTGAACAACATAGATCATGGTTTTGCTGTCAGAACTGATTATAGGACTCCCGTAATTGCCTAATTCCCCTGGGAAGCAATCTGACTTCTTGGCCGTGTGGAGACACTCGTTTTCCATCTTCGTCCAGCTCCCATATCATGATCATGCCAGTAGCATACTCTTCCTCCCTCTGTGCCTCCAACAGATAGCGAACCTCCCTTTGATCATTCTGGGCATGACCTCTGGCAAGTTTAACATGTACCACCTTCCCTGTAAGCCTTTTCGGCACTTCAACACGTTCCTGCGTGGCCGTATCGAAGAGGCGTACATCACCTTTTGGAAGAGCGACGTACGCAACGGCCATAGAGGCAGTTCTACCCTGTATGCGACTACTACGATGACCCTTCTGAAGTTTGTGTCTTCAACTTCAAGCCATCTTCATTCTCCGCCTACTCTGGTTGTCATCCAGGTTGATGGTTGTGACGCCCGCACTCTGTGATTATTTCGATCGTTTTTTTTTGGGAACAGTGCTAGGGGAGGAGGGTGGAAGGTAAATGAAGCTTTCTCATTTTTGATTTGCTCTCTTTGAGACTTGCATCGCCAATCACAACATCAATAGCTGTGCAATTATAGTATTTGCTCGAAAACATGTACATCACTACCGTCGAACTGGAGTATGATGCAAGACCTCCCCCTTTTCCCTTATCCAAAATTAACAGTATCGTATACTATAATTCACGTTGTATCAACAGACATCAGACAATAGTGCCGTTCAGTCGCCCCTCAATGAAGTTGACCACGTCCTGGCTATACTTATTGACGTACTCGTGGTGAGCTTGGTTATCGTCAGCGGGCAAGGCCGAGCAGCACTGATCATCACCATAATCGCAGTAGCTTTGCAGGGAGGAAGCGAAAGGTTCGCAGGTACTTGGTTGCAAGCGAGGGTAAATCTAAAATGGTAATTTGTGTTAGTCGTTTGTCTCTCGGTGGTGGGTCGTGTCGCTTACGCCTTGGCCAATTGTGCAGTCGCCCACGTCCCATGGCTGCAGAGCGACATATGTCTCATCTCCATAGGCGATAGCGGCAATGACTAAATGAGGTCTCAGATCTCGCACTCAATGCAAGATTTGGAGGGGTGGCGGTCTTACTGGTCTTGTCTAATGAGGCGTCGAAAGGCTGCGTGGGAATCAGCAAAGCGGAGCTCGTGCCGCAGACGGCTTCCATCATGGTAACAGCGCCCTGTAACAACAATTAGTGTTCCAATATTTTGGGCAGGATGCGTATGTGTGCATCCAAATTTCCTAGAGACCATACCAAGGAGTATCCGACCAGGGCAATCTTCGATTCGGGGCAGACTTCGAGATACTCGGTAACATAGTTCTGCATCAGAAGAGCTCCGTTGTGGACCGCAGTGAACTTGTCCTTCGCATCGTGGGCATAGGGCAGACCAACACTGGTCGAGCCCGGAATCTGATCCAAAATCATGTCCTGAACCTTCACCATGACGTTCAGATCATTGCCAGGGCCTTGACCCCGAGCAATGATAGCGTGGACACTTGACGCACATTGAGCCTTCGCCACATCCTGGGCCTGGGCTTGCTGCACAAACAGATCATAAGAGATGGCCAACGTCAAAAAGATGATCTTGCTGATCATGCCAGGCATTGTGGAAATATAACACCAAATCGATATTGCGCGTGGGTCGGTGTATCTCGCCTCGTAGATCAACAAGCGCCAGATGTCTTGGCTCCCTCGTTCTTATTTATAATATTCCGGGGATCGGTGACCATCGGGAGCCCCCATGGCTAGACGGGATTTGCCTGGCTAGCCCATCGAGTCGTGTAGGCTATCAGGTCCAAGGCAGGTTAGTGACAGAGGCCGCAACCCACCATTCATCCTGACACCGAATCTTAAATTGCCTACCAGGGCTTTTTGTATTGGCTTGGTCTTGAATCAAACCATATCCTGCTGGATACGGTCCCTGATAGGACGTGCTTAAGATTGAGATCGACAGGGACAGCCACAAGAGAGAAGGCTAATCACCGAGCATTGCCCTCGGCGCTCGGCTTAGCTTTCGACTCTTAATTTGCACGTGCATTTCCCCGCGATCGATTTAAGTACTACGTTGAGTGTCTCAGAGTGATTGAACTCTCAATAGAGGTTGCAGTTAGAGTCAGGCTTTACAGACCGAAATGCAATGCGGTTGCGAGCATTTCAGCACAATCATTTTCGGGTTTGCATTGTTTTGGATGAATGTCCTCATCTAATGCTATAATTAGAGAGGGCTTGTCGGTGGCTACAAGCATAGCTAGGACCAAGTTTCATATCGCACATCTTCGAGATAGGACGGGTGTCCCCACCTAGAGCCCTAGCCCCACCACACACTCTCATAATGTCAAAATTGCCGTAACAATGCATCATTTGGCAAGATGGCCGAGTTGGTCCAAGGCGTCAGGTTAAGGTCCACCTTAACACCAAACATTGGTTTCCTGATCTCGTTTACGGGGCGTGGGTTCGAATCCCACTCTTGTCAGCTCTTACTTTTTGGCTTCGCATGGGCCAAGCCTTTCTTTTGGCTACTAGGTAGACAGAGTCCTCTTTTTTGAAATCAAATAAAACGGTCGGGGGCATTACCTAGTGGCATTACCTAATCTCAACTCAAACAAGATATCGATAAGAGAGGCATATTAGATTGATGCCGGGAATTTCGCAATTCAAAGACCAATTGCACTCGAAATCTAAAACTGTAGCAGTAACTAGCGCTAGATGGAATCCATATTCTGAAACGTCAATAATCCGGGGTTATTAAGGAGCAATAACAGGCTGGGGCACCTCCGATAGCGCCCTGGTATCGTCCAAATTGATGGCGAGGGGAGAGGTCCAGGCCTGCTTAGTAACAAATCTCAAACACTTCAAGAGGTTTCTGAAGTTTTCATCGTAATCTAGGTGACGGTAAAACTGTCGCACCTGCAAGTGATCGGCTCTCGTTGCGCAGGGTGAGTTGTGTGTGATCTTATTTACCATCCAACTTATAGGCGTACTTATCTAGTTTAAGTGAAAACTTGAAGGCTATTATATACGTAACCTATAGCGCGGATCCTAATTAGTCGAGCTTCAATTAAGCGTTGTAGTATAAAAGTGGTATTTGAAATCGGACATCAACCTATATACATCTCAGTTGGCACTGCACATTGGCCTAGTTGTCCAGAAGCGGGGGGACCTTTTCGCAAAGGTACTCGACGATGGCATCGGGGCCACGCTCGACCTGGAGACCCTCCGGAATAGCGTGCAGCTTGATGTCGGGGTTGACCGACCGGGCAATGTCGTGGATCTCTTTGGCCTGCTCGTCGGACCACATGGAGGCACTGAACTATGCGGTTGTTAGCGCCTTAATTCTCAAGTTTCGAGCTCGGATAAGCCGAGGTTCCTTACCAGAACGTCAGGCTTGAATTCCTTGACTTTGCCCTCGACTTCTTCGATTTCTGTACGGAAATTAGCCTCCAATTGCTTCCTAGTCATTCTAGTCGTCAGAGTACGTACTCTCGCAGTTGGCGACGTGCTCAATGGTGTAGCGGTCGCTCAGAGCCTCGGCGACACGGCCGATGAGGCGCTTAGCGCGCTCAGGCGCGGTGTTGACAGTAACGAGACGGAAGGGGCCCTTGGGAGACATTGTGACGATGATGATTGCAATGAGGGGACATCGCGGGGCTTTTATTGTCGCGAGTTCGGCGCTGCCACCGATTCCCCACATTGTGGGTGAGCCCCTCAGCGCCGGGGTAGACATATTCCGCGCATAAAGACCGCGCCTCCTCCGCATCGGAGTTCAATTGATCAATCACCTCCACAATGTCTAAAATCGCATCTACATTCTCGCGTATGTAGTATCCTCTATCTGCATGAGCTCTGAACTAACGGAAATCTTTTAGGCCTGGTGCGCTTCGTGCCCAAGTCGAACCCCGCCAAGGTTCTGATCGGAGAGCCCGTCGATCCCCAGCTTGATATTGGCCTGGCTGTCTACCAGGGCAAGGAGGTCTCAGTTCGTCCTTTCTCCGGCTCGTCAGTTCTGAACCCCGGTGCTGCGACTGGCGTCACTGAGACCATCGAGCGCATTCTGTCTCCCTTGGCCCAGGCCGAGGTCGGAGCTATCCGATGCGTTGGTCTTAACGTGAGTAATCAATTGCGACACAGCTAGTGGTTCAATGAATGTTAACGCATGCTACAAAGTATGTGTCCCACGCCAAGGAGATGGCCCTGGCCCTCCCGGATGTCCCCACCCTGTTCATGAAGCCCAGCACCGCGCTGGCTGATCCCTTCCCCGCACCTACTGTCTTGCCCAAGATCACCCAGAAGGATGGCACTGGTGACTACGAGTCTGAGATGGTTATTGTTATTGGCAAAGACGCCAAGGATGTTCCCGAATCTGAGGCCCTTGACTACGTCCTTGGTTACACCGCCGCCAACGATGTTTCCAGCCGTACTTCCCAGATGAACCAGAGCCAGTGGTGCTTCTCCAAGGGCTTTGATGGCTCGTGCCCCATTGGTATGTTATTCTTGTTGCTTGTGCGTCAAGATCGTAATTAACACAGCTTGCAGGACCCGTTCTTGTTTCCGCCGCCCTTATTCCCGACGCGAGCAAGTTCCAGATCCGCGGTCTTAAGAGCGGCCGTGTCATGCAGGACTGCCCTCTGACGTGAGTATTCCCCTTTTCTTCATACTGGATCAGAAATTAAGTACAATTTTTATAGCGACCTGATCTTCACTGTTCCCCAGCTTGTCAGCTTCCTCTCCCAAGGCACCACCCTGCCCGCCGGTACCATTATTCTGACAGGTACTCCTCCTGGTGTCGGCGCCGCCAAAAAACCCAAGGAGTTTATCAAGGCCGGCGACGAGTTCGCCGTCGAGCTCCTTCCTTATGTCGGAACTCTCATCAATAAGATTGAGCACCAGTGATATGATCAATGATATGAGTGATTGATACAGAGACATTGAAATTGTATATAGTTACGTACCTTTGAAATATCCTAATAGGCAGTCTTGGACAACAGGCTCCTTACTTCTAAATCAACAATGTACTTCAGACACTACCTATACTATGTATATGTGCCCAGTAAGGTTGCAGCTGTCACAAGTTTGAGTTTTGCGCATTGAGTAATCCTTGATGCCGATCGCTGAAATGCCACTCACTTGTCGTCGCTGCGTACACGCAACGGAGTCCTCCGATTTGCGCTTGTCTGTCTTTTTTTTGGTATATACCTTGACTTCAAACGCATCAAACTAGCAAGCAAGGGCATCATTCATTGCTATAGGTGGAGATGACTCCGTCAAATTCGCCAATCAGCGAGCATATAAGGATATGACATTTTCCCCAGCGGAGTAAATCTCTTCCGCCTGTACTCTTGGGCCGATCCAAGCACATCAAAGCATGCAAACAAGGCACTTGACACGGAAGTGACTTTGAGCGTTCTGCAAAAGTGCTTTCCAAGGTAACTGAATATCAAAAATTCCCATGTTTCTAAGAAACCTTAGTTTAGGGCAAAAACCATGGATACCAAGCATCCCGATAATCTATAGCAACAGCATCGCTAACAAAGAACCGGTTGTAAATATCTAGTCTGCACGATAATTGCCCTACTTGCGCACCTTCATCGCTCGAAAATCGAGATCACAATCTCTAATCAATTGCAGACAAGAGCAGCGCACCCGATGGTAACAGCCGGCATCGCACGATAGCTCGTGGGCCCGACGTCTTGGCTGCACTACGGCACATTTTCGGGTTCTAGCACCGAGCTATCCCGGTCGGCCCGGTCAAGACGGTCAGCGGCTTTTTGTTTATGCCCTTGACTTCCCTGTTTGCTGATTTTTATATCCAGGCTTTGCTCTTTAATCTTTCTTTCTTGCTTGGTTTTTTTTTTTTTTTTTCTTTCTTTTTTTGGCTGCAGGGTCTACTTGCACGCTCATTTATTTTTCTTGATTGTGTGCATTAACTCGATTCTTGCTCAGGCTAAGGCTATGCTTGGCTCTCAGGTCTCAGATGACCTCAGGCCGCACTGATTGGTCAATGGCTAGAGTACAACCTCTACACACTCTACACCAGAAACGATTCTTGCGATGAATATTGAAACGTTTCTCGTTCATTGATCGCTATACAGTCACAGAAATCCGAGCTCCATGCCGCGTTCGATGCGGCGTGTAGTCCATAGTCTATACTCTCCGATGTCGAGTCTATAATGGTTCTATCATTCATCCGTTCGTCTAACAATTCCAACAGCTTGACACGATGCATATATTGAGTCATGTCCTACATGAACTTGAGTCGATGCACGGTCCTTTACTCTCCGTCTTGTGGACGCCAACCCCGACCCCGCCATTGGAGGAAGATAGTGGGAATTACACTGCAGCCAACGATGAGGGCTGACCCAATGCCTGCACTGGGGGCGACCCCGACGTTTTCGAACATTGGATTGAACCTGAACCACTTGATTAGCGATGACTCGGTGGAAGATACGAAAGGAGATACATACCAGAAAGGTCCAATGAAACCCCAGATCTGTCGGACAAAGGTGATGAACACACCAATGTTGCCGGCTTCTTGAGGGAAGCAGTCAATGGCATATGTCATCATAACGGTCGTCACCAGCTGGTTTCCGACCGCACCGATGGCCGTGCCGATGACGGGGGACACGTTCCAGTGGCCGCTGGTCGACTCCTGCGTGCATACAAGGAAGACAATCACGCCGATGATGGCCAAGGCAAAGCCGAAATAGCTAAGCCACAATCGGTATTCGGGCTCTACTCGGCGGTCCAGACGCCTCGAGCGCCGACTCATCCAGAAGTCAGACATGCGGCCGCCCATCTGCTCGCCGATGACGGATCCGATGATTACACCCAGGAACTGCAGACCAAGCTGCTCTGCGTTCAGGCCGAATTTCACCTGCAGCAATGATGGCACCTCGACGGTCGCGAGAATACTACCGAACAAGAAGACCATCGCATATGCGACGGCGGGGATCACGATAGACGGGTGACGGACCAGAGTCAGAGGGTGCACGAACTCGTACGCGGTCATGGGAGAGGGATCGATGCGACGGAGCGATATGTACTCCCTCTTCCAATCGGCTTTTGGATTGTTGATACCGCTACCAATGTAGCGAGTCTCGGGTCCGAGGAACAGATACAAGATGAACTGGCCACCATTGATCTACGCAAAAAGTCAGCATGAGTCAACTAACAATCGCGAAGGAGTACTTACCATAGCCAGGATCCAGTAGATCCAATGATAACCCGCACGGTACGTGACGAAGCCAAAGATGAACGGGCCAATCGGGACACCCAGGGTGACCATCAAAGTCCAAACACCCATATACTTCGCACGGTCTTTCTTAAAGGTCGTCTCCATCACGACTGCACTGCCGATAGCCGAAGCTGGTGAGATGAAAAAGGCCACCAGGGCCCGGCACGCCGCGAGTGATGCATATGTGGTACTTTTGGCACAGCCGATATTACACACCAGACTGCAGATCAGGGAGAGGAGGAAGATGGGCCGGCGTCCAAAGCGATTGGACAGCGGCTTCCAGAACAAGGGGGCTCCACCGAGGATGGCGATTTGCAAACTGGTGAGGTAACTCGCCCGTTGCAAGCCACAACCCAACTCTGCGGCAATGTCAGAGTAGGCGGGGATGATGGCAGCCGCGGTAAAAGTGCCCATGCAGGCATGCCATGCTACGAGGATGAGATTGGCCATTTTCTGTTCCATGAATCAGTTTCGGTTGGCAATCAGAAAAGGGATCTGAGAAAAAAAAAACTTACCTTCCATTCAGGCCAGTTATAGGGGTCCGCCGGGCTCATACCGGGGACGGGATCGAGGTTCAGGGTGCCATGTCGCTCAAGGAGATAATCTCGATGGGCTTTGGGGAGACGAGCTGCCAACGATTCCTCGTAGGTGGCTGCCTGGCCGGCTCCAGCAGACTCGACGAGGTCAATGTCAGTCTTGGGATTTTGGTTGTTGGCCAGTTCGGCCTGCTCAGTTTGTCCAGCCGCCCTCGAGGAGGACGGTTGCAATTCGAGGGATGTCATGGTGACTCCCAATGGCGAAGAAAAATTTATCTCCGAGTTTGTATACTCTTCTTAGAGAGAGAGAGAGAGACAGGATAGGTATGAGGCAAAGAGAACGAAGAGTGACGACTAGAGGCAGAAGTCAAAAACCGGGAATTGTGTGTGTACGGAAATCCCGACGTGAGTGACCATGGCGGAGAAAATCGACTGGGGTAAATTTTGCCGGCTCGGTCGGCTCGCCTGGAGATGCGGAGGTCTCCACGGCCCACGAGGGGTTTTTTGCCTCCTCGGCTTCGGCCTCTCATAGCGCACAATCCCGTGGGTCGCGATGTCATGCAGCTTAGTGACGCCTAATCTGGCATTTTCAGACGGCGGCCCGACTGTCAGCGTGCCCCGTGCAATCGCAATGCCGAACAAGTACCGAGTCATGCTTCCTCGCCCCATCTTCGATATCTCGACTCCAGAACCTACCTCTCCAGAATCCCCGGGTTGCCTGGGTTGAGCCCTTGGCGTGGAACGGAGCCGCTGACTAGTGCCATTAATGATGTCCGGTCAGCGTGATCCAGTCTAAACCAAAGCCATATTATTTTCATTGTGGGACGCGTACTCGGTAGGAATATCTGTTAGTAGAAGCCCGTTGAATGGCAGAGGCAAGTCACCTGTGGCCACACGCTGTTACCCAATAAATGGAATGGAACTACGTACTGCGTTTAATAGACTGCAAACCTTAGGAAGAAATAATTAGGTCGGGGATGCCGCAAAGCCCCACGATGGTTAACGGGTGCCACACCCCACAATATCCCCTCTCCACACTTTTTCCCTCTTGCATCCTCCCACACTCCGATAACACCATGACTGAGATTATGACGCCCTTTGCTGGTGTCAAGAAATTGGTGTGTCGTGTATGTCAAAAAGGATTCACGAAGGCCGAGCATCTACGAGTCAGTGTTCATGTCCCCATGATTATGTGGTACCGTGTGTATAGGAATTCGAGCACTAATCTGCTTACATAGAGGCATGAGCGTTGCCGTATGTACTCTCCAAGCTCCTGGCTATTATTAACCCGTTTTTCTCCGGTTCAACCGTGATCTGGCGGCTGATCGGAATTCATCCTAGATACCGGCTCCAAACCATATGTTTGCAAAGGTTGTCGCCGTCCGTTTGCTCGGCAGGATGCGCTTACCCGTCATGAGAAATTGCACCTGCGGGACGTCAGTGTGAAGAATGATTCTTCTCCTGCTTCCATGCCCTCGGCATCAGTGGATTCTGTTCCATCGTGGGATACTAGCAGTGCTTCTACAGCAGGCCCGGCTTCAACGTCTGCCACCAGTCACTCTTGGCAGGAGTCGGCACCTAATCACCATTCTAACATGCACAATGCCGCCTCCGAATTGGATTTTGCCCTAGTATGGCCAGACTCGGAGGATTTATTCCAAAGTCTGATATCCTCGGACACGGCAGATCAATGGCAGATACCCTTAGGGACACTCCCTTTCCCACCCATCGTACAGGATGTCAATGGACTGAACTTTGGTTCTCCCAATTCGTTCGATGACCGGAGCTCTTCTGTCGGTGCACTTCCTTCCGGGGGAGGTCATCAGGCTGTGCGGGATGTGACGGAGATGGTGACCAGCTCGGTAAGTTGTTCCAGTGTCGTTCCAGTGTCTTGCAACCCACGCCAGGAAACCGTTATCGCTAGCTCCTTGGCAAAAAGATCTTGTGCGCTAACGGGTTCATTTGGCAGTCCTCAAGCGTTACAGCAGCCGTCAAGGCCACGTCGATCACGTCGGTCTTTCTTGATGAATGTCTGCATATGTTCTTTGTCCGTTTCATCCCTACATTTCCTATCTTACACAGAGCCACTTTTGTGTTTCGGGAATGCACCCATGCACTGCTACTCAATGCCATCGCCATCGGTTCTTTGTACCTTGGTCCCAGTGACTCTGTGGCCAAAGGCGAAGCTTTGTGGGGACTAGCACACACGGCCGTCGCCACATCATGGCAGTCTTTGATTACACACCACGGGCCCTACGATGCCTGCAAGGGAGTGCAACTCATGATCACAGCCCTTTTGGGCCAGATCTATGGTGCTTTATCCAAGAACCGGGCCATTCGCACCACAAGCCAAGTCTTCCGCCCGTTGGGTTTCTTCTGGGCGCGACAGTGTGGCATGTACGAAAGCGCGCCCTACTCAATGGAGAACCTCCCCTCCACCGATGCTCCTACTGCAGAGAAGGATCACCAATGGAGGATATGGTCTGCTCGAGAAATCCAGCAACGGGCCCTCTTGGCATACTATATGCTTGATGGGCTCATCGCCCAAATGTCTAGCGACAGTGCTTCCGCGCGACATGTCTCCAACCCTTTGAGCCTTGCTAGCAGTGAGGCTGCCTTTGATGCTAGCAATGCCGACGAGTGGTTAGCGCACATGCACTCTCAAAAGCCGGATCAGTCGTCGTTCCGTGTGGTCTTCCGGTCGCTGTTCCCGCCCGTTGGGAATTTCCGTGCGCTAGATTATCAGTTCTCGGCATTTTCACTGCGCGTCGTACTCGAAGGCCTCCAGTCATTAATCTCTGACTGCGACGATGACGAGCTCGCGGTCGGTGTGCCTGGTCGGTCAGACGTGCGAAGAGCACTTGCACAGGTCCACGAGACCATCTCCATGAGCATTCATTTCTCTGCCGCGGAACGCCTAGAGATTTTGCTGCGATGGCACACAGTCTGCTTGGACACTATGATAAACTCAACTGTCCTTTCTCGTCATGTCTGTGCTCGCTACAATATCCCACAGCATATATCTGGTGGCAGTCGAACCGTTGAGCTCGGGTTCGATCTTTTGGAGTGGACCAGCACCGAAGACGCCCGGCGGGCAGTACTACACGCGGTTGCTATTCAAGACATCATCGAGCAATTACCTCGTGGTCGTGCTCATATCGTACACATGCCAAGCTCGCTCTTTGCCGCTGCCACAATCTACATCGTCTTTTCTCTCGCGGGCGTGGCTACCGTCAACCTCCCCCGCGCTATTGTTTGGCAAGAAGCCCTGCTATCTCATTCAGACCTCCACCTCGGCCATGACGACATCAGACCACCCTCTGGCTCAGACACTCGGCGCTTTATCGAAACACAGCAGGGCATTTCGTCAAATCCTCCGGGTGGCGCTGTTCGTAATCTCCTTTACGAACTCAACTCGATGCAGAAGCTTTTCCGCTGCCTCTCGTCGCAATGGGGTATTGCTCGGGATATGGAGGATATTGTTGCTGACTGGATTCAACTTTGTCATTAGAAGTGGAGCTGGTCTCGACTTGGTAGGCTGGTTCTAAGTGGCGTTTGGTAAACTCATGAGACGGTCGGTGTATATATGGTTTCACATGAATGTGACCAACTTTTTGAACTTTCCTTTTCCATAGGAACCACATTTGCGCACTCTTGTAGATGTTCCACAAGTAAGCATGAGATTTTCAATGCATCAATGCCCTTTTCACTTCATCGCATTGTTTGTCATAAGATCGCATAGTGAGCTACATAATTTTACACTACACGATTTTGCCAGTTTAAAACCTGAAGCAGTGCGAGACAACGCTGGTACGTACTATTAGGGTCTGAGGCCGAAGGCACAGTCGCGGTCGCGCTAGTCCACTAGCGCGTCTCTAGCGCGAATTCTGCAATGATATGATACTCTGCACAAATCAAAAGCATCCCTTCTTCTCCACCTGCGCCAAGACACCTGGGCTCCGTGCCTCAAACGAGTGTCAAACTTCCTCCGGTATGTGATCCTAACGATAAGAAACGAGTAGCCTCGTCCGTCATACAAGACCGCTAACTGACGAAAACCATGTCTGGATCCGACCTCGCCACGCCTGCATCGGGCCGTGGCCTCCAGCTGAGCAAGGAGCAGGAGGTGGTTCTGATCCGAATTGCCAAGGAGCGCCAGGGCACCAACCATTTCAAGGATCATACCAAGGCTTTTTGGCTCGGGATTTCCGATCTTCTCCGGAAGGAAACTGGCCGTGTGTATTCATGGCAGTCTTGCCAGCGTCGCATGCTCGCCTGGGAATCAAAGTTCCTTCGTGCTCCCTACAAACATCCTCCTCGAGAGGATGTTGGGAAAGAGATCACACCCTCCCCGGTATCTACCGAGGTGGCTTCTGAATCTGCCCTCTCTGAAGAAAGCGACAATGACCTACCTCGTACTCCATGTCTCCTTCGACGCGGCATGAACCCATCTGAGCATCCTGCCCAGCGCGAAATGAACGATCTCCGCTGCGAATTTGTCGATCTGGTTCAGTGCACCATGACCTCCCTCGAGGCTCAGATCAAGTGCTTGAGCAATGCCCTCGTTGCCAATGACAACTCATGCGAAGGTGTCACCGATGCCTTCAAGCATCTTCAGGTGGAAGTCGCCAAGGCGCTCAATGATTACAAGCGGCCCGCTTAGTTGACTACAGAGCAGCGAAACACACGTCATCTCATCTGTTTCTTGCATCTCACTATGCTGAGATTGGTCGATGCGATTTCGTTTATCTTGTGGCGCTGGCCACTGGCGCTCCAGGCCTTTTTATCCTTTGCGTTCCCATGATGTGACGACCCGGTTCCTTTGTGAAATTTCTCAAGATACCCCCCGCTTTATGCGTCGATCGTGATCATTCCCAGGACTTCGATTTTAACCTTATGCCTCGAGGTTTATACGACTCCATAATTATATCTCTGCATATTCTGTTAGCAGGCGCTCCATAATGGCATGATAACTTTCTCCCCTAGTTTCTTACCACGTTTCGAATGTAAGATATGTCAATGTCTCGTCGGTTTTCTGTGTTTATGATCAATCGAAGATTCGCTACTATGCCACCAATATATAGTTATTATTCTGTAGTCACTGTATACTATCTTTTCCCCGTGACTTTTGCATCGCCGCCGTTACTTTGAATGCAACAAAAAATTCCCTATTCCGCAGATATGTAGATGAAAATGTAACTAGCTAACTCAATTCTCATTGAGTGTCATCTTGATGTGTCCAGGTCTCCTCGATAGCTAAAAAAGCAACTCCCTCACCGAGCATCCGAGTATGCTAATTGTGGGACGCCCTTGTCTTCCCGTCTCCTCCGTATTCACTTGTGTCGTAGATTCCCATATCTCGTCCTCATATTCCCCTCCCTGAGTTGGTTGCAGCCTCACGCCTCATCCTCATCCTCATCCTCATCCTTGAACCAGGTCTGGCTGGGCCATGCGGAAGCATTCTTGAGTAAACCCGACTTGGGAGTCAATCCGTCGTCGCCGATCTCTTCCACGTACTTGATAAGCTCGTTGTGGAAGTCGAGACCGGGACGGTCTTCAACAGTCCCGAACCATTTTTTATTGTCGATGGCCTCTCCAGCGTACTTTCCCTCGCTGTAGGCGAGTTCTTCCTTGACCTTGATTCCCTGCTTGACCTTGACCGCTGCATCATCTTCAGTGTCACTTTCAATTTTCACGGGCTCTCCAAGGTCAACAACGGCGCTCGCATCACTGTCAGCAGCACCGTCATTGTCCGCTATTCCAGCGAAAGAAGCCTCGGCAGCTTTAGCAGCTTTGGTAGTCTTCTTCTTCGGGCTCGGAGTCTTGGCTCTCGCTTTGGTGACCTTGGAGGGACGCATACGCGGGGTGTCCGGAGAGGGCTTCATGGCAACGCTAGGGTCGCCATTAGCTGCCTCAGCGACCAGGGTGGCGGCCAACTTACGCAGCGGACGCATCTTGTACTCGACGCTGTTGTAGGTTGCGCCCTGGCCATGCATAGCTGCGATTTGATTGTAATCCAGCTGGCATGCCGTTAGTCGAGTTTTTACCGTGCATGTTGCATTGCGACTTGCCTTGAGTTTGGGGTTGGAAGCAATAACTGCAGCAAGAAGCCGCTCGAGATTGATAGCCATGGTGATCTTGAAGAGAGAATGTCAGAAGTGTGTTAGAAGTATTGAGGGGTTCCGAATCTCGCTTGCAATGAATTGAGGTGAGGTGTTTGAAACGTTCGATGCAGTCTGTTTTCATCAATGATTCGTGAGTGAGGTTGACGTGGACTTTAGGTAGGGGTTTGCGGAATGAATCGAGGCAGCAAGTGGTGGGGAAGGAGATGAGTGCCAGGGATACGAACCGGGTTCGAACAAAGGGTGGACGGTGGTTAATGATGATTGTTAATTGGTTGAGAGTAGGTGGACGAAGGATGTAAGATGCGATGAAGATGAGTTGAAGAAGGAAGAGAAAAGGCGACGAGGGAGAGGGGTTTTATCGGAGAAAAGAGGCCAGGATCGCAGGATATCGCGGGAAAAGTGGTGAAGGAACATTGACCTAACTTACGAGAAGTAGGATATCAATCTTGAGAGGAAATACCCATGTATGAGAGGAATGAGGTTTGTAACGAGCTTCCTTCGACGGACCAGGTTTAGACAAACCCTTCCCTTGACGATAGAGACGGGATAATTTTTTGGAGAACAATCTTTGAAGAGAGTGAAGATAGCTTGGATTCGAACAAGAACTCGAAACACTCTATCACTCTTTCACCTCAGATTCTAGTGGAACTCCTTCATCTTCAGGCTTATAACGTACCAACGCGCAGCCCCGACGCTGCTTTTGATTCGAATAGCAAAGTAGAACTTACGAAAGGTCTGATCATAGGTCTTCTTCTTGTAGGGGTAATAATGCCCTGCACAACGAATACTACAGGATCGGCTGTAGGGAACACCCATGTATGACGGCTAGGTAAACACTAGCAGAAGGACAGTGACTGAATACGTAGAGATGGGGGAAATTGCGAGATTAGTGCCATGAGAGAAGTAGACTGACTAGGCTACTCTCGAGACCAGAAGCACAGTACTGGCAATTCCTCTATGACCACTATTATAGATCATCCAGCGAGCTGAGAGGTTGGTTCCCTTCCATCTCAAGCTTCTCGACGTCCCAGACCAACGACGGGGCTATGCAAATCTATTAGTGGAGAATTTGAGAGTTTCCCTGGCAAGACCGATACACTTCGCAAAACTCGACCATACGGTACATTGTCGACACACTTCAGTCGAGGCTGCAAAGGGCAAGAGCTACAACCTACTTGACGCTCAAGGCTCTCACTTCTTGATCGCGAGGGGTCATACATGACAAACTCGCACAAGTCGACTGTCGGGATCCCGGCTTCGTAGCGGTTTCCATGTCCCACAACATCACGGGGCCTACAATGATGAGTGAACCTTCATTTTGCGCAGATACCAGCCTAAAGACCATACGCACCATAAGAATACGTGCGGGGAATTCTGAATTGGCATGTCTTGGAAGAGAAAGCAGATGAAGGTTAACAGCCCCGAAAGCAATGATGTCCATGCTAACACAGAATATAGACAGAGAGGGTGGTCATGCGTCCAAATCTATGGCAGAATCACATAAGGGGGGAATAATGAAAATCAATGATTGGTGAAACGGTCCTGTTCTTCACATTTCGTATTCCGAGCACTCGAATGGCGTTTCAGCCCTGCTAAGATGACTGACCCGCCCCGGAGGAGGGGGGAGTGGAGGATGCCCAGGGGCCACTGACAAACTGTGGGTCAGATGACGATGTCCGCGAGGAGGCCAGGGCATTCGAATGTTGGCTTTGGTGGACAGTTGATTGTCTTGGATGGTAGTGATAAGCCGTACCGTGGTGGCTAGGCTGCTGCTGAGGCAAGTATTGATGACCCCCGACCTGGACAAGAGGGTTTTGATACTGATGAGCATTGCTGTGTGCATCGGGGACACCCGGAAAACCGAGCGGGGCAAACCCAGGTCCGGATTGTGCTGGCACCATGCTGGTACTATGATATTGCCCGTGCGCACTCGATGGTTGCGACTGACGGCCCTGAGCAGCATGTGCTCCTGCAGCAGGGTCTGAAAAGCCTTGCTGATGGGACGATGTACCCGGTTGGGAATGGCTTCCGTCGGGTGGATATCCCATGGACGACTGACCCTGGCCACCAGAATGTGTGTTCAATGATCCGTGCATGGGTTCAAGTCCCGTTCGGTTGCCGCTGGGGTCGCCGTTCAGGATCGAGGGATCTGAGAAATGCGAAGACTGGGGAGCCATTCTACTCGAAGAAGGTCCAATAGCCTGCGCCGCATATTGCGAGCTGAAATAAGGATGTGACAAATTCGAAGAGCCTGGCCACTGAGAGGCAGAATTCGAAAAAAAGGGTTGCTGAGATGCCTGCCATTGAGGTTCAGGTGGGTGTTGTTCCGATCGGAGAGTGGGCAAATGGCCCGCAGGAGCACCGTGTACTGACTGCTGAAGGAATGGAACGGGTCCGGGAGCATGGCCTTGATATGGGTTGTTGATATGCTCCGGATTGAAGGACCCCAATCGACCCTGAGAGCTATCTCCGTCGCCGACCCAATTTGTCCTGGGATATGACTGTCCGAAAGCCTGTTGGCCCATAGGGTGTTGGAGGTGATTCGGATAGACTCCCGCTGGTCCCAGCCCCGTATTTTGAGAATGAACCCGATGCTGTAATTCCCCAACCATTAGCGACATCCACTCTTCTCGAGATGAAGATGATCCTGCATACCGTGCCATATCCACCGTGACTAGATGCGAATTGTTGTCCATGGTCATATGGGAAATGCTGTCCGGTTTGGTTCGCATACCATCCCGCCTCCGCCAACCCGTCGGTGGGGTTTGGAGATTGCGCATTAAGCTGGGCATCCAGAGAGCTCTAACCCGCCATCAGTGCCACTCTTGCAACGTTCTCGCAGACATAACGAGTTCAAATCCCTACGGAAGTTCTCGTGCGGTCCGCCAACGAGCCTAGCCGCTCAGCCACTGTGTTTCCCTGCCCAAGGTGCGGGCTGTTTGTTGATGGTCTCGAGGGTGGTGCTTGCGAGGGACCGGTGCCAATAGAGGTGGGCGTTATCGACGGTGTCAACACGACTGGCTCAGTTGGGATATCCCATTGCGACTTGCCGGTCGTTCGCTGGACGTAGTACCACTTGCGTTGGACTCCTTCCCATTGTGGAAGCCTGAAGTGTCGTCAATATCGGGCAGAAACGCAAATCCGGGGCGGGCTTACCATCCTTCAGGAAGTTGAGGAGGGGGAGATGAGGGACCTGCAGTATCTGCAGGGGCATCTCGCGCCATTATAGGAGATGAGCAACGAGACACAAGGTGGCATGGTAAATGGTAAAAGGGATGCGCTGCGTTTAAGAACGTGCTAAGACGATCCTGTGGGGCCCCCGGCCTTGGCTTGGCGATCACGCTTTCTCAACCTTTTGAAAACTGTTGTACATGTTGCATTTCTAGTGTAACTATATCCTTCTCCCCTCGTTTTCCCGCTGTTGAAAGACGATATATGACATGAAAAAGAAGAAAGATAAAAGCTCACCCTCTAACTGGTATCCTAACCCCTCCCGTGTATAGCGCCCTTATGAAAGACAACGCCAATAATCAAGCCAGGTCATTAATTTTTGAGCAAGAGCAAAATACCGCCGGGAACAATTTCAACCTCAGTCTTCATAATCTTGGCCGTTCCAGTCCGAGTCGTCGCTCGGTTCAGCATCAAGGAAGTCATTTTCATTAAATTGAGTCTCGCTGGGCCGTTGGTTGTCAATTCGGATTGATACCACGTCGCACATTCCTTGGACATCATCATCTACAGATTGAGCGAAAGCAAATGGAGTTACTTCAGCATTTTCGTGGGCCTCTGAGGCCTTGCTTGAGGCCAACCGCGAACTGTGTCGCTTGGAAAGACTCGACACCTCACTGCTAGCAGTGCCCGGGCGCGAGATGGCCTCAGCTGGATCAAAGGCATGCGCCGCAGATTTTAACTCCCGCTTGCGAATGGAGCGTCTATTGGGATCAGGAGGTAGACTGCGTCGCAAGAAAGTTCTCTCCAGTCGACTGATCCATCGCTCTCGGAAATGCGCGCGGTCGCGCCAAGGGATCTTGAGAATAGCGCTGACAATCAAGATCCGAAGATCTGGCAACTTTGGGGCGGAATCAATCAAAGACATAAAGAAGGATTCTGCGGTACTATGTTCTAACCGTCGAAGTTGAATTAATTCAATCTCCTGTAGACTCTCTGGCCAAGTTGGTATCTCGGACTGCTTGATAAGCTCAGGGAAGTGAGGCTCTGTGTCGTGGTAGCTAGACGCATCGTGAATGGATATATCCATCTTGAACTTTCTCAAATTTGGGCAACAGCGAGCAAGCTCTGTACTGAATGCCATGTTCAGATGCCGATTGTGACTCAGACATAGCTCTTGAAGATGCTGGCCATGGGAATTCATAAACCCCAGGAACGATTTGGAGTAGACACGATCACAGTTGGACAAAGTGAGTGAGCGGATGGTCATAGGAAGTCGCGATAGGAACGTGTCTTTGACCACAGTGCATTCAATGAGATCTATGCGTTCAATCTCAGGGAGTACCTGAAGAGATGTAGCAAGTGCGGCTTCTTGAACAGCCAGGTCTTCAGGATCGCCATCACCAACATGGAGTAGTCGGATCTTCTTCAAACTCTGAAATGCAGGACGCAGATGCTTCTCCAACATGAAGGGTAATAATTCAGGCGTCGGAAGAAATCGAGCATTCCAATCCCAACTGCGAAGAGTGAGTTCACGCTGGTCAATTGCGGTGAAGAGAGACTCCGGATAAAGCCACTTCGACTGTGAGATGTTCCACGGGGGTATTCCGACGGTATCGTCTTCTTTGTGATAAAGTCGCAATGTATGGACCTGAGGTGTTCTCTCAATCAATCGGGCAAGGTCGAAGTAGCCCAGTGTGGGCCCGCTTTTCTTGTGAAGAACCTCTTCGACGTCAACATGAAGCTCCTTGATTTTTGCAGGGTAGTTCAGGCTACATGAATCGGAAGGCAAGGAGAGAAGTTTCAATAGGCCATGGCTTTTCATCGTTGGAAGCAGAGGGGGAGTGTGGTAAAGAGCTGCAAGGGCGGGTTCATGGAAAGCTCGACATAACAATGCCACATTCACAAGCCATTTGACAGAGTCTGTTCGGATCCCCTGCTGTTCGTTGAAAAGAGGGTATGATGCGCGAAGGAATATGTCAAACAAGAATTGGTATGGCAGCGTCTGCCATGGAGGAATGACTCCAGAGCCGACAATGATATCGTCACTTATTTCCTCGGCATTCCGTCGCCTTTTCACGGGTTTTCCTAGTACACTCTTGTTCGTCCGGTGTCGCTTGGGTTTTGACGATCGTGAAGCAGTGCGCCGGACGGGCTGACGCCTTGGAGGGTTCGCAAAATGAGAGGCAGGCTCTGTGGCTGTCTGGGAAGCAACAAACAATTGAGCCGGTGGGTTAACAGGAGCCAGATCGTAAGATTCAGCATCGCTGTCATCGGGGATATCGCCCCAGTCTGCATCAGTCGACTCTTCGCGATAAGACTGGGGTATGTCACGGGGTCGCAAAGTGAGGGACGGACGGCGAGAACTGCCATATTCGGAATCCAGATCGTGATTAACGTCGTCTTCTGATGTGCTCTCCTCATGATACGTTTGAACTCGGGTGCGGTTTTGACGAACGGGCCGATGGGGCCTAGAGCGCGCAGCGGCGCGCGATGGAGCCATGACGCGGTGGGGAACACTATATGAGAGGCGGGCATACACCAACCATCGTTTGGGGGGGGAGGTGCACAACCAGATCGACCACTGCGAATTCTCTGCAGCAGGATACAGGGACGAGACCAGGCCTAACTGGATGAATGGAAGTTACTTTCAAGACGAATGCAACAGAAGGAACGACCGTTATCGATAAGTGGACGACAAGAGCGCTAAACCCGAATCGGGATATGGCTCCACACGTGATCAGAGACCCAGGCATCAACCCCCGCCCTCAGGCAGAAACGCTAAGCTAGAAAGGGCAGCACTAGATGGGACCAAAATAGAAACTCAGCTTCGGAGCTCAAATGGCGCCTCCAGCCACCTCGACACCCTCTTGGGATGTCTAACGGTTTTATCTATCTACTTATGCTGTGCTCAGTCATTGTTGGCACTCAGTGTATCATAGTGTGGAACTGACGGATGAGATTCATGAACCTCATGATCGTCGTTCTACGTTGCGCTTCTCCCGCACTGTGATCGGGGGGTTGACAGCTGTCCCGGCATCTTAATTGAAACCACGTTCCCCGTGATGGAACCGAGGAATCACCCAAGCCGACATGATACTGGTGCTTCCCAGATGGTGATCCAGCAGTATGCGAGATACCCGTCGACCCTGGAATCCGCGCTCCAAAGTGCTTCTTCATTAGGAAGTGCTCGAAGTCAAGCAGAAGTGAACAAATCACCGCCGCTACATCGCAAAGGAACTCCGAAGAGCCTACAATCATCTCCTAGAGGGATCCGCTCTGCGATACCTCCATCTTCGGCCGCTCGCTCCGGCCCGTCCATGTCTCCACCCTTCTTTGAGGTCATGCGTCAGCATCAAATGAAGGATCCTACGGATCAAGCAGAATCCCGAGTCTTGCCCGCTAGAGATGTGACTGATGAGACGATTGATGATACTTATGTCAAGTTTATTTTGTATTGCAACCCTAATGTCCCTTCCTCGGTGGATACCTCCGAGCTGCGGAAGACGTTTCGCTGTCCTCCACGCAGCGACGGCAAAAGTTTCAGTGTCTTCAGATTGTTTGAGCTCATCCGGAAACTCGACAACAAAGAGCTCAAGACGTGGATTCAATTGGCAATTGAGCTAGGAGTGGAACCGCCTTCAATGGAAAAGAAGCAAAGTACTCAAAAGGTTCAGCAGTATGCGGTCAGGCTCAAGGTGCGTTCTCACTCTCCTCAATACCGGACTGCCTCTAATTTGTGGTAGCGATGGATGCGTGCTATGCATGTAGATGCCTTCTTCGAGTATTGCCTGGGTCATCCTCATGCGTACTACACTCAGCTTCCACCCTCGGGCCCTTTCGTGAGCGAATCTCGCGACGGCGTACCACTGGAGGAAGATTTGGCACTACGAGCTTTAGTTCCCCAGTGGAAGCCTAAGCGTGGCAGGAAGAGGGCCGAGGAAAGGGAGCTTGACGAGGAGAAACTCGTCAAGAGGCCCCAGCTGGACACTTCAGTGGCAGCGTTGCACCAGGGAAGCTTTCAGGACCACTCAGTCACGTTTCCACAGAGTGCCATTCCTTTCAGTGCATATCCTGACGCCGAGGGTCATGATCCATGGATGACGGCATCATCTGCATTTCCCCAGGCGGGTGCATCGGACCAACAAGGACAGGAACTTCGTTGGAGGCTTCCAGAGCGAGACACATCGCCGGCTAATTATCCACAGTCTGCCATCATTCCAAGAGGAAACCAACCTGCCGATGTCATAGTGTCAGCTGAGCCTATGTCCGCCGTCACGCCATCATCTGGCGATAGGAGCCGCATTCGAAGGCGACACGGCCCGGCTGTGTCATCTGCATGGCCGAGCAGCAATGGCTCATCGACTGGTAAGAGTCGAGGGAGGCCGCCCAGTAAGCCATCAGCGTCAGGGTCATTCTCCACATTTCAAGTCAACCCTGGTCGAGAATCCTCACAGATTCCGCAAGTATCTAACCTTCTATCTTCACCATTTCCCATCGACCACAATTCTTCATCTTCGGTCCCAAACTCCTACAACCAGTCACCCACTCCGGGAACCAACGGAAGACCGGGTAAGCTTCAGTTGCAGGTTCCTCAACATGTAGGAGCGCCTGTAAGGCTTGCAACACCTCCGACGCTTTTGGTGAATGGAGTAAATGGTACAGACATGCCACAGGCGGAGGAATCCAAAGGCCCTCAACAAAGCGATAATCCAGCCTCTGTTACTAGCCGAGACTTTGAGCCTACCCACACATACATTGCCACTGATGACATTATTCGCGCTTTATCCGATGAGCTTCAGCGGGCTCGTATAATGGGGCGGGCGGCACCCTTAAGCCCTGAAGAAGCCCATGGCCTGGCTTCGGGAGTGATGGCTAGCCTTTTGTCCATGCACTCGCATTTACCACGTGGCCTTCCATCTCCCCTCCTGGCTTTCTACCTCGGCGTCGGTCATCATTTCGAGGTCCCAGCTCCCAATCCGGTGATGATCATTATCAATGTCCATTCCAGTTCCACGAATGTCCACACTGATGACGGGTCCAATACCGGCACAAGATTCACCGTTTCGTTTGAGTACAGCCATTCATGTCATTTGTCTATGCAGATCGCCCTCGAAAGTCAAGTCCGGGCTACCACAATTGCTGGCTCTTTCAGTAGGAGTATGGCAGCCACCGAGCCCCCTAACGCTTCGGGGGATGATATCACAGCCGATTTTGACTTCGAAGAAGATCTTGAACATCCTGTCTCCGAATCAACTTGGAGACAACGGTACATGAAGCTGCGAGCACAGATGCAGAAGAAGGAGCGTGCTTTGTCTCAATACAAGCGCAAGATCGTCGAATCGGTTATGTCCGACATCTAATGTTCTACATGTCCATGATATCCTGAACGTTCGGTGCAGGTTATGATACCATTTTGCTTCATTTTCTCGCGTTCCTTGTACTAAGTGACCCGATACCCACACATAGCTCTTGAAATTGTTTGAACCCAACTCTCAAAGACCTAGTAACCCCTGGGCTTATAATCTAGGTATGGTGGTATTGGCCTCTACATCCAAGCGTCGAAGAAGGCCTTTAAAAAGATGACCAGAGCACACGGCAGGCCGGAACTAGGGGCCATAGCGTTGTGTTGAATAGAAGAGTAAAATGAAGCATCCTATAGATCGGTGCCTAAGCAGAGGCGTATTATTCATATAGTCTTTGAGGCAGTCAGTGACGGTGGAGGGAAAGAGAGAGTTGTTCTGTCCGACGGTGTTTGCAAGTACTCGAGAGAGCGCAAATCTGCCCAAAGAAGTGAGGATATTTCCGGGCGACTGTGAGAATGAGAGGGTGCACATGTGCGATAATGTTATAGGGTTAGTGAAAGCATATCAGAGAAAATGTAAGAACGATAGGGTAGGAAGACACGCAAGATACATATAAAGAGACTGACAATAGGTTAGAGTGAGAGTGGTTCCGAGTGAACGCAAGGATTTCTGAAAGATTGGGAGTATGTCGGAGGGGAGAGAGTGGGAGGGGGGCTGTCATTGAGGTCCAGGTATGCACTCGTAGTCCTCGATAGGAATCTTCTTTCATTTCCAAGAACCAATTCCATCTCCCACATCACCTTGAACCTTCACTTTTTCATCAAAAACCCCAAGTCTGCCCAAAATGCCTGTCCGCTGGACCGCCAATGCCGACCAGACTGTGAGTACACCCCCTGGTATCCTGTCCATGTGCAATGTGCAGTTCAAGCTGACGAACTGACTTTTGCACAGCTTCTTTTGAAGATTCTGGAGACCCAGGACTTAGCAGTCGACTATGCCAAAGTTGCAGCTGCCTGGCGTAAGTGCCACCACTCCTCTTGGAACTCTTTTTCATCTAACGAAGATATAGCTGGTCCCAGCGAAACCCGTCCAACTCCCCGTGCAATCAAGGAGAGACTCGCCAAGATCAAGGAAAATGCCAAAGATCCCAACAACCTCGCGCAACCCAGCCCATCCCCCCAGAAAGTTCGCAAACCTGCCGCAAAGTCAGTTACGCCCAAGAAGGCCGGAGGAAAGCGCAAGCGTGTAGCCACGCCTACGCCCGTTTCTACAACTGAGGATGAGGGAGATTATCTTGCCTCCGAGAATACCCCAGAGCTCGAGAAAGTTGACCAGCGGGTGAAGCACACCAACATCGGCCGCGACATTTACGAAGAGGAAGATGGCTCGGATAAAGAGTGTTAAAGGGTCTGAGGAATAGCTACCGACAGGTTTCCTGGGGAGCTGGCCTGTCGGCTGGATGGATGCTGTGTTATGCCTGAAAATTTTCTGCTTTTGAACTCGTATCGTGCGCTGCCTGCCTTTTCTCAATGTGCCCTCCGAGCTTTTCAGCTCTTGCGGCACTTTTTTGATGAATACTGAAACAAGTCTGTGACATTCGAAATGTAAAAAAAAAAAAAAGAAATCAATATTCAATGCTCCCCAGAAAGTCAATACCATGCTTGTCTCAAACAGTATATAGCAGATGGACGTGAGAGCGAAGATGGAACTGCCCTCCACGACTCAGTCAAATGCCGCGTGTTTTCTGCTAACCCTCTCCACACATACACCAACACCTTTCACGCGATCTTCAGCGCGTAAGCTTCACCTTTATCTTTCTAATTCAATTTTGACGCTATCAAAAATATCATCAGGTCCACCATTCTACGTAATAATGGTTACCTGGACCCACGAAGCCGACAAGCGTGTAAGTGCTCGGCCCGAGGGCCTCATCATCGTCGATAACTGGTTGACCTCATGGCAAATTCATCGACGATCACAATGACGGGCCTTTTACTGACTTACTCAAACAGCTGCTTGTCGAGATTTATGGCGCCTCCGCCAATTCCGTCGACTGGGAGAATGTTGCTCGCCATTTTGGCGACGGTGTGTGACACTTTACGCATCCCCAAGCGTGGCCATGGGGCAATTTTGTTGACATGAGGCTTTAGGATGCACTGCTCAAGCACTTCGGCAGCATATTCGCTGGCTGAAGAAGCAGGTGGAAGCTTCGCCTAAGGCCGCTTCGTCCACCAACTCGGGAGCTTCAAAGGCCAAGCGCGCGCTCACCCCCAACAAACCCGTCAAGGATGAAGAGGAGGAGGTTGATAGTGATGTCTAAGTCAGCACGCCCAGTTCCGAGAAGAAGTAGTACGCTCTGGAATCGAATTTCCTGTGCGTCTGCTCGGTTGATCCATCTCGATCCGATATCACCGACACTGTTGTTTTCAACGCAGAGGAACATTGTGGCCAGAATTCCTGGTGCTTCAATGTGGCCAATGGACTTACGTATCTATTTCCTCTTCCTTGTTGAGGCTAATGTGCTTCTTACCGAGGAATAGGTGTTTCATTCGCGAGTAGCTAGTCATATTTCTTAATGAATCTGCAAGGCGCAGGCTTCAGATACGGACTTCCTTTTCCTGTATTAAGGCCATCATTAACGCTCACCCTGCACCTCATTCACACTCTGTCATTCCACTCACTTCTCTCGCCTCTCCCATTTCTTCTTCCGTCTTCAACCACCACGCTCATCCTTACTCCTATCATTCCCAACCCTCTCGCATCTCGACGACTCAAGTTGCATCAGGATGGGTATCAAATGGAATTCTGATGCTGATTTTAAGGTGTGTATAGACACGCTATTGATCGTTGAAGTGAATGAAGTCGAGTCTTTCTCGATTCACAACTTCGACCTTACCCGTGTATGTCTGAACTGACATCGACGCAGCTTATCATTGCCATGGCGGCTAGCTTAACCTCAAACCAGGACTGGGAGAACGTTGCCGAGCGCATGGCTGAAGGTAAGTTTCAGGATCCCCCTCTTCGAGCTTTTACATCCCTATTTATTAAAAATGACTGACTCATTCAATCCAGGTTGCACTGTGAGTGCCCTCAAGCATCGCATCGCTCGCCTGAAATCTCAGATACCGGATGAGAGCAAAGCCCCCAGCCCCGCCTCTCGAGTCTCGAAAAACAAGTCCCGCAAGAAGAGAAACAAGAAGATGGCCCCGGATATTGCCCAGGAGAAGAACCCAGCGAGCTCCGATGATCAGGACAATGGAGTTTCCGAGGCTGAGGTTGACCAACACGTCCCCGTCTGAGTACGGATCTACACGATCCCTCATTCTGGGTTTCCTTGCGTTCTGGTTGTTCCAATCAATGACTTCCTCGAAGACCCGATATACACAACTGCAATTGAGGGCAACGCCGGCAGAGCTTTGTACAAGGATTGCGGGATGGTATGGATAGGGGCTGCTTTCTTTGCTTCAAATTGAGGATGGGCCAAGTTTTTATCTTCTGCTTTTCGCTTTTTGCTTATTAATTATTTGGCTTTCTCTTCATGGTGAGATCATGTTGTGCAGTCAGCTGGCTCTTCTTAGGCTGCAGATGGTAAATTTTAGAAGATAATTAACATGTGTGTTCCCCCTTCGCTCGAGCTTCTGACTCTATTCGCATTTGCTTCAACCCCTCTCCTATCATAATCCACATATTGGAATTGTCGAAATGAAGAATAAAAGAGCGAGAACAGAAGCTGCAGCAATGTGAAGATGAAGCAAATTGAAGAGAAGTTGTAGACAACACACTCTTAAGCTGAGACACACGGTAACGGTGGTCAATTCCTCTTTTGAGATATTTGCTGTTGCTCTTTAATTCAGTCCCTTTTTCTTCTGTCCGCCTGACTCGGTAGCCAGCGGTACTCACCTACGGTCTATGGAGAAGCTTGCGGCTTCAGGAAATATACAGTTTTCAATCATCAAGCATATAATCAGTAGACCAAGAAAATTTGAATACGGAACATGACAATTACATCAGGGCAGCCTTTCATTGGCTCAATCTTTCAATCTATTCTTTGCAAAGTTCCTCAACTTTGATCGGAGCGTCATGAGAGTTCATGCTGTGAACAATCTCAGGTTCATCCTCGACCTTGACTGGTGTCGAACCTCCTTGAGCAGCAGCAGAGGGTTCCCATGTTACCACAGGGCTGTTTTGAAAAGCAGGCTGTTCCAAAGAGAATGTATGCATGTTGTCATCGTTCGAAAGAGCCATTGATGGATATGAATTCTCATAAGTCGACTGGTTCAGCGACGGCAGGAGAGGTGACGTATTCAATGGAATTGAATACTGCATTCCGTGAGGCATATACTGGGGCATATGCGAGAGATACGGCATGCTGTTGGGAGACACTATGTGCTGAATACGGCGTTGAAAGTCGGGGATCTCGGCACAACCTGGATCTCTAGCATCGTTGTGATCTCTTGGTTCATATTTGACGAAGGTTCTGTGGGGGAAATAGGGCTCGAAGGGCTCTATCTTTAGCGCTGGCCCCGGAGCCGCCATTGGAAAAGGCATTTGCAATGACATGGGTACAGGTACCGATGCTGTCATGTCACCTATGCAATTACCTTTTTCACCCTTCTTGGTTTTTTTCTTCCTCGGTTTCTTCTGGGCCGACGAGGGTTCCATCTGGGACTTGAATCGTGAATACCGCATGCGTGCAGCGTGGCCGTTGGAGATCTCGAGATCGGACGCAACTCGATTCCAATTAACCTAGAAATGCTTCTCAGTCAGTTATTGCTCGAGCCATGGATTTGCCTCATCGGGAATTCTCACACTCTTCATGTCTAGTTGCTTGATGATTGCATAGAGAAACTTGGGGGTTTGGCCTTCAGTGTCCAACACTTTGCTTCGCTGGCCCATGGTGACCCGAATAGTCCCGAAAACGCTCGGGATAAGACTTGTGAAAATTTAGAGACTTGGAGACGGTGAGAAGTGTAGAGAGTTCAAGTGTAACTGTGGAATGCACTATTCTGCACACCCACGACTAATATATGCCCAGATGATGCCCGGCGACACACAAGATCCAGAACAAAACACACCACAGTGTTTGTCCACATACCAGGCTAGAATGCGTCTCCAACACAAGAGACACGATACTCAAAGGAGCCATCAATGATGAATACTACACCGCAGGAGGCTACTATCCAGACAAGATGATCATCTTCTGTGGTTGAAAGACGCGACGTGCGATTCCAGACCAGCACAGCCACATTGGATCACCAACCCCGCAAAGAACGAAAGAAGGTACTAGACTCAACGGATGCAAGCTACCTCCCGACAAAGGCAATACTTTGAATCATCGGACGAGAAGGGGCGTTTGTAAGAGCGTCACACTATGCACGTGATTTGCCTTGCCCTGGTTGGAGTAAACAACATCGTGGCCAGCCCCAAACATGGACAACAAACCCCCAAAGATCACGAAAGAGTAGACTGTTATGGGTTGACATCATAGCTCACATACCAAGAGGAAGAATGCAGTTCAATCTTTGCGTAATAATGTGTACATCAATGAATGCTTGTAAGCCGTGCTGTGGGCATGCTTCAAGTGCATAATGAACAGGTGGATAGGCTTCCCATATCAAGAAATCCCGCTTGCTCCTCGGGCTACTCGCATCAAAGAATCTAAGATTATCATGAATACTCTTTGAACTGTCAAAAAGATTTTTACACGATGATATTTCCATAATACCTACCCTTTGGGGTCGCGAAAAACAAATATATGACTAATCTGCCCCGCGGTACGAACATCCCGTCAGACTCACAGCTTCGAAATCAAGTCTACGCGGCCTTTACAATCAGCCATACGCCTCGTTGTCAAATACAGAGTGTAGTTTCAGGAAGATCTAGAATGTCTCTCGTCGCAGTCGGGGCATGCTACCTTGACACAATCCTCACGTAGGTCGTCCATTCCAACCCCACAGAGAAATCGATCAGATTTCAGGGACTAGAATACCATTCTAACAGAGACAAAAGTACACCACACTATCCGGGAGAGGATGATAAACTGAGAGCATCAAGCATTGTCCGTCGACGGGGCGGGAATTGTCCAAATACACTCGAGGTACTACAACAACTAGTTGCCCATCCATCGACAGAAAAAAAACCATTGTTGAATCTCGTTTCTGTTCTCCCCGCAAAAGATTCATTGGTCTCGCAGCAGACACTGTCCGAATTTGAGCCACATGTACGACTCGATTATTGCATCTACCGTGAGCAGTTCAAAGAGCCGGCATCATGCTTCATAATCAAGAGCCAATCCACCGGCAGTAGGACGATCGTCAATTACAACGAGCTACCCGAGATGACCTTGGAGGATTTTCATTCAATTGCAGACAAGATAGGGCCCCAGGCAACCTGGTTCCATTTTGAGGTATGTTGAACTTGAACCGTTGCGCCGTCACCACTTAGAAACTCAATGCTAATGGTCTTTAGGGTCGTATTCCAGATGTGATCTTGCGCTGTATTGAATATCTCAGGAAACAGTTTCCCTCTGTCAACATAAGTATTGAGGCGGAGAAGCCGGGCCGACCGGGTCTTCAAGAGCTTGCCGATGCAGCCGATGTTGTTTTTATCGCAAAGTCATGGGCACTGGTAAAGTTTTCAAGGCCAAGTTGATTTGTCCAGTGGCTAATCATTGGTCTAGAGCAATGGGTATATCTCAATAGAGGACTGCTTATCGAAACAAGCCGCCCGTTTACCAAAGTGGGTTCTTGGCCAGCAAAATGCAGATTATCAGCTAATACTTGTGCAATTAGTTCGTTAATCTGTTGCACATGGGGCGCTGATGGTGCCGGTGCTTATGATGGAAGAAGTGGAGACACCGTGGTGGTCCCGGCTTATAGAGAGGCACACTCTGAAATTGTCGAGTAAGTCCACTGAAATACTCCGCCAGAAAAGACTGCTGATTAGCAGAAGTCCAATCGGTGCTGGTGACACATTCATCGCCGGTATATTATATGCATTGAACTGCAAAGACAAAGACTGGTCCCTTGCCCAATGTGTTGAATTTGGCATAAAGGTTGCGGGCATGAAAGTATTCCAAGAAGGGTTTTCTGGGCTTGACCGGGCACTTTCACCAGAATTATAAATCCAAAGAACCATTAAAGTCCTGTTAAGTGTTTTTAAAGAAAAACATGCATTTCTAATTTTTCACGTAGTTAGTGGCAGTGGGCAAATGTATGGTGTGGGGCAAACTGCAGATATGAGCACGTGACTAAAGATGGTGCCGGGCGGTGAATAACAAAAAATATTCTGCCACCAACTTTTCTCCGAAGCTTCTTGCTCGACTTCAGTCACACTTGCTGTTGCAAATTCAAACGTCACCATGGCAGCAGTTTACAAGAGTATCGCCAAGAAGCAGGCGCGCCAGCCTGTCGGGGATGTGGATGAGGATATGGACATGAACATGGAAGATCTTCTCGACGATGCGGACGACACTACCGACAGCGAAGAAGATGAGGAAGAAGATCGTCTTGCTGAGGCCAAGAAGCAGCTGGCCGCTGGATTCATGCCCAAGACCCGAGTTCTCATTCTGACTTCTCGAGGCGCTTCGCACCGGTAAGAATTCTCGGTACAATGGTACAGACTTCTGTTTGCTGACCGACGACAATTTGCGATCTTCTAGTCACCGATTTTTGATGTCCGATCTCTGCGCCCTTCTCCCCCACACCCACAAAGAGACCAAGCTTGACACAAAGAAGAAGACCGCCGGTTACAACTTGTTGTTGAACTCGCTCGCCGATCTTCACTCGTGCAACATGATCTTCTTCCTGGAGGCTCGCAAGAACGGCCAGGATCTCTACCTCTGGCTTGCGCGTCCCCCGAACGGCCCCACCATCAAGTTCCACCTCAACAACCTGCACACCATGGGCGAGCTCGGTGCCGGATTCGCGGGCAACTGCCTCAAGGGCGGCCGAGGATTGGTGGTGTTCGATAAATCATTCGACGAGCAGGGTCCCGACATGGCTGCACCCGGCTCCGAATACCGGAGTCTGATCCGAGAGATGCTGCGCGGTGTCTTCTGCGTCCCCAAGCGCGGTGTCAAAGGAATGAAGCCATTTGTCGATCGTATCATTGGTATTTTCGGCGTTGACGGAAAGATTTGGATTCGCGTATATGAGATCCGTGAATCTGAGGGCAACGCCAAGAAGGACGGCGAGGAGACTGCTAAGTCTGCCTCCAAGGGCAAGGATGGCCAGCCCGAGGTCTCCTTGGTGGAGATCGGTCCCCGTTTCGTTCTGACCCCCATTGTCATCTTGGAGGGCAGCTTCGGCGGTCCCGTCATCTACGAGAACAAGGAATACGTCAGCCCCAACCAGGTTCGTCGTGAGATTCGCATGGGCAAGGCCGGCCGCTACTCTCAGCGCCGGGATGACCAGACGGATCGCGTTGCCAAGCGTACCGACCTGGGTCTCTCGGACAACTCTTCCCGGAAACCGGATTCCATGGAGACAAGGAAGCTTTTCGCATAGAAGGTCTTGTGTGTTTTTCGTTGCCAATTTCCTCGAGCATCTACCCTTCGGGACTACTTCGACTACATGTATATCTGATGCGACGTTTCATGGTCTATTACGGCGTCAAGGCAAATTTTCATATCGGTTAATGGCAAAAAAGTATTTCGCATTCCATTACATTTCTGAGGTTGCTCGTAGTATATATAACCCTCCCTGGTTGTCCTGTTCCTCAGAAGATTGTTCGAATATTATTGCGTCTGCTGAGGTATTCAGTGATAGCCGATGCCGTAATTACGTACGTGGGAAACTGAATAATGCAAACTGAGCAGAGCTAACTCTTAATTGCTAGCCCGGTGTTATTTAGCTGCAAGTACAAGCCACATGGGAGATGGCATACGAGCCGCCTGCAGATCAAGGAGAAGGACATTTCTACTACTTCAAAGCGCTAGGGAAATGTCAATGATTTTTTTTTAGATCCCAGTGATGTACTATAGATGTAGATGTGCATCGTAATTTTGAGAATTCCATTGTCTAGGTAAATTGGATTGTAATGCGGCCCGGGAATTGCTGTGGACACCCTTCAAACTAATTTAACCCTTCCCCTTTACTACTCCTTAAACAACCTTGGATCTGCAGATTCATTTTAATGCTTTTGGGAAAAAAAAAAAAAAAAAAAAAACGGACTAACGGATTAGCGCAACCAAGAACAACCGATACCCGAAACCCAACGGGCTAATATAGACGTTGGCGGGCATATGATCAAAATGTATTGGTTCCCAGGTGTACCAAGCCTTGAGATCAGAATGGAAAAGGGATTAGAAGCTCCGTAGAAGGGCCGAAGTACATTAGGGCATTAGTGTGGCAGCACCCTTGCACATGTGGGCAACTGGCCACGGAGAAGCATTGTCGAGTGGAGCTGTAATGTGGGCCCGTGTCGTGGCATCTGGACCGCCAGTACACAATCCACATTACGCATTACTTGGTGGCGCACAAGGACTAAGGTGGCTACGGAGACTAGAAACATCAGAAACGGGAGTATTGGGAATATACTGAATTTCAAGGCATACATAACCCACAAGTGACGCCTAGCCCATATTGCACCTGCGACCGCGGGGAAGGGAAAACAGAACCGATCAGGAACACTATCTGGAGGCATCAATTTCGTAGGGGACCAGAGCAAGCGAACAAGAAATAGAAGAGAAAATAAAGCCAAAGGTCTGACTATTGGGAGTTATGTCCTAGTGGGACATCTCGTCCCACGCTTTCTACCGCATCCCGCTTGTGTATCATCGCATCAAATTCCACACCGTCACGGACCCAGGCTATTCTAACATCACATTGTAAAAAAGAAGAGTCGTAGCGGTCGGTCCTCCTGGGTCGTCTAGCAGCAGCCCTGCTTCTGCTCACTGTCCTGAGGTGTAAAGTCGATGACCGGCTGGCGGGCACCGGGCTGGTTCTGGCCAGACTCGCCGGAGTCGAGGGCCTTGCTGGAGACAATGCGGTAAATTTCTAGTAAGGGAGGGGGATATTAGCATGGGCCCACCCGTGGTCTCGTGCCCGCAAGTTACCCACCTGTAAGGATGTTCTGGAAGGCAAGCTCGACGTTGCTGGCGTCAAGGGCGGAGGTTTCGATGAAAGAGAGGTTGTTCTCGCCTGTCAACATGGTCAGCACTGGTGCCCCGCCATTCGGTCCCCGGATCTCGACACATACTAGCAAACTGCTTAGCCTCCTCGGTGGGGACTGCACGGAGGTGTCGCAAATCGCTCTTGTTACCGACCAGCATGATCACGATATTGGAGTCGGCGTGATCGCGCAGCTCCTTCAACCACCGGTTGACATTGTCGTAGGTCTGGTGCTTGCTGATGTCGTAGACGAGGAGGGCACCGACGGCGCCACGGTAGTAGGCAGATGTGATGGCCCGGTAGCGTTCCTGCCCAGCAGTATCCCAGATCTGTGCCTTGATGGTCTTAGAGTCGACCTGGATCGAACGAGTCGCAAATTCCACGCCGATGGTGGACTTGGAGTCCAGGTTGAACTCGTTGCGAGTGAAACGACTCAACAGGTTGGATTTACCGACACCCGAGTCTCCGATCAACACCACTGTTCAGCTCGTTAGTTTATCGAAAAGAGCGAAACTCGGGCCGGTCGCAGGTAAGGAGCGAGGCGGGCGATGTGTACGAGGCAACGTTACCTTTGAAGAGAAACTGGAGGCGAGGTCAACAGGTAGAACGCATGGAAAATCACGGGGAAAACTCACATCGTATTCGTCGTTGGCCATGGTGAAAAAGTGGTAAAGAAAGAGGGAGAAGAGAAGATTAGGGAAGTATGTTGTAGCGATAGGGAGAGAGAGCTGATGCCTCTGGAAGTGGAGTGCCTCCTTAACGTCGGGTCACGTGGGGCCGTGTTTTGCCGCCTTCACTTTGTGCCTTTTGATATGCATTGCGAACTTCAAATGCCTCACACATTTCCATTGTCTGCTTGATCCATGTCTCCGGCTTGGCCCGAGTGGATGGCTTTGCAACTGGCTGGCTAGTACGCCTGGCTAGTTGCTTCTGGTGCCTGCACTTTTAGCACGATCACTTTTCTACGATTCAACTTTCTGCGTAATTGGATTCATCATATCTCTTTTATATCATGGATTCCGATACGGTAATGAGAGACGGGGATCTCTCCGAAACCGACTCTCTGGCGTCAACTGCTGCGAGTGAGGAAAAAGATTCGTATGAAGTGGAGACGATCCTCTACGAGAAGAACGGTGACTACCTGGTCAAATGGGCCGGTTACCCCGAACATCGGGCAACATGGGAGGGCCCCGATAGCTTTGATAATCTCGATGAGACTATGAGAGACTGGCAGCAGACAAAGCGACAGATCAGACTGGGTCTACAAGTTCCTTTCAATATTGAGAAATGGGAAAGGGAGCAGAAGAGGATCAAGAAGAACAGAGACAGTCGTCGAAGACGTCGCCAAATCAAAAGAGAAAACAGGGAAGAACAAAGGCGGATGAGGAGGAACGCAATTCGCCATCCACCCGATCCCAGTCTCGCGATTCAATTGTTTCCTGACGAGGAGGAGCCTTCTCACCCCGAAGGTGATGAAAATGCCCACGAGATCCACGCACCAAGGGAAGTTTCTCCTTGGCAACCATATCGAGTCGAAGGAAACCCAACAGTGATTAGCATGGCTCTCAGCGATGAGGACGCTGATTCCCTGTTTCAAGACCCGTTGTCAAGAAGGTCCTCTTCGGTCCCCTCAAGTGGCTCTTTGTTTGTGTCCGAGGTTGCCACTCCGCCCCTCAACGGGTCACGCACAAGTCAGCGGCCCTTGATCCAACAGGATACTTCCCTTCTCGGCTTATATGACCCTGAACAGTCAGCTATTCTGGACGATGAGGCCGGCGATCATGCGCGTCAGCTTCATCAAGAGCTTGAACAGCGGCTTAGCCAGGGTCCCCCTCAACAAACGGAACCATCTCAAAGTGAGAAACGACTTGAAAATGAAAAGCCCAAGGATCCTCCACCCCCCAATGAACCTCAGCCTCCTCTACAACCACCCACGCGAGAAGAGCAGATTCGGCAACGGCAGGGCTCAGATCACCTAGAGAAGTCCTTAGAGAAACCTCATCAACAGCAGGCTCAGCGGACAAAACGGCGTCCAAACCAAGTCTCGGCGACGTCGCCTCCTTCACCTCTTCCGACCTCTCAACCAGCGCCTGCTCTGTCTATCTTTGCGACTGCGCCCAAGACAACCCAAACAGGACGCCTTCGTAATTCAAGGGCTGGTCGAACACCTGACCTTGAGGATTTGAAAATCTTGAAACCATCAGATTACCCGTCAAGAGGCGTCGGCGCGAACTCCGCCACACCGAGAATCATTCAGTCAACAGACAAACCTCGGCCCTCAACCAACCTCGATACTCAGGCCAGAGAATCTACGACTACGACTTCAACTTCTGCGACTGCGGTTGCGGGGAATTCTACACCGATCTCAACCGGAGCTCTCCAGGCAGGAGTCCCTTCTCCTCAAGTAACTAAGGATAGGACCGAGGGTATGCCACCAACCCCACCCAGGCCGACTCGCCCAGGAGAGTCATCATCAAGGACACGCGAGGTAGAAAGGTCAGATAAGCCTTCAAGGCCCAAATTATTCGAAGTTGCCCCGCCTCGACGTTCTGCCCATGATACCTGGCGCCCAGCCCGTGAAGATGATCCATGGCGAGCTAGTGTTGGGAAACCGTGTTCTTATGGTAGAGGGGATAGCTATCGGCCGGATCGCTTCGACACTAGAGAAACCAGGGGACAAGCAGTCTCTTCTGACGATGGCCCATACCGTGGACGATCTGACAGATCTCGCAGGACGTCACCCAACAGACGCAGATCGCGCTCTCGTTCACGGTCCCGTTCGCCTAGACCAAATGCGAACCGATCCTTTGCGACGCCATACGTGGACTCAGGCAGACCTAGTGCACCAGAGAGGCGTGCCCGTAATATTTTCGAACCAAGTTCAAGCCCGATACAGAGGGCACCTCCGCTTCAAACCCAACGCCGACTCATTCCTACAAGGGCTGAAATGCTTGCAGAGGATTACATTGCAGAGATGCCTCTCGGCGTATTCCAGCCGGGACCTGGAGCGAGGATGGTTGGAAACTATTTCTGGAATTCGGGAGAGGCCCTCGTGCACGTGTACTTTGGCCCAGAGAAGTATTTTGTTGGCGTTGCACGGCTATGCGGAATGGCAAGTGAGCTGAAAGCTGAATTACTTGCTTCGAAGCTCTCGGGGCTTTCAGGGGAGACGGAGATGTGGTTCCGGGAGTACTGCTCGAAGATCGAATATGACCAACTATGCGACCAGGTTTGATTCACCTGTTTCTCACTAAATGATTCACTACTAACTACCATCTATTTTAGACAATCGACAATACCGTATTTGGCAATGCGTGGCTAGAAGGCTTTCCTGTCTCAAACACACCCCTTTTTAATCTGACCGAGTACCTCCGTGCTCAAAATTTCGTGGCCATTTACCGTTCTTCTAGGAAATTTGGGAAGGTGTGGCTGCTATATTCACGCTGGGCCACTGACCTCACTTCGTCCTTGAATGCCGACAGCGATAAGATTCCTTCCGGTGTCCCTGCTTTTCTTGCAGCACGGCCACCCTTGCCCTTCCTCTCAGATCTGGACAAACCACGACCTAGACCTGAACCAAGCAGAGTTCGGAGAGATTCTCCAGAGAATGTGCAATTCAGACGTGATCGCTCCACGAGACGCGCTAGTTTGGGGGCTTTGCAAGCCCCAAGAAATGGTGACGAGGCACGTCGGTCTGCTGAAACCGCAGTCTCTAGGTCTGTCATGACTCGGTCGTCAGAAAGCAACCTATCTGGCAATCCTCAACCGTCGGAGTCGAATCTGGCAAAGAAGTCTGTTTCATCACCTGCGGATCCACGCCTAAGAGGGCGAGGCTCGATCTCGCGAAGTGCACCGCATTCTCCTATTCAACCTCAACTTTCCAAAAAACAGCGTTCCGCAAATGAGGGGCGAGCTAGCAGCTTGAATGTCGAGGAGAGGCAGCTTGAGGGATCCGGAGAGAGGTTTGGAGAGACCAGTCTTATGGATACCTCTCCCGATTTTGCCGCTGTTCCAAATCCTACAGTGATGCTGTCTCCGGCGACGGAAGTAGCGACGAAAACGAAAGTGTTAGACATTTTTCGGAATACCTACAACATCACGCTGGAAAAGCTTTCGACCGTCTCTGGGGGTTCTGGAACTGGATTGTTTGTACCCACGTACGACTTTTATCTACACCCCTGTCCGGGGAATGGTGAAGCTCAAAAAGATCGTGAGTTGCTACAGACTTGGCTCCAGACATTTCCAAAGGTCGTGATACATGATCACTGGGGCAAGTTCCTGAAACGTTCCCACGGTGTATTCATGGTATGTGTAGTGTGCTATATCCTCTTGATTGGAACATTGCTAAATTGAGACAAAGTTTCATGAGTCTTTCACATCTTACGAGGCTTTAAATCCTGATATCAAGAGACCTCTCTGGTCAAACCAATTTAACTTCTGGAATTACCGTCTGTCCAGGCCCCTCCAGATGGCTGACCAGTATTTTGGCGGCGAAAGCGCTCACTTTGAGTGGATATTCCCCGTTGGGAAATGGAAATCGGTTTTGATTACAGAGGACGTCTTCAGCGATCTGCAGGGAACTCTCGCGCTTATCAGGTGGTTTTACGAATATTTGGTGCATGCGCCTAGACTTTCCAATCCCAAGCTGATGCTCCCTCCTGGTATCATGCAATACCTGGATACTCGACTCGAGAAACCTGGCTTGAGTGAGGAGGATTCAACGCTGTATGTTTAGTAATATTTTCTCGAAACTGCTTGATCTAACATTGACGCTTTCTAGGTTATGTTTCATAAAGACTTGGATCGAAAAGGCAAATTCAATCGACGCTGATTGGCCGATCTTTGAGCTAGAGAGCTTGAATCCATTGAAGAGGTTGGATCCTTCGAAGAAATATCTAGACAACAACAACATTGTCTCCTTTGCCCCCGAAGCCATTCCAAAATGGGGTTCTCGCCAAGAAGAAGACAACCCGGGAATTCCCAAAGGCCTGACGCAAGATGAGCGTAACATGGACCATCTCGTAGAGTGGTTTGCAGGATGGACTCTCTTCAACAAGGCAAATACACGAAAGACTACAGTCATTACCCACACCAAAAATCGAGCTTTGATTCGACGCTGGAACGAGTGGGGTCATGTTACTGTTTTCTCCCCAAGGACTTACATGTCGACCTTCAATATTGATGGAGAGAAGTTTCTCTCGAGGGCCCTTCAAGAAGGGAAGACAGCCAAGGATGGTCGACTGGTGCCAATCACCCCCAGAACTCCCTTCCTCGACCTACAAACTCCTCACCCGCCTTGGGAAGATCGGATCCGTGACGACGGTTCGTCGCCGAGGGGAGAAGGGCGACACCGTGCCCTAACCCCTTACCCAGCCCCTTACGAATGAAAACCCACCGTCTCTGGTCTCCTGTTGAGAGCAAGCTGTACAACTTGTCTCGGAAATCTTTGTTTCCGTTTCTCAAGTTGTTCTCGCCACCTCTTCTTTCTCCCATTCACGAACCAAAAAGCATACTGTGCAATATTAGTCTATCTTTCTTCTCGTGCCATTTTCACGATTACTCGGATTTTGGACATGATCATACCGTCCAGCAGCCACAAGCTACTACAGCCCTGTTCTGTGACCCACCGTCTTCCGCTTAATAGATCCCCCTAGTTTAATGTTTCTTGGCTTATTCAAGATGGGTCGATTTGATTCAAAACGAGAGGTTAAAGATACACAGTTCCAGAACCAAAGCGAAAAGAATAAAAAAAAATAAAAGAACTTCCAAGTTTATGTACACCGAGTATGTTATGATCGCCACCAGGGCGCAATATTCACTGCATGACCAGACTTAACTAATCGATCGCCTCCGATATTCCTGAAAATTCGACGAATGCTCATTGCCGTCATAATTGTCGACCTTGTCCTTCTTGTCCTTTTTGTCGCGCCTTGTCTTTTCCTCCCACTCGCTCTCCTCAGCGGAGATCATCGCGTGAAACTTTCCGCCCTGGCCGCGGGCGAGATAAATTGGCTTCTCCTTGCGCTCGGCTACAGCTTGGGTGACAAGAACGAATTTGACGCTTGAACCGGGGGCTTCGAACATCGCGTCGCTGAGAATAGTTTCCATCTCGGTGCGTAAGGCGCGAGCTCCTGTGCCCATTGTAAAGGCATTGGCTGCGACCTTGTGTAATGCGGATGTGGTGAAGCGTAGCTCGATGCCTGAGAGAGAGAAGAGGGTCGAGTATTGGGCGAGGAGGGAATTGCGGGGTTCGGTGAGGATGCGCAAAAGCAAGGGTTGAGTTAGTGTTGCGAGAGCGGCGGTGACAGGAATCCTGCCAATCAGCTCGGGAATGAAGCCGTAGCTTTGCAGGTCCGCTTGAGTCAAAAGGTCGAGAGCGTTGAAGTAGGTGGGCTCGCCGCCGGGAGCGGGAGTTGCGGAGGTGAAGAAGGGGAGGTGCTTCTTGTATAGCGCTTCTTCTTCGGATCCTGGGAGGATGGGTAGAGGCTCATTGTTCGAAGCATCTAGGGCACCAGGGATATCACTTGTGCTTGATGCTGAACGGACCGGTTGACCAAATCCGATTGAGCCACGCGAGATGCGATCCATGACCACTTTCTGCAGCCCGACAAATGCGCCCGAGAATACGAACAGAATGTTGTCGGTGCGCACGTTATACACGTCGCCCTTGGCAAGGGGATTATTATTATGTGGCTGAAACGTTGTATTTCCCAGCGGACTGTTAGAGGGGTAAGAGTTTGGAGGGCTGTTAGTCCGTGGGTTCTTTTCATTTTTGGCTTGCACTTGGATTGTGGTGCCCTCGATAATTTTCAGCAGCGCTTGCTGCACTCCTTCACCGCCGACGTCTTTGCCATGACTGACTTTGGCAGCCGCGATTTTATCGACCTCGTCGAGGACAATGATACCTCGCTCCGCTTGCTCGACGTCATAGTTCGCTGCGGCCAGGAGTCGGTGAACGCAGGTCTCTGCATCTTCTCCGATGTAGCCAGCTTGTGTAAAAGGCGTACAATCCGAAATGCTGAAAGGTACCGATAAAACTCGAGCTAGTGTCTTTGCCATAAGTGTCTTACCGACACCGGATGGCCCAAGCAGCAAGATGTTGGACTTATCCAGCTGTAGTGGGGACGTATCCACCAGCTCGGCTTGGTCTAGCGGGAGGGCCTGCCGGGACTTTGAGGTGGACGGGAGACCAACTGGGCGTGGCTGACCAGGGAGCTCCTCTAAGAATTAACACTCCAGTTAGATAGCTACTTTGTGAGAAACGAAGGTGCTGACAACATACCTTCCAAGGGGTGCCCTTCCAGCGCCTCCCTCCGTTGTCGCTTCATAGAAAGCTCTTCCGCCTCCTCCTCGCGTCTTTGCAATTCCTGTACTCTCTGATAATGGTTGTAGACGGCAACACTCAAGACCTTCTTCGCGCGATCCTGTCCCACCACATATTGGTCAAGATACTGCTTCAGGATCTTGGGTGTAATGCGCGGAGCTCCAAAGGCCGGTGTCGACCCAAGGGGACCGGAGGTCGGAAGTCCAGTCTCATAGCTAGAAGTAAAAGGCTGACTGGTAAAGTCTGATCGGTCAAATTGCGAGAAAGTCGGGAAACGCAACGAGGAGCTGGACAGTTGACGCCGGTTGATTGTGGATAGGCTCGACCGACATCGGATAGGCTGGACAACCTCGCGATACGCCCAGGAAAGTGGGAGCCGACGCTGCACAGGCCGCCACATCGCCCGAGGGATAGAGCCGAATACCTAGGATTTGGAGATGAGGAGATGAGTAGTGTGTTGGAGAGGGAGCTTTCCCCGCAGGTGATCTTATCGGCTGAGTCATCTCGGTTGTTCACGGCCCTGCCGGGCCTGATCAATGGCGTGATGTCTCTACGCGTTATATTCCATGTATTAAGATTGCGCGTTATAAAATAGGTCGATGTCAAGCTATCTAACAAAGGCTCTCTAACTTAAAGCTCTATGCATTTTGAAGGGGAAAAAAAGCCAGAAAGAGCTGTGAAAGCCACTAAAGTATTAGGAACCGACTCCGGACACAATGTTTTTCAGTTTAGCCACACGAGTTATGGCGTTAGTGGATACCTGAGGTAGCCACTGATCTCGTTTACGCCGCGCACAGGCCAATCGGAAAGACAAGTTAAATAGTTCGAACTAGGCGGCCGTGATTTTTATGTTAAAACGTCAAGGACATTTGAATATTATATATAATAAAGCGACACCTTATTCGGGCTAGGTACCGCGAAGGCACAACTGTTGACCGTTAGGTAAATTACCTGTGATAGATCAGCATAGACTTGCGTATTATATATGAAAAGAAGCATATACGATACCTGTCATTTTGGGTCATTCTCACAAGACTATAAACCAAGTTCCTTTTCGGTCTGCATTATGATGTCACAATCGTGGCAAACTAAACAAACACAATACGAAGAACCATGATCTGCACTGAATCCTTACAAATTAGGTAATATCGTATCCGCGCTCGTCAATTTGGGTCGAGATAAATGCAGGGCACTGCCACGGTAAAGGAACACATATATACAGGGTAAAGTCCTGCGAGTGCCAGAGATCAATGAAAACTAAATACAGTTGACTTGATTCAAATATGGTTCAGTCTTTCTTCTTCTTTCTTCTATCTGTAGCTGTTGCGACTCCCCCCTGACTTCCCAGTGTCGTTGCAGACCAGATGAACCTTGTTGGCCTTCGCAGAATGAATGGTCGGCTTTGGATGATACCATTCACGGCAACCTGGTGGCTGTGCGGCCCGTTGCTTCGGTATGCTATGGAGACGAGTATAATGCGCAAGCGTGTAAAGCTGTCACTGGGCTCTCGACGGATTCTGTTTGGCGCTCAGCTCAGCCGGGCACTGTCCAGTATGAGAATTGGGAGGCGTGGCCAGAGCAGTATCAGACATGTTATGTCGAGTCATCTCGAAGCACAAATTGTGGTCAAGGTCGGATATCTCTGTACTCGGCCAAGGTGTAGACAGCATCCCAGGTTCAGGAAGCCGTCAGATTTGCACATTTTCATAACCTTCGTCTTGTCATCAAGAATACAGGTCATGATTTCTTAGGTCGCTCGACGGCGCCAGAGTCGCTGCAGATCCTCACGCATGGGATGAAGGATATCCAGGTGATGGATGATTTTGTTCCGAAGGGCGCACCCAAAAGTAAAGGGGAAGGCCACGCGATGACACTCGCGGCTGGTGTGCAACTCCCCGGCTGTATCGCATCAAGCAGAAATGGGACCCGATCGGTTTGTTCATCTCGCGCAAGGGTGTTGGCAGTGAAGATTGGGATGATGCGGGTTGGTGTAGGATGGTTCGAAATCCTAACGCATTTGGCCACTAAGTGCAGTGGGATGGAGCTATTATGTTGAGATGATATGCTTGGAAGTTGGTGTGCGTTTGATTTGTGTGTATCTATTTTATGCTGTTGCCCATATTGGAACAGTACTGTATATTTCTTTTTCCCTACCACGTAGGATCATCTTGTCTAGCGTTGTTCACGTCGGACTCGAGCTTGGAGCAAGTCTCGTGACTGGATGAACGTTGAAAGCGCCGGGATATCTGATATCCGCTGTGGGTATGTCGCTCATATTGCGGGGTCAAGCAGTCCGACTGGCTTTAGTTGGCGGGATATGGCATCACCAGGTACCTCCTCGCCGTCCATTATCGTGATAGTACAGTATCGACTACTCGGCTACCTCGGTACGATGCTGGACCGCAGGGTGGCGAAAGATCATCCGACGAGGGTCAGGTCGCAGAGATTGGTGTCTGATAGGGGTCACGTGCTCATTTGGTCTTGAAGACGGGTTGCTGCTCCATGGTCTGCGAGATGAAACTCCGGAGGGCCGACCAACGATTTGCGGTTGGGTTCGATTCGGCGCTGGTCTCTGGAGTGCCGGGCTGAGTCTGGAGGCCGGACATCTGGGCCATGTTCCGCGCAAATCGATCACGTTCAACCTTCTCTAGCTTTTCCCGACGCTTCAAGGCGCCCGGCTTGTGTCGCAGAGTGTTTTGCTTGATAACATTGACCTGACTGGCGGCATCGTGCGACTCTTCAGCGTCCGGTAGGGCATCGGCCAGGGATTCTAGGTTGGCGACCAATTTTTTCGAGGGACGGCGCTTCTTCTGGGTCTTGGAGCTCTTGGCGATCTTTGACATAAGGGTCGCATGCTTGATCTGACGCTTATCCTTCTTGCTAGTACGGAAGTCATCTCCAAATGGTCCCGAGCGGACGGCCGTCTTCGCCTTCATGGTGATTATGTGGTCAGATGTGGGTAAGTTGGAGAGACGAGAAAGAACCGGTGCAAAGGGAACAAAGTCGGAGACATGTGAGATCGGCTTCGGGAGACTAGTTGATTTCCCGAGACCCACCAAAAAGTTGCCCCTTGTCCCTGTTGAGTTCACCCGCAATTACTCTTCAGACTTTACCTGTGACGTTATCGTGTATGATATCGCCAGGTCCACTTTATCGGGTGAAGCCTCCATCGTTACTCATTTGTGACATCAGCGTGTGCCTGTGGATTGAAAGTCCCTCCACTGCAGAAGCCAACAAGTGAGTTCATTGGGACAAAAACCCGCACCGGTGCCCGTATGTGGATGCGAACCCCAACGCGCCTTTATCGGATCTACTTTCCTCGACGCTGTACCACGGCTGTTCTGCCTCGGTCAGCAGTCCTTTCCGGAATTTCCAGGCCCCTTCCGTGTTCATTTAAACTCGCTGTTCCTGCCCAAAGATCATACTCTTCAACTATATCCAAAATGGGTTCTCTTGGCACATATCAGCGCAAGCACAAGATCGCGGTGGTCGGCTCCGGTAACTGGTAAGCGCTCACTCACTCACGCACACACACATACACACACACCCCCCCCCACACACACACACTCTCTCTCTCTCTGTGATTTTTCTGGATTCACGAGACTAACCTATCTCCTCTTAGGGGCACCGCCATCGCCAAGATCGTCGCCGAAAATGCGGCCAGCAACTCGGACATATTCGAGAAGAATGTGGAAATGTGGGTGTTTGAAGAGAACGTCGAGATCACCAAGGACTCCCCGCACTACAGCTCCGGTCTGCAGGGCACACAAAAATTGACAGAAGTGATCAACCGCACAAATGAGAACGTGAAGTACCTTCAAGGAATCCGCCTCCCCTCCAACCTGCACGCCAACCCGTCCCTGGAGGACGCGGTCAAGGACTGCACCCTGCTCGTCTTCAACCTCCCCCACCAGTTCATCGCGAAGACATGCGAGTCCATCAAGGGCAAGATCCTGCCCTACGCCCGCGGTATCTCCTGTATCAAGGGTGTCGATGTCAACGAGGAGGGTATCAGCCTTTTCTCCGAGACCATTGGCAGAACTTTGGGTATTTACTGTGGTGCCCTGTCCGGTGCCAACATCGCCAACGAGGTTGCCAAGGAGAAGTGGTCCGAGACCACCGTCGCCTACGATCCCCCGCATCTCGATTCCGTGGCCCCCACACCCCAGCGCTCGCCCTCCTCCTCTCAGGTGGAGCTGGTGCAGTTCCAGCACAAGGACACGACCGGTCAGTTCTCGAAGGTGAAGCTGCAGGCACTTCCCTCTGAATACCCACCCGTCGATCATGTCACCCTCAAGGCCATGTTCCACCGCCCCTACTTTCACGTCCGCGTGGTGCACGACGTCGCTGGTACCTCTGTCAGTGGTGCTTTGAAGAACATCGTCGCCCTGGCTGCTGGCTGGGTTGACGGTATGGGTTGGGGTGACAACGCCAAGGCTGCTGTCATGCGCGTCGGCTTGCTGGAGATGGTCCGCTTCGGTGATACCTTCTTCGGAGCCACCATCAACCAGGCCACCTTCACCGAGGAGAGTGCTGGTGTGGCCGACCTGATTACCAGCTGCAGCGGTGGTCGTAACTTCCGCAGCGCCAAGCACAGTGTTGAGCGCAACCTGCCCATCGAGGAGATCGAGAAGCTCGAGTTGAACGGCCAATCGCTCCAGGGCACCTTGACCGCTTATGAGGTCAACAAGTTCCTGAAGAAGCAGGGCATGGAGGAGCAATTCCCTCTTTTCACCGCCGTTTACCGTAAGTATCTTCAGTCTCTTCGCTCAGACTCAATGGCTAATATCCATCTAGGGGTTCTGGAGGGCAGCATGCAAGTTGGAGAGATTCCTGCCTACATTGAGCGGTAAAAAGCCTGTCTCATCTTCCTTTGCGTCTGTGTTATTAATTGCGAATTTGTTTTCCCTTTCATAGCCCTCCGGTTACTCGTGCTCCTCCGATTTCTTCTGATGGGAATAGCGATGGCGAGCGGTATGCTGCACGACTTTGATTGAATGGGATATCAGACATGATTTGTAGATGGATTTATGACTTGTACCTACGCATCTAGATGAATAGACTTCTTTTTGAGTTATGGAACGAATACAGGGAACCGCTACGTGGGACGAGAGTCCAGACCGACGCTAAAAATACGCTGCCAAGGTGTTCCCGGGTGCATGATGTCACCCGACGCCGGGAGCTCGTGGTGAGGGGAAAATCTGGGTTTGTCCCGTCTACGATATTTTATTTTCTATTCTCCTCCACATTCTCTCAAGGCCTCAATCTTAGGCCATTCTCTCGTTGAGATCTCCCAGATACTGGGTTGAGCTCAAGTTCGTTGATCGTCGCGACCCCCTCCACTTTCTCCGCATTCCCCAGCACGATCAAGATGAGCCCCTCACGCCAGGTCTACTTGCTTCCCTTGAAGGACGATGGCTCTCCAGACGTGCCCGGTGGGTATATTTACCTGCCGCCTCCAGGTGATTCCGGCTACGTGCTGCGGTTTATCATTGAGGGCACCAGCTCCATCTGTCGGCAGGGAAGTCTATGGGTGAACGTTCCCGAAGAGGGCAAACCCTTCGATCGCCATTCCTTCCGCGAGTTCAGGTAACTTTCTCTTCCGAGTAGTGCATAGTGTTTGAGGAAGAGCCGAGGCTAAATAGAAGTAGTTTGAAGCCCAATTTCAACCAGAACATTCAGATCGACATCTCGGTGAACAGTGCTGGCTCTTTCGCCTACTATACCACTTTCTCTCCATTGCCAGATTTCTCTGTCGAATCTGTGCCTGCGCCGGAGCCGACGCAGTCTCCAGTTCATTACATAGATGTCTCGCCGAGACTCACCCTTCAGGGCAAGGATCTACCGCTCAATGCGCTCTCAATCTTCTCGGTCATCTCCAAGTTCATGGGAGAGTATCCCACCGATTGGGATAAGCATCTTCATGGAATTAGCCAGCGGAACTACAACATGGTCCACTTTACTCCACTCATGCAGCGCGGGTCCTCCAATTCGCCCTACAGTATCTTTGATCAGTTGGCATTTGATCCTGCCTTTTTCCCCAATGGAGAGTCCGACGTCGCATCGCTCGTTTCCCGCATGGAGAAGGAGTACGGCCTATTGACTTTGACTGATGTTGTTTGGAATCACACTGCGAATAACAGCAAATGGCTGGAGGACCACCCGGAGGCAGGTTACAGCGTGGAGACTGCGCCCTGGCTGGAGGCTGCCCTTGAGCTTGATACCGCGCTGCTGAAGTTTGGCAATGATCTCGAAAGCTTGAACTTGCCAACAGAATTCGCGACAGCCGATGATCTGGTCAAAGTGATGAATGTCTTACGCAAAGATGTTATTGATGGTCTTCGCCTGTGGGAATTTTATGCCATTGATGCCAAAGCCGACACCAAGAATGCCTTGGACGCTTGGACCAACAAGAAGGCTGATGTCGCTGCTATTGAGGGCTCTCTGAAGCAATTCAAGGAGTTGTCCGCGAAAGAACAAGCCAAGGTCATTCGGGAACAGGGTGTTCCTACTTCGAACCGTGTTCTGGGAAGATTCGGGCGTGCCGTTGACCCTGCTTTCGGAGCCGCCGCACTTACGGTGCTCTATGGCGAACATGACCAAGCCAACATGGCCGAAGCCGAAGCGTCTCTCTCCAAGCTTCTCGATACAGTCAATGTGCCGTTCTACGAAGAATTTGACGCCGATGTGGCGGTCATCATGGATCAGCTCTTCAACAGGATCAAGTATCTCCGCATTGACGACCACGGTCCCAAGCTGGGCGCAATCACCAAGGACAACCCTCTTATCGAGTCGTACTTCACTCGACTGCCTCTCAACGCCACAACCAAGAAGCACAGCCCCAAGGCTCTTGCTCTGGTGAACAATGGTTGGATTTGGAACGCCGACGCCATGCGGGACAACGCTGGACCGGACTCGAAGGCCTATCTCCGTCGTGAGGTGATTGTTTGGGGTGACTGCGTCAAGCTGCGATACGGAAATTCGCCAGAGGACAGCCCATTCCTCTGGGACTTTATGACTCGTTACACTCGTCTGATGGCGAAGTATTTCTCTGGTTTCCGTATCGACAACTGTCACTCTACGCCACTTGTTGTCGCTGAGTACTTGCTAGACGAGGCCCGCAAAGTGCGACCTAACTTGACCGTCTTCGCTGAGCTCTTCACCGGCTCGGAAGAAGCTGACTACGTCTTTGTTAAGCGTTTGGGTATCAGTGCTCTCATCCGAGAGGCGATGCAGGCTTGGAGCACTGCGGAGCTGAGTCGTCTCGTTCATCGTCATGGTGGTCGCCCCATTGGAAGTTTCGACGTGGACTTGCCATCTGCTGGAAGCAGCCACGCCATCGCCTCTGCGAAGACTGGTGATGCAAATGAGGAAATCACCCATATCCGACCTTCCCCGGTTCAAGCTCTGTTCATGGACTGTACCCATGATAATGAAGTCCCTGCTCAGAAGCGTGATGCCAGAGATACCCTTCCCAACGCTGCCCTTGTTGCGATGTGTGCTTCAGCCATTGGCAGTGTCATGGGCTACGATGAGATCTATCCTCAGCTCGTTGATCTGGTTCACGAGACCCGTCAATACGCTTCTCCGTTCTCCGGATCGCAAAACTTGGAGGTTGGATCTGGAGATGGCATTGGGGGTGTGAAAAAGCTGTTGAACGAGCTTCACACGATGATGGGTGTTGAGGGTTACGATGAAACTCACATTCATCACGATGGGGAATACATCACGGTTCATCGTGTTCACCCCAAGACTAGGAAGGGAATCTTCCTTATCGCGCACACCGCGTTCCCAGGTAACGAGAGCGGAGCCATCCTGGCTCCTACTCATATCACTGGTACTCAAGCCAAGCACCTTGGTTCGTGGGTCTTGGAGGTCGATGCTGGCGATGATGCCAAATCCAAGGCTCTAGCAGACGACAAAAACCTCAAGGGCCTACCGGGCAAGACCCGCGATATCGATGCATCCAAGATCGAGGGAGATGGAAAGGACGTCACTGTCTCCGTTCTTGAGACCCTCGTTCCCGGATCTATCGCTCTCTTCGAGACCTGGATTCCTAGCGCTGACCATGTGAAAGGACTGGATAACTTCCTCTCTAGCGGAGCTGATGAAGCATTCTCCGAACTAAACCTGATCGATCTCAACTTTGTGCTTTACCGTTGCGATGCTGAAGAGAGAGATTCAAGCGGCGGCGGGGATGGCGTGTACGACATTCCCAAGAGTGGGCCTTTGGTCTACGCTGGTCTGCAGGGTTGGTGGAGCATCCTCGAGGACATCATCAAGTACAACCAGCTTGGCCACCCGCTTTGTGATCATCTCCGTGATGGTCAATGGGCCTTGGATTACCTCGTTGGACGCATGGAGAAGGTCGCTTCCAAAGATGGTTTTGCCGCTTTGCAAAAGCCGGCCACTTGGCTGCGCGAAAAGTTCGATGCTGTCCGTGGCTTGCCTAACTTCTTGCTTCCTCGGTACTTCGCAATCATTGTGCAGGTGGCTTACAACGCTGCATGGAAGCAGGCTATCCACCAGTTCGGTGATAATGTGCGCCATGGACAAGAGTTCGTTCATCAGTTGGCTATGGTCAGCGTTCAGCAGACCGGCTACGTGAACTCCGCATCTTTATGGCCTACCAAGCAGGTTCCCAGTCTTGCCGCGGGCTTGCCCCATTTCGCTGTTGACTGGGCAAGGTGCTGGGGCCGTGATGTTTTCATCTCCATTCGTGGTCTCTTCCTTTGCACCGGCCGATTCGACGAATGCAAGGAGCATATTCTTGCATTTGCAAGCGTGCTTAAGCATGGCATGATCCCCAATCTGCTCGGCAGCGGCAAACTTCCCCGTTACAACTCGCGTGACTCTGTCTGGTTCTTCTTGCAGGCAATCCAGGATTACACCAACATGGTCCCCAACGGAAGCAGTATTCTGCAAGAGAAGGTTCCTCGCCGATTCCTGCCATATGACGACACGTGGTTCCCATTCGATGATCCTCGGGCTTATTCGAAGTCCCCTACTGTCTTGGAGGTTATCCAAGAGGTGTTCCAGCGTCATGCCCACGGCATGTCCTTCCGCGAATACAACGCGGGCCCCGATCTCGATGTCCAGATGAAGCCTGAAGGCTTCCAGATCGATATCAAGGTTGACTGGGACACTGGACTCATCTTCGGTGGTAATCAAAACAACTGTGGTACTTGGCAAGACAAGATGGGAGAAAGTGTCAAGGCTGGAAACAAGGGTGTCCCCGGTACACCCCGTGATGGTGCCGCCATTGAGATCACTGGTCTTCTCTACAGTGCCCTCTCATGGGTTACGAAGCTCAATGAGTCCAAGACTTACCCGCACGCCGGAGTCGATATTGGTGATGGAAAGTCTATCACTTTCAAGGACTGGGCTGCCAAGATCAAGGACAACTTTGAACGGTGCTACTTCGTTCCCCTTGACCCTAAGGACGATGCGCAGTACGATGTAGATGCCAACATCGTCAATCGCCGCGGTATCTACAAGGACTTGTACAAGTCCGGTAAGCCTTTCGAGGACTACCAGCTCCGTTCCAACTTCCCCATCGCCATGTCTGTAGCACCAGAACTCTTCACTCCCGAAAATGCCCTCACTGCCCTCGCCATCGCCGACTCTGCAATCGTCGGCCCCGTCGGCATGGCCACACTGGATCCATCGGACCTCAACTACCGCCCTTACTACAACAACTCGGAAGACTCTACCGACTTCTCAACCTCCAAGGGAAGAAACTACCACCAGGGTCCCGAGTGGGTCTGGCAACGAGGCTACTACCTTCGCGCCCTGTTACACTTTGACATCATGCGTCGCAAGACCCCCGAAGAGCGCATCGAGTCCTTCCAGCAGGTTACTCGGCGTCTGGATGGCTGCAAGAAGGCTCTTCGCGAGAGTCCTTGGAAGGGATTGACGGAGTTGACCAACAAGAATGGGGAACACTGTGGTGATTCGGTAAGTTCTTTTTTATTTCAGCTTTTGATCGCCCTTGCTAACATACGTATCTAGTCTCCCACTCAGGCCTGGTCTGCTGGCTGTCTTCTCGATGTTTATTACGATGCCGCGAAACTTACCTAGATTATTCTCTTTTAAGATCGATATATGAGCCTGGCATACGAAGCGTTTTCATTATCCATTCTGCATCTTGTGATAAAAGCATAATAAATATCTTTTCGGATATTTTGCATGGGATCGGATTTCTACCATCATTTAGTAATGATCAGGATTCAATTGCGCTCAACTCAACGAGATCTAGATGTAGTTTTTGAGCTTCTCAATATGATCGATATGTTGGGATCATTAAAGCTGTCAGTCCATATTCAAGTGCTTCCGTTCTCAGTCGCAGTGGGGTGGTGAATCGGTGATTAGTGAGTATCCTAGTAATTCTCGGTGGCCCGGTCTTGTCGTTCATTAGTGAGTACACAGCGTACTTATAACCTACTCCATGGCCGTACAGGCGTCTTAATCGTCACCGTCATCCGATTTCGCTTCAATATAACGGTACCAACCTAGAAGGCCAATTCGATGCACTATCACAGCGGTATAGCGGGCCGCGCGCAATTGAGATATAATGGCGTCGTACTCAGTAGTGTCTTCAATATCGGTGTGAACGATCTTGTCGAGCATGGTTTGCCGTAGATCGTTATAAAGGGGACACTGGAGCAGGATATGCCTCGGAGTTTGGAACCCCGATCATAGCCAGAACAGTCAGACTGCCTTTCCTTTACCTTGTATAAGCAATGATGATCCATCTTTTTTCGGATACGCTTGCGCACGCATCGCTTTACCACGGAGACTAGCCGAATCAACCATTTCTCGGCACCCACTCCTGCACCTCTAATTCCCACACCCCACAGTGCGGCTGCTTTTTGTAGCCCAGTTAGCAAGTTTATTGCCACACACCCATATTAGCTAGTATTCACCAGAGTGTGGTCGATATAAACCCTTACCGTGACCGGATGGCTCGTATGTGGTCACATACACGCGAGCACGTATCGACTAGACAACAGTCGAATCCTCTTACTTACCCTAACATATTTGTGGGTATTATAAAGTAAGACTGTAAGGTTAAACAACTCACTTGCTTGGGTATCTCAAAAACAGGAACGAGAGACACGTGAACGTATATAAAAAAAAAAAACAAAAAAAAAAAAACAAAAACAAAAACAAAAACAAAAACAAAAAGAAACAAAAAGAGAACAAAAAGAGAACAGAAAGAGAACAGAACAAAGAAGAACAGAAAGAGAACAGAAAGAGAACAGAAAGAGAACAAAAAGAGAGACAAAAGAGAGACAAAAAGAGACAAAAAGAGACACATAGTTTCATAAATAGACATCCCCTGTCTGCACACTATAAGTCTGGGTGCCCTTAGAACACTTGTAACCCTTTTCTCCAACGCCGAGTCAGCAAGTGCGGCGGGAAAGGATTGTCACCGCCGCGCTGGACGTTCAGGAGTGTTCTGGGCGGTTCCGACACCGAGGCAGACTTCGTGTCTTGCAGCAGGGGAATGTCGTGGCTGGACGGCTGTAATAATTGTTAGTCAAGCTCGACGCAAAACAGTTTCGATTGGGAACGGAGCAACACACGTTTTAACCCGAGCCCTTGTCCTTGGCCTTGCCACCCATGCCCATGATGGATCGCCATCCACCGTCGTCGCCAATGGCATCCCCATCACAGCCAGCGGAAATAGGCTTGTAATATTTTGAGGGAGGGGAGCGGGCCAAAGGCGGCGGCGGCGGCGGCATTGACCACCCAGCAGCAACTCTCGAGACCTCAAAGTGGCTCCCCACCATCGCGTCGTTGGCATCGCCCGCGGTGACCGTCCCAGAGGCCTGAACGAGGACCCCTAGGGAGCGGTGGGTAGCGGGGACGGGGCTGGCGGAGGTATTCAGGCCGGGGATGGTGGGAGCGGGGCCGGCGGCGGTGTTCAGGCCGGGGGTGCTGAGAGTGGGGGTGCTGGGGGCGGGGGCGGGGGTGGTGGTGTCGGCGGCGGAGGTGTGCAGGCCGGGCAGGGGGGTCTCAGGGTCCGGGGAGGTGTTCGGGCCGGGGATGGTGATGTTGGAGGCGCCGATGGTGGGGTTTGGGCTAGACCAGGGCGCTAAACACACATTTTGGTTAGTATAGGTATCCTTCATAGGACCCATACTTCCAAAAGGTAAACCATACCCGATCCCTCCATATCCAAAATCCACTGCCGGGTGATGGCAGTCTGGGGGTCCCTGGCGGCCTCCTGCCTTCCCTCCTCCCGAATCCGAAACATCTCGATGCTCGCCGCTGCCTCGAGCTCGGCGCTCTTCTGGATCATTCGCCTCCTGTGTCATCGGTTTCATCAGTCAAGGTATCAGAAATTGTCAACGATGACGACCAACACTCACTTCTGCCTCCGGTGGTATAGCCACGTCCCAAAAGCAAGAGCCATGGCGAAGGGTACCGTAGAACCCAGCACGCTGCTAACAATGTGGTATTGGAAGCCGGTGAGGTCGTTGGCGGGGGGTGTGGGAGTGGTGGTGGGGACGGTGGTAGTAATGGTATTAGTGGCGGCGCGGGCCGAGGCGAAGAAAACGGACTGACGTGAAGCCATTATATTGGGGGGTGAAGTATAGAGGCAGGGCGCAATAGGGGTAAAACGAGTTGGAGTCTCACGCGGGGGAGGAGTCCGCAAACCTATATTTATAGGCAGTTGAAAGGGGGGCCAGAGATCACTCCTGCCATCAGATCACGCCCGTAACTTCGCTTATTTCCAAGGTGAGTAATGCTCGGTTTGATCTTCTTGAGAACAAAACCTGATCCTGGTGGGTTGCGATGGAGCTGAAAAAGCACAAATGATCACCACTCACGGAAGCTTCATGATTACCATTCAAATGCCGAATGACACTCTCCAGAGCTCGATTTCTGCAAGATCGGAGACGAGCTGTATGAATGAAAACGACGAGTTGTAAAGAATGAACCATGGATGAAGTTGGGACTTTGGCGATGCATTGGCAAAGAGCCAATCAAAAATCGGATCAGAAAGACCCTGATCTTCGCTGTCCAAGGAAGTCTGCAAGGCTGGAGTTTGACAGGTGAGCTTATTTCAATCTCATCTTGATCCTTGCAAATTCAGACAATCTCCAACGGAATTTGTGAAAGGAAGATCAAAGAAATGGCAAATTCCAAAATAAAAATCCACGTTGACTCGGCTCTCTCAAACCCCTGGTAAGGAGCCATGTTCTTTCCCATTTTCGACTGTCGGCCCGCATCAAACACCGGTGGGAGCCATGGTACCCCAAATGACGGCATTATGACCAGATGGCAGCTGAAAGCATTTCAAGGATACCACGTAAGATGCCTCTGGCTATAATGGAGGTTATTGGTTTGTCCAGGGTGCCATTCAGCATGTCTAGGCCTCGGATTTGGCTCTCCGGTCTAGTGATCATGTATTGGCACGCCGTAGCCACATCTTGTAGTTTCGGGATGTCTTGATGAGCTCTGAAAGAGTCCACTTTTGGCACTTTGGCATTCTTGGAGAAAGATGAAGTCTGAACACCTTGAATATACATCAGCATTGGTCTTGGTGTAGTTTTTGCATTCATGGTCAGACCTGTCAGGCTGTCACTGATTTTCTGTGACAGGAATTTTGAGAAAGAGTTCTGAAGCCGGGGAAGGTGTGCGATAGAAGATGAAATCGTGAATCCATTGTGAATATAAAGTTTGCAGGGGAATAATCCCAGACAGCGGGAGAGCCCAGATATATATATGAATTACATTCGTCACCGCCTTCAGCTATATCTCGGCCTGTATTCATCAAGCGGTTCCATAACTCAGTTGGTTAGAGTGTCATGCTAATAACGTGAAAGTCGAGGGTTCGACCCCCTCTGGGACCATATTTTTGACTATACAATCTAATATATTTTTAATTACTTAACACTTTTCTGTGTTAGTACGTAAAGCATTAATTCTTTGAGTCTCACTATAGACTGGTTCCATAACTCAGTATTCGGTTTTCCTTGGCGGAGAATGACGTGAAGGCGGTGTGAACCTTGAATAGTGACGATGGTACCGAGTTTCTAGGTCTTAAGGGGTATGCAAATCTGGGAAGGCCATCTAACAAGATCTAAAATCTCTCATTATCTCGCAAACATCATGCTTTCCCCCCCGCCCCCTACCAGCCAAAATAAGCTAGAAAAGTACAGTTCGTATAGGCAGTGTATCCCATCGTCCGTTACTAAAAATGCAAGCCAACGATCCCATCGCATCGACGCTTCGAAAGTACTCAATCCTTCCTCTGAGGTCGCAGCCACCATGACCTAGCTATTTTATACATAAACGCCACCCACGGGAAGTCTGGCAACATGCTGGGTACCGAGAAGTAAGCATCGGCCATTCTCAACAAATAAGCAACGTCCTCACTCTCAAGTCTAGAGACCATACTGTCCCTGGCTTTATTCTTTTCTTGCTCGGATAACTCGAAACCTCGCAAGCTGATACAGCACCGGCACTCTGTTGTGCAGTGACCGATGCCTCTCCCTTTAGTGACTCTTGAGCGATGCGCACAACATCCACAGGCCCGACTGCAACACCCACCCTGATCTATGCAATCCTGGACTAGCTCTGGCTGCATATACCATTTGGGATTTTTTCTCCGGCGATCATAATTGGCCTTCAAAGGCCGTGTGTACAACATTGACTCGGCCTCGTAGAGCACGCGCACCTGATCATAGTGTTTCTTCTGGAGCATCTCATATTCCAGATACCATTTTCCAGGTTTGGAGACGCCAGATTCAAGGTATGCCACCTTGTGTGAAGAGCGGATTCTATGCTGCATCATTTCCATTCGTTGAACGGTTTCTCGAAGAGCATGTTCAGCGAGGAAGACATTGATGAAAATGTTGCGAGGATATCTGTGTGAACACCGACCCTCTCCGTATTCAAGATTTTGCCAAGCAGCAGAGTTAGGATCATTATAATGCAGTGACACGCCGAACTTATACATGCCTAGGTATCGGAACATTTCAAGCCAGGCAGCAGGTAATAGCAGGTAAATAGCCGATCTCCGGGTAGAAGGGTCCGAACTTTCGATTCCGTAGGTTGTGAAAAGAGAGAACAACCTAAAAAAAAAAGAAAGAAAGAAAGCTGATGGAGAGTTGTCGAAGTTTTAGGCCGCCACCCGAAACTGACTAGCTGTGATGGCCCCATAAACCACTAGACTTGAATCGGCCACTCCGTATGCAGATTGGGATATTCGAGCCATCTACCCTAGTAATTCAATATGTTGACTCCAGGATACCAAGCAGCGTGTTCTTCGCCAATCTCACGGGAGGCAAACCTTGCCACGCTTTCCGTGTTTTGTAATACTTTAGCCCTACCCGCGACCGTAACATTGATCGCCTCAAACACGCTATTGAATTTCAAAAATGCAGGATGTTCCACATAAGAAAGACTGATGCTTGGAGCGAACCTTGCACCGAAGTATGGTTGATCGGAAGCAGGGAATAACATAACATGTAGGACTACGATGCAAAAAAATTAAATTTTGGCACTTGAATGTTGAATGCTGCGGAACTCTGCTTGTTGCTGAGGGGGTGTCTTTAATATAGTATTCATAAAGGACATATCGTCTCAGATTGAACACAATAATTTTTCTCTGGGCCTTCCGTGGTGTACTGTGATAGTTTCCATATCTGGGTAATGTGACAGTGGTTCAATTTTTCTCATTTGCTAAATGACTCAATTGGAGGTAGTATGGCCGAGTGGTTAAGGCGGCAGACTTAAGATACCAATCAGATTTCTGCTCTCGTTCGAGATCGTGGGTTCAAACCCCACTGCTATCATCATCAACTCTTTTTTTTTTTTTAACATTGCATGTGAATCAAGCATGACCAGTCAGTCACCTTGTTAATTACATTGTTCGTGCTGTCTTCTTTCTTTTTCTTTGTTGAGATAGGCTGATCGATCATGATAAAGTGACCACATGGCCCTGGTACAGCCGCATATATATATTACCACAAGGTGACGCCCCCCACTTGTATCTTCTTTTGTTAAGATCAAAACTACTTCCAGTGGCTTTGCCAGTGGCCTTCCCATATACTTCCATTGTTGGACCGAGCGATCTAGATATTCGGTTCATTGATTGGTGCCTGGGTGTTATCTGGACAGAAGTCCGGGCATTCCCCGCACGGCATCTACATATCTACGCAGTTCGTTCCGATCCTACCGCCCGTATAAATCGGCGATTTCCCAAGTAAAAGACCATAGTTTGAATTCATGCCACAGGAACTTGAGTAGCTCCATCAAAATGCCCGGTCTATCATATTCCCCAACTTTCAACAAGATCACGGTTACGGAGCTGCATCCTACATTCGGAGCGGAGATCAGCGGCGTGGACTTCTCACGACCTGTTGAGGACGATGCATTCCAGGAGATAAAGGCTGCAATTGATAAGGTGGGTAGATCTACAAACCAACAGCAGATTCTAGATGAACAATCTTAGTACGGTGTATGCGTATTCCGCAATACGGGCCTTGACGACGCTCATCATGTCGCTTTCGCCGCACAATTTGGCGAGCTGGACGATGTGACTCCCTACTTGGCAGGTGGCCGGGCGCACCGGCTATCCGATGTACGTCTATTCGACGTGGGAAACATTGAACTTAACGGTAAGGTATTTGAACTAGATAATGTTCGACGGGAGTGGAACAAGGTGTGTCATCCACCCAGGCGTTCTCTGTCCCAACTCACCAGCACAGGGCAACGGACTCTTCCATGTGGACTCGAGCTTCAACCCGCGACGGGCAGGATACTCCCTGCTTCGAGCAGCCGAGCTTCCTCCAGCAGGCATGGGCGGTGAAACTGATTTTGCCGACGTACGGACAGCCTTTGATGAGCTCCCTCGAACAATCCAGATGGAACTGCAAGAGCAGGACTATATCGCCGCACACTCGCTATGGCATTCGCGCAAGGTCGCATCACCCACCACCTTCGCAGATGTGAAGCCAGAAGACTATCCTATGAGCCGACATCGATTGTTTCAGAAACACGAAGCATCTGGTCGGGACACAATGTATCTCGCAGCACACATCCACCATATCGAAGGACTAGACGCGGACGCATCGTCCGCGCTATTTAATCGGCTATTCACGCATGCGACACAGCCACGATATGTGCTCCGCGTGGGGTGGGAGCAGGCTGGGGACTTAGTCCTCTGGGACAATACAAGTGTGATGCATCGAGCGGTGGGAGGTAGTTTCGAGGGTAAACATCGGCGGGACATGCGGCGGGCGACGGTTCATGACGGCAGCGGCGGAGCGTGGGGCCTCAATGAGCGCAGCGAGATCCGACAGGGTTTGCCGTGAATAGTGGCTAGCTCATTGTTCTAGTTGAAGAAGGGTATAGTTCTGATCCCAAATAGCTGAGACAAGATCAGCGGCATCCCACGGATGACTCGTGTTAGACCTCGGACCCGCCGATGTTTTCCTGCTTTGGCTGCTTGGCATCTCCATTGTCTCACTGTTTTTTTGCGGCCTTGTCTTCGCTTGTGCCTAGCGCAAATACTATACTCGGTGTTGTGCTAGTCTCTATACTCGTTACTACGTTAGAATTTGTGTAGCATCGGCAATGTCTCCGCGCAGGGACGAGCAGTTGTGTCTTAAACGTGCCCAATGAGTGTCTTTGTCGTGCTACTCGGTGACTCCATCCAGCGGGGTTCTCCGTCATCGACTTGACGTCCCAAATGTTGGTGTTGTTTTTCCCATGGAAACCGTGGATCCGAACCACGCGGGGGTCCTTGTTGATCGTGCCTGACGGTTTAACCGCAATAGCTATGATAGCTATAAAGAGGCTCACATTCCTCGGCAATAATACCTTACAATCATTCCAACTCAATCAATTCCGCATCTCACTTCCAGCCTCTCTGTGCCCTCTCTCTATCTCCAATCCCAAAATGAAGACCTTCATCGCTTCTCTCGCTCTTCCCCTGCTGGCTGCTGCTGCTCCGGCTATGCAGACCCGCGAGGCCAACCCTCCCTTTAGTGTCATGGCCATCCGTTCCGCCTCGCCCATCCACTACTCCCAGATGAATGCCGCAGGCCAAAAGTTCTATCTCGGCGGCAAGACATCCTCCTACTGCCCCGACCTAGAAGGCATCACCTGCCCTCCCGGCAACCAAACCGTCATCGCCGGTGGCGGAAGCGCCCTGGTATGTTATACAACTTTACTTTCAACGAACCAAAACTAACGTCACTGCAGGATGTTGAAGTCCCTGGCGGCCAGCAAGTCTACGTTGACCCCTCTGGAGCTCTGAGCTTCACTCAGGCCCACTCTGCCTACATTCCCCCCGGCTCCGCCATCGGTGGTTTCAAGTATGAGGCTGGCAATCCCTGGTCCCACTACACTTTTAACGGCTGGGGCGCCAGTGGCTTCATGGCTTGCCCTACTGACGACAAGCGCTGGCAGGTGTATGCCGCCATGCAGAACGCTACCGTTCCCTCTGGCAACGTTGAGGATTGTCTCGGTTTCTCCGCCATGGCTCTGACCTACAAGGGTGCCGTCCCTGCCTGGCAGTACATTTAGATGATTTCTCTCGATTCTCCTTTTACTTTACCAGCATTTGGTTTCAATCTTTTAGCATTGTACAATATCGCATACGAGTGTGTAGTGAACAGGTAGCAAGAATTGAATGATTTGCTTAAGTCTCTATTTTAAAATCGCAAAATAACATAAAATGTCCAGGGCTCATGCAGGGTACAGGCAATGGGTATCATTCTATATAAAACTTTTTTGTTTTTTAGTTCCTCCAGATCCGAATCGCCTTGTCCTTGCCTCCACTGCCGACCTTCTGTCCATCGGGACTCCAGTCTACGGCAAACACCTCGTCTTTGTGGCCGGGCAGATCCGTCGACAGCTTACCCGTGCGCACATCCCAGACCTTCAAAGTGGTATCTTTGGAGGCCGAGACGAGCAGACGCGAGTCAGCAGAGAATGAGCACTGGTAGACGGCGCCGACGTGGCCGCGGAAGGTCGTGATGAACCTGGGGGCGTGGTTAGTTACGTAATTCGAAGATAGGAGGGATAAGATGTGAACTCACTTTCCGTCACGTCCATTCCACAACTTGACGTGATTGTCGAAACCGGCAGACGCAATGTACGCCATGTCGGGCGAGAATGTGACGTGGTTGACTTCCTTCTGGTGACCCAGCAGACGAGCAACGGGCTTGTTGGAGCTCGATGGCTCCCACAGGTACATGGTGAAGTCATCACTGGCAGACACCAGGCGCTCGACAATCTTGTTGTTCACGGTCGCGGCATCTTCGTAGCGTTTCTTGGCGGCAGCAACCTTCTCGGCGTCAGTCGAGGGGACCTTGCCGGTGTGGTCATGGTAGGCAGTGCGCAGAGCAAAGTCCGTAGACAAAGCGAGGTGGTTAACGCGATGGGCATGCGAAACGAGAGTCTGGATAAGCGTGCCATCCTTCGGGTTCCAGATCTTGATGGTCTTGTCGTGCGACGCCGTATAGATCTGACCAGTACCACCCCACTTCACACATGTCACGGATCCCTTGTGTCCAGTGAGCACATGCTCGATGCGCTTGGACGCCACGTCCCACACACGCACAGTTGAGTCCTTAGACGACGAGGCGATACGGGGGCATCCAGGCTCCTGGAGATGGTATGGCTCCCAGGCCAGGTTGGTAATCCACTTCGCATGGCCCTTGAGAGGACCTCCGAGCGCAACGCCCTTCTTCGCATCCCATACTCGCACCGAGTTATCCATGCTACCGGTCGCGATCATCGCACCGTTGGGCGAGTAGGCAACGGCTAGCACCCAACTGGTGTGTCCCTTCAATGTGTGCAATGGGGTGCCAGTTTCGCAATCCCAGATCCGCGCGGTAGAATCACCACTTCCAGACACCATTGTAGACGAGTTGACGGGAGAGAAAGACGTTGCGAGAATAGCCTCGCCGTGGCCCGCAATGGAGGCCGCGCAGCGCGAAACCGCCTTGACCCGGAATACTGCCTGCGGTGTGAAGAAGAGGGAGACTGTATCTTCGGTAGACTTGATTCCAGGCTGGAGAAGCGAATGGTAGAGGTCGGCGAGAATATCGATTGTCTGATCGCCCTTGTCGGACTGGTAGGTAAAGCGATATGGAACTCGGTCATCGTCGTCCTATGAAGCAATTTGTTAGTTCTGATCTTGCGCTATCCTCACAGGTGGACCCTTTGAACACTTACATTTCCTTGTAACGTGTTCAAGAGAGTTTCCAGGTTCTTGGTGTTGGCATCGGCCACTGGGACGGAAACCGCAGGCCCGGTGGCATTTCCGGTGGCCTGGTCGAAGAATTGGACGCGGACGCTGCCGAGATCCGAGGGAATGCTATAGAGCTCCTGCTGCTCCTTGGCCCTTTCGGCCGCAGCAACCTTCTGGCGCTTACTGGGAGGGGGAACGAGAGTGGCCATTGTGCTTGTGGGAGTTGGAGGAGGAAGAAAATTTGAGGCCTTATCAGAGCTTATCGCTTATCGCGGGGGGCACCAAACGTTACTCCACAGTCAACTATTTTGAACTAATTATACGGAAATCATTTAAATAACCGCCTCTGGATATAATTTAAATAGAAATTCTGGGGGAAATTTACCAGAGGTGTTAGTATTACTCAAGTAGTTAACCCATGCGCAGAGAAAGACTGTTGAATATTTGAAGTAGACACCAGTAATGCGAGAGCTACCAGATAACGTGGATGAGATCGATTACATGTGGTATTATAAGATGTAGATATAGAATTCCAAATTGTCCAGTAGTGAAAGAAATTAAGGGAATTGATAGCCGTAGCGTTCCAGTAGTACGTGGGAATGACATTGACACTGACACTGACACTGACCTTTAGCCGCATTGATACTAGGCAAGTACTCCCATGGGATCCCAGCGCGGCAAGACTTTGGGAGTCTGCTTCAGGATTGCTTGCGTGTCAGCCGAGACCAAGTTGAAGTCGACGACCGCCTGGAAGGTGTATTCATCCATCCATTTGTCAGTCATCACAAACCAGCCCTTGCTCCCGGCTGCCTCTCCCCATGAATTCTCAACCCGCCATCGGACCGGGCGATCACCCTCGAGATGGACTGCCGTGATAACCATAGCATGGGTCATTGCAGATTCTCCACTCGCGAGCCGCTCTGCCTTATTCATACCAAGGGAAATGTTGAACCCAAGTGAGAGATTGGTGAGATCGGCGTCCATAATACCTTGATCGCGCTCAGAGAATTTGCCCACATCGCAGCCAAAGAATACCGGATGACCAGCTTTGAGCATTGCAATCACCGCCTTCTTGAGCGTATTCATCTCCACGTTGACATACATGAGGGATTGCCCTTCCACCACATTTCCGAGTCTCTCGACCGTTAGCAGCTGATTATACTCATGCCGCGGGTCGTTGACCAGACTAAACATCGACCCGGGACTGGCACATGTTCGACTACGAGATCCTGACCTCGGCCGGAGAGCCTGGCGTCCAAAATCAATAGGAGTTTGTCGTACTTCCCGAGCGGTTCCGTTAACATCGGTGTATTGCCAAACGAACGGCTCATCCGGGCGCGGCGGGGGTCCCAACAAAAGTGTCACCATTGAGTGGATTTCTTGCAAGAACTGCTCCTTGGAGGCGGCCAACAAGTGTTCAGCCTGACTCTCCCCCGCAGCCTTTCTGACGGCGAGTCGGCGAAGAGCCAGACCCTGCTCACGCAGCTTGGCCGTGAGCAGCCAGTTCATCTTCGAACTATTCTGCGCATGGAAAGCATCAGGATAGAGAGTGTGCGGAACAAGTCCGTATTTGTGCACGAGATTGGCGACCATGTCCCACTGGCCGCCGTCCGTGACAGGATCCGCGCATAATTTCTGAACCAGACGGCTGGAGAAGTCCTCATGGGCAGTGTCGATCATCTGCTCAAAGAAGTAATTTGCCTTCTCGATCTTATCCCAGTAGAACAGATACGCCTGGCTGAGCTCGAACTCTTTCAGCTTGTATGCATTAATCAGCGGCACCCGAAAGATGTTGGTCGAGGCGAAGAGCCAGCAACGGCCAGACGATCGCTGGTTGGTAATCGGTGTCCCTTCCACCGGAACAGTCAGGTTAAAGATATGTAGATCGTTGCGCAGAGCGGTGCGGTTGGTGAGGACATCTGCATAACTTTGGCTAGCGAAACTCGATATGGCGAGACGGTTCTGTTCAGCAGAACATTATTAGATTCATCTGACTCGCGTCTGAGACAAGACGAGAGCATACTTTTGGATCGCTCAGCAAAGCCTCGCTCCAATCTCCCTCGCGAGGGAGTGTTACGGTCCGAAGACGTTCTCTTGCCAGGTATGGCGGCGGAGCTGTGACCAATTCGTCAATATTAGTGACCACGGTAGTGGGCACCAGCACTTTGAGAAGTCTAACTCACGAGTATGTGAAGACTGCTCCTTGGTCGACAAGTGTGCTTTGGCATCGTTCATCTCGACGGTATGATTTCCTGACTTCTCGGTGACGGGCGCTGGCTTGGAATAAGTCGTCCCCATATTGGCAAAAGATGTCAAGAATCAAGTATAATTGCTCCCAAATGAATGCTCAGAAGGAAGTAACAAGGAAAGTTGGAAGGAGGTGAGAACCTTGGAAGAAGATAAAGAAATGCTATCAGCTTATGGCCGTGCGGGGTATGTAGTATGATTGGTGATCCGACTTGTCAAGATAAGAAGTGGACGTGAGGAGGTTGTTGCACACTAGAATCGAGGATCACGACATTTGGGGCTCCTCAACTCGATCGGTGGAGGGCATCCGGGCTATGCTGATAAGAGGCAACTGCAGCGCCGATTGCATGACAGCGACGGCTGCCAAATACTCGGCCCTTTTATTAGTCGAGCCTCACAATAGATTGTAGATGGAGAAGGTGCCTCGCAGGATCACAATGTAGGTTGCTCGAATTGGAGAACAATGCATCTTCCCAGACATTCCACTCTAGTAGAAGAATACCTATGATGTTTGAACACGCTCGTTCAGAAGAAGAACTATCAACAGCGTACAGGCAGACAATATGTGAGAGATGTAAAATGCGATGTATAACCAGCCAAGGAGCTTTTAATTTGGGTGTATGAAACGGTCCATTTAATCACTTCAAAATGATAGAGTCCCGCATTATGAGCTGAACATTCACTAACTTGAAGATCAACAGAGCATCTTCTGCTCTTTGCCCACTCCCACCAGTCCTCCTCACAAATCAACATGTCCATCACCTCACGAGCAACAACCAACTCGTTTGTCCCATTGACATCAAGAGGCAGCAGCAAAAATCCGCCAACCGGTCGGCCGACCACCACTGCTACCAGTGTCGCTGGCCAGGACATCGTCTGCGCCATCAGCGAGTCTCGTGGCATCTCATCCACCGTCGGCTTGGCCTTTGTCAACCTCGCCACAGCAGAGGTAGTTTTGTGCCAGATCTGCGACGGCCAGACCTACGCGAAAACAGTTACCAAGATCGGTGTCTTCGAGCCCAGTGAGATCCTCTTCATGAACACTGCCAAGGAATCCACACTGCGCTACATCGTTCAAGAAAACCTACCCGATCCAATCTTCACCTTTCTGGATCGCAAGTGCTGGTCTGACAAGGCGGGACATGAGTATCTGGATCGATTGGCTTTCCCCGATGAGCTGGACTCTCTCAAGGCGACATTGGGAGGGAATTTTTTTGCTGCTTGCTCCTTCGCTGCGGTATGTGTCCGCTGACCGAAGTCATTGGATCCCAATTAAACTGAGCAACAGGTGCTGCGATACGTCGAGCTGGAACTTCAACGTGTCTTTGCCTCCCATTCCCTGCGAATCAGGCTTGAGCCATCCCAAGGGTCAATGTCGATCGACTTGGCGACTATCGTGTCCCTTGAACTCATCCAGAACTTGCACAATGCGAAATCAAAGAATAGTTTGTACGGACTACTGAACGAAACATTGACGCCCATGGGAGCCAGGCTTTTGCGAAGCAACATCCTGCAGCCTTCAACCGAGCGAGTGAAGCTGACAGCGAGATACAATGCCGTCGAAGATCTGTCGTCCAAAGAGGACATGTTCGTCTCTGTCCGCCAAGCGTTGAAAGGCTTCGTCGATGCAGATAAAGTCTTGACTTCAGTGAAGCGCCTTGTTAATCCGTCATATATAGACCGAGCTGACTTGACAGATGATTCTTGTTCCCATGAACCGAACAGTCCAGTATATCGAGCAGTCGGTCAACAATGTCATCATGCTAAAGACCTTTGTTTCTGGAATCAAGAAGATTTACCAAGCACTGGGGGCTGCGCAGAGCGATTTACTTCTAACAATTCGCAAGGTACTGCTTTCCGTACCCCTCAAAATGACATTCGATTGACTCGATTCAGTTATGCGGTCCAGCGGGACATCGTGCTATCGAGCTGCTCATTGGGAAAACCTTGAATGAGCACATCACGTATCAGAGCAAGCCATTAGATCTTCGGAACCAACGAGTATACTGTGTCAAGGCAGGTCCACGTCTATTCGATCATTCTCTCTACTTGCTCACGCATCACAGGCCGGTGTCAACAGTTTGCTCGATGTGGCTCGACAGACGTACAAAGAGGCTAATGCGGATGCTGCAGAAATTGTAGAAAGACTTGCAGGTATGCAGCCTCCTAAAGTTTCAAGCCGGCAGCTAAAGAATTCCAGAAACTTGCGAGATGGCTTTGGATCTCAAGTACGACTCAGCCCGTCAGTACTATATTTGCATTCCAGTCTCAGACGCGGAGTTACTGCCTGACATCTTCATCAATGTATACCGCAAGAGAGGTCGTGTCGAGTGCCAGACCCTGGACCTAGTCAAACTCAATCAGAAGATCAATGATGCACACACCGAGGTGATAAGCATGAGCGACCAGACAGTCCAGGAACTGATCCGTGATGTGTGCGCTCGGGTATCGGGGCTTTTCCGAGTCAGCGAAGCCATTGCAATGCTAGACATGCTAGCGGCCTTCGCTCAGCTGGCTACCAGCTACGATTATATTCGCCCTGAGCTGACAGCCACACTGGCCATCAAAGCTGGCCGGCATCCGATACGAGAGCAAATCCATAGCAACAAGTTCATTCCGAACGACGCATATGCCACTCCTCAAACACGTTTCCAAATTATCACTGGTTGCAACATGAGTGGGAAGTCAACTTATATCCGCTCTTTAGCACTCTTGACTGTCATGGCCCAAATTGGCTGCTTTGTACCAGCTCAATATGCCTCTTTTCCCATTTCGCATCAGCTATTCGCTCGTGTGGCGACAGCAGATAACCTTGATGCTAACGTGTCCACCTTTGCAGCAGAAATGCGTGAGATGGCATTCATCTTGCGCCACGTCGAGTCACGGGCAATGGTCCTCGTCGATGAGCTCGGTCGGGGCACAAGCACAACAGATGGCCTCGCAATCGCCGTTGCATTGGCAGAAGCTCTGCTTGCTAGCAACTCTCTGGTATGGTTTGTCACGCATTTCCATGACCTGGCACGCATTCTATCCGAGCGAAATGGCGTCATAAATCTTCATCTCGCCGCAGATATTACCGCGGATGCGAGCAAAATGACAATGTTATACCAAATTGCCGAGGGTCCAGTCCCAGACCGACGATATGGACTCGCACTCGCCAAGTTAGTCGATCTTCCCCGTGATGTCCTCGAAGTTGCGAACAAAGTCTCTGCCACACTGGACAGCTTTGCTCAGCGTAGAAACTCTTCATCGCACGTGGTTGCTATTGCACGGAGGCGGAGACTCCTTCTCTCGCTACGTGAACAGCTTTTCATTGCTCAAGACAGCACCATGGATGATCGATCTCTCCGTCGCTGGCTGGTCGAACTGCAAGATGACTTCGCGCTAAAAATGGTAGCCGTGGACCAGGAAACCCCTCCGCTCCGCTCCCCTTGCGACAAAAACTTCAGCTTCAGTGAGGCCGAAGAGAATCAAACTCCTGTCCTTAGCAGCCCGTTACTCGACCCTAGTCATCGTTCGTCGACCACAAGGGAAGACTCAAGTCGCTTTGTGGAACAAATGGGGACCAGCTCCGAACCTATCTTGATTTCCGACTCTGCTTCAGAGACCGCGGAGACTGCAGACACTGATAGCGTGGTAATGGTCTGACTTTATCGTCGTGGCTTTGAGCCAAATATTTCCTCTAAAACTTTACATCTACCTTTATGGCTTGTATCTGTAATCCTGTGATCCTCTACTGATGAGCAGAGAAAAGAGTATACCTTCATTACAATTGTCACCCGCAGACTAGTTATGATGTCTCTTTAATAATGGCATATTTCTTCAAACTTTTAAAGAACAATCACCAGAACACATAGGATGGCGGTGAAAAGCTCCATGTTCTAATGTTCGCTCCTTCATCTATCAATCGCTGAATACATGGTATCTGGCAGGTAGCTTAAACTTGGTCCATTTAACCAAAGTGGAACAACGTCTGCTTCCCCTTCTTATTCTTCTTGCCCTTCTTGCCTTCGCCGGCATCATCGAAATCCGCCGGTTCCGCGGGGGAGGCAAGACCGGATGAATTATTAGAGCTCCAGGCATCTGGAGCCGGTCCGCGGCGGTCATCCCAGCGAACGTAGCCCCGGGTCTTGCCAGCCATCATAACGTTCGGCTTAGCAGCAGTGGGCAGAGCGGGGAATGCATCACCGCCGGTGGGAGCCGGACGAGCCGGACGACTAGAGCTAGAGGATGTCGCAGCGGAGGGTCGGCTAGGGGCAATGTTAATGGATGGGCGCGAGAAGGAGGGTGCAGGGCCGGCTGCGGCCCAAGGTGTGGCTGATTGAGCACCGGAACGGCGAGAAGAACCAGCAGCGGCCGAGAGAGGGGGGAAAGGATTTGATGATGAAGAGGGTGCTGGGGATGGAAGGGCGCCGCTTCTGCCGACGGCGGAACGAGAGGATTGAGCAGTGGATGATTTCAGACGCAGGACACGGCCCCCGCCGGTGTTGACGGTGCTTGGTGACATGCCTGGCAAGAGACCACCGGGACCTGGCAAGGCTGGGTAGTCCTCGTTGATGGCACGCCAGTCGTTCCAGGCTTGGAGTAGGTTGACACGCTTGGCGTTGTCCTCGTAGATCTCAGCCAGCTCCTTGATGAGCTTACCGAGCTCGGAACTGGATGTATCGAATAAAGAGAAGAAGGCGTCAATCAGCTCGGTGGCAGATATGGAAGATGTGCGATAGCTGGAGACCCTGTTGCGGAATTCTGTCAACTTGTTGGCGTCGTTACGCAGGAGGTTTGATGCCCGCTCAACAACAGCGATGTGTCGTAAACGACGAGCTTGGTCTTCGGGACCAATTGGCTGTGAGCTAGGAGCAAGGCTGAGACCGTTGAGTCCTTCGGTGGGCGGCTGTGGTGTTCTTGATCCAGACCCCCTTGGTGTAGCGGCGGCGGATCGGGCCGGGGCTTGAACAGGCTGTGTCTCATCGCGTGATAGCGCTCCTCCAAAGCTACGCTGGGTGACTGACTGAGAACTTTGGATCGCCATTTGTCGCTGGTAGGCAAGTTGGTCTCGACGCAAAGGTTGAGCGCTAGACGGTGGCAATGGCTCAGCATTGGGGTCCCGGCCCCGACCAGCACCACGTCGTTGTTGCTGCTGCTGATATGGGCTGCGCATGTTATCGAACTCCCTGAGATCCACCAGCCGAGCGTCTCGTCGGATATCTTTCGATGTGTCGTTGGGATGCTCCTCTAGTTGATGAGCCTTTAGATCCATTTGTGACTCAAACACCACGAACTTCTTGTCGAGACAGTCTTGGTTCAAACAAAGGAAATGATCTTTCTGGAAATGACCTTCAAGGGCTTGATAGTCCATGTAGTACTGCTGCTGGCGGTTGTTTGAGCGTCGGTCACAGATATGGCAGCGTTCATGCTTCTCACGACAATGGGTGTACAACTCGTCGTCACCATAGAAGCGTTGTCGACAGAAACCACACTCGGGATGCCCTTTGAAACCGCTCTGGTTGATGGCACCGGGCTGGTCATCACCATACTTTTCGTGCTTTCGCAGCTCCGCGTGTGTAAATAGGGTGTGTTCATGGGTGAAGACCTTTTTGTTTCGTGTGCAAAGATCACTATTGCATAAAAAGTTAGACGCTTAGGCGTCGCGTGGTCGTCGGGGTGGGCACAGGAACATACCACATCACCTTCCCATGTTTGCTTTTCACATGACGATGCAAGTCCGGCCAACCTAGACAGGCTACGTCGCAGTCCTCATCAGGACAATTGTATCGAAGCAACAAAACAGTATCCTCGAAGATCTCATCCTTCTCATACTGGATGCCCAGATTGTCATCGGTCCGAGCAAAGTCCTTTTTCTGGAAATCCTCATAGCGGCGCACAGGATCGTCGGTAAAGACCACAAACGCACTTTCGGTCTGGATGCAGATACAAATTAATATTGTCCATGGGAACCCACAAAGCAGGCTGACTCCCAAATCGCGGGCAATCCAGGAGGCAAACTTACCCGACAATGAGCACAGCTCTTGCTCTTGTACAGCGCACGAAGGCGGAGAGCGCAAATATGACACGTCCGGTGGTTGCAAGGGGAGACCGAAGTGTGTTCCACCTTTGAGGCGCAAATGAAGCAGACCTCTCCGTCATCCGCATCGTCGGTAGCAGCGGCGACCTGCTTGGTGCCTACCGTCGCAGTTGAAGCGGGCTCTGGATCTTTGCGAGCCCCATCGGAATTCTGCTGCTTGTCGCGTCCGCCGGAGTTTTTTCCTCCACGGCCACGAGACCTGCCTCCTCTATTTCCACCTTCCCCGGAGTTTTGCTGGCCGTCCGCACGGCTGGAGGGGGGAGCCCCTCCACGGCCTCGGCGGCGACCACCACGACCTTGGCCTGAGGACCCTGGTGCCGGCGCGTTATCAGCCATGGCGTAGTGGAGTCGAAGATCAGCGCAGCAATGAGGGTTCACGGGTCAATGGCGTATCGCAGCTGTTGAGCTAGAAGTTGTGCGTGGGGTGGGAGAGAAAAAGATCTCGGCCCGCTGACTGAGCGGAGCTTTGTTGCAAGGTCGACAAAGCGCCCTATATCAGAACGAAGACACTACACTATGCAGCTGAGGATTGTTTGGCAGGCTTTGCGCACAGAGACTGGTTAAAGTAGTCGTAAGGAAGCTACTAGATTTGCCTCGCAAACGCTGGAGGTTGCTGACAAATGTACGTTTTCATGCTTGACGGCAACCAGTTCATAGATGCAAAAGATTGAATTCGACAATGATCACTATTCGAGGGCTTGACAAACTCCCGCTGGAGGGCAACATCAAGAACATGGGAAAAGAGCAAAAGCGCCAGAGAAACAACAGCCCTAAAACGGGTTCACGCCAGCATCCCCATGCATCGCAAAATTCAAATGACAGACAACGAGAGTCGTTAGGGCGGATGGAATATCCATCTGGGCAGATTAACGCTGAGGAATAGACCAGCATCCCAGCCAAAGCTATTCATCCGGACTGTACAAGTTCTGGTTCAGTATTTTGGTCATGGTAAACATGTGCACTCGATCTTGCTTGAAAACGGCACGCATGGCGTCGTCGCATCGGATTTGGCGACGATCACTGGGATCCTGAAGTTGATTCTCTCGGATGTACTCCCAGACCTTTTTCACCGTTTGGGGTCGCGAAAGCTATTTGATCAATTAGCGCGAGGGACTTGCGCGAAAGGAGAGAAAAGCTTACGGTCACTTCTCCACCCAGCAGCGCAGACAGAGGCGGCGAGAGATTGAGGGGTTTCTGCAACAAATGTTAAAATCTGTGTTGGATGAGACTCAGGCGTTGGCATTTACATGGAAACCACCAGTCCGGTTGACTTCCTTCTTCTTGGTTGTGTCCGAGCCAGACTCTATATCTGAGTCGTCCTCCGCCTTGACCCGCTTCGAGGTCTTAGCTTTGCTTTTCTTCTTAGATGGAGCTGCGCGCCGACTGTTTCCACCCCTTGTTGGCCGCGCGCGCAAATTTTCTTCAGCCTGGAGCTTCGCTGCATACACGGCGTCGGCGTCAACATCGGCATCGGCATCGACATCCGGCTTGCGCTTCTTGGCGGGCGGCTCGCTGCCGACAGGCGACGACTCCTCGCTATCGGGATCGCGTTTCACAGGGGATGAGGAAGGGGGTGGGGATGGGACTGCAGATGCGGAGTCGACTTCTTTGTGACCGTTGCTAGCGGTGGTCTCTTCTGGAGATCCAACGCCGTTCTTCTCCGCGTAAATATCGAATCGTTCCATGATGAGCTGCTTCACAGCAGACTGTTCGTCGAAATTGTAAGCAGCTTGCCGCGATCTGATCGGAGCAGACGTACCTTCTGCGGAGTGAGATCATAGCCGACGACTTCCTGAAGACCCTTGCGAATCCGCTTCTCGGAGATGGTATTGAGATCACTCTTGCCGAGGATCGAGTCAATGATCTCGACGTATTGATCGCGTAGTTCCGAAGAGACTATGGCGCCAAGTTAGCGACGAGCGTGCGAACGCTGAAGATCCGGCAATTGCAGCTGGAGCAACGCCGAGGTAACCCACGCGACATCTTGTCTGCAGTCAATCCTACTAGTGTCTTCCGTAGTCACTCAATATCACTGTTTGAGAGTTGTAGATCCTGCGCTGGAGCTCCCGCCGGCAAATTGGGCCGTTGGTTGTAGATAGCGCAACCCGGTACTTAGGGAAGGTCAGGTGGATATAGTCGCACTGGCGCTTAGGACCTTAGAACCGGGGTGGCGCAGGGCGGGAGGAGCAGCAGCGCGAAGACACACCACGAAGGAATCGACAAGGAAATATGCAAGAGGCTATCGAAAAATCGGCGAACCAACCACAGCAAGATGAGAAGCAACAAAGAGCCCCGCGGTAGCTCCGAAAGCAACGGCGATGCGCAGCCCGGGGAAGGCGATGACTAAAGGCACGTGACTCTGTGATGATGAGTCAGCGCGCACAAAGAAAGCGGCTTGGCGTCCACTTTTGTTTCCTGTGGGAAAATCCTCAAAGTCCGCACATCTGCTCCGCTCCACGGCTGTCGCCTTTCGCAACTCCATCATGGCGCCCAGTTTCGATACCCTGACCGAGCAGGACCTCCACGAAGAGGAGGAGGAGGAAGTCGATTTCTCCGGTGCGTGCAGAATCTTTCGTCCCGGCCGTGTGCCCCTCTCTAACAATCCCGGTAGATCTCAAGGAACAATACGAAGTTAAACTCGAGGAGGGTCTGGATACATTCGTCGTCATCGATGGACTCCCCGTCGTCCCCAAGGATAGCCGACAGAAGCTCGTCAAGTTCTTGTTGAGGAAGTTGACCTCCGTCGGTCAAACCTCCGAAGATGCTGTTTTTATGCCGCTGAGCGACAAGGAAATGACCGAAGGGTGCGTGATGGACGTTGAATACTGCGGTGGATACGATAACTGATTCGGTGTGCACTATTTGCAGATTTGCCTTCGTTGAGTACGAAACCCCCGAACAAGCCATCGCCGCCGTCAAGCAACTGCACGGCGTCCCTCTCGACAAGAAGCACACCCTCGCCGTGAACAAGTTGATGGATATCGAGCGCTATGGTCGCGAGGGCCGCATCGAGGAGGAATACCAGGAGCCCACGCTCGAGCCCTTCAAGGAGAAGGAGCACCTGCGCTCGTGGTTGGGTGACCCCAACGCCCGTGACCAGTTCGCCCTCTACCGCAATGATAAGGTCGGTGTGTTCTGGAACAACAAGAGCAACCCGCCAGAGAATGTCGTCGACCGCGCCCACTGGACACAACTTTTCGTCCAATGGTCCCCCAAGGGTAACTTCCTCGCCTCCGTCCACCCCCAGGGTGTCCAACTCTGGGGTGGTGCCTCATTCTCAAAACAAAAGCAATTCCCCCATCCTTTCGTGCAATTGATCGAGTTCTCGCCCTTGGAGGGCTATTTGACTACATGGTCCTCCCGCCCCATCCAGGTCGAGGAGGGTCAGCCCATCCTGACTTTCGAGGAGGATGGAAAGAACATTATTGTCTGGGACATTGAGACCGGCAAGCCCCTTCGCTCATTCGTTTCTCACGACCTTACCGCCGCCCCCGCCGTCGAGGGTGACGTTCAACCGAAGAAGAAGGTCCAGTGGCCCGCTTTCAAGTGGTCTGCGGACGAGAAGTACGTGGCCCGCATGCTCCAGGGTCAGTCCATCTCCATCTACGAGCTGCCCAACATGAACCTCCTGGGCCGTACCTCGGTGAAGATTGAGGGTGTGAACGACTTTGAGTGGTCGCCCGCCACTGTCACCCGCGAGGGTGTCAAGCAGTACGAGCAGCTGCTCTGCTTCTGGACCCCCGAGATTGGCAGCAACCCCGCTCGTGTCGCCATGATGAGCGTACCTTCCAAGGAGATCGTCCGTACCCGTAACTTGTTCAACGTTTCCGATGTCAAGCTGCACTGGCAGTCCCAGGGTATCTACGTCTGTGTCAAGGTCGACCGTCACTCCAAGTCCAAGAAGTCCCTGGCCACCAACCTCGAGATTTTCCGTGTGAAGGAGAAGGGTGTTCCCGTCGAGGTTGTCGACAGCCTCAAGGATACCGTGATCAACTTTGCCTGGGAGCCCAATGGATCGCGTTTCGTTCTCATCAACACCGGCGAGAACCCGGCCGGCGCCGCCGTTCCCCCCAAGACCGCCGTTTCATTCTTTGCCCCCGAGAAGAAGGGCAGCATCGCCGGCAGCTTCAAGCTTGTCCGCACAATTGAGAAGAAGACCAGCAACGGTATCTACTGGTCCCCCAAGGGCCGTTTCGTCGTCGTCGCTACTGTTCACTCTCAGTCCAACTTCGATATTGACTTTTATGATATGGACTTTGAGGGCGAGAAGATTGAGGCTGAGAAGGACCTTGCCGCGAACCTCCAGTTGATGAAGACCGTTGAGCATTACGGTGTGACTGATATCGAGTGGGACCCTACCGGTCGCTATGTTGTCAGCAGTGCTAGTGTCTGGACTCACTCAGTAAGTCTACACTTCTTTTTCATTGATTTTCGAGTGGCTTCTAACATGAATATAGATGGAAAACGGCTGGAACCTCCACACTTTCTCCGGCAACACCCTCTCCGAAAACCCTACCGAAAAGTTCAAGCAATTCCTCTGGCGCCCGCGCCCCGCCACCCTCCTCAGCAAGGAGGAGCAGAAGCAGGTTCGCAAGAACCTCCGCGAGTACTCCAAGGAGTTCGACGAGGAGGACAAGTACGCTGTGGACATTGCCAACACCGCCGTTGTGGAGACGCGCAAGCGCGTTCTCAACGAGTGGGTTGCTTGGTTGCGCCGCGAGCAGGAGCTCCAGGCGGAGGAGAAGGAGGCATTCGGACTCGCCGACGACGCCGACTCACCCAAGCAGGCCCTGGACGCCCCTACCGGCGGCGTGGACCAGGCCGACACAGTGGTGGAGGAGATTGTCGAGGAGATTGTCGAGGAGACCGAGGAGGTTATTGGTTGACGAAATTTCTTTTTTCTCTGTCGCATATAATGTTCTTTTTCCCTTTTTTTGCCGGCGTCCTCTGCGCTCCGACCCGGCTTTCCCCGTTTGTTTGGTCTGAGGATCGGGGCCTCTCAAAATCCGATAGATGGAGCTGTGAGCGACCTCTTGATGTGCAATGTGGATAAGCATGAGAAATGCCTACGAACAAGCAGATGTTGACATTCACGTATTATATTGTAGACTACGTATACACGCTCATTCCAACGGCTATGCTCCCTAATGCCAGCAGTGTCAGACGCAGCGCGAAGTCACTTCCGCTGTTCATGCTTGAGCCTCCGCTGGGATGCGTCGAAGATGTGCTCGAGTCCTTCGGTACGACGTTCTTTCTGAAGTACTTGTTGTCTTCTCCGACCACGTTCCCGGCCGGAGTGTATTCACACACCACATACCAGCCCTGTGCTCTTGGGCTGCTGTCCTCAGATCTAGAGTTCAAGTCGTTTTCATCATCTCCACTGTATCGCCCCTTGTCGTCTGTGTATCCGCAGTTGATCGCAGCGCATCCCACTTCGGTAGTCGATTTCCACACCAGCTGTGTGAAGTGACCAGTCTTCTCTGTGAAGCCCGTCGGCTTTTGGAAATTGTATAGCTTTCCCTCATCGCCCCAAGCATCGACGGCCGCAGTAGCATTGGAATAGCCATAGGCCAGATTTTCACCATAGGGACCATGCTGGGCGTTACTGTCAGACAATCACTTTGTGAACTCTAGAGAAAGAACAGCTCACCGAATGCCTCCAGACACAAGCCTCTGCCCAGTTAAGCGCATACTCCGTCAGGGTCTTGTTCCACACCAACGGTTTCGCATCATGAGCTCTTCGGTAGTCATTGCTAACTTGCAATACTGTTTCCTTGAAATCGTCGAATGACGTGTAAGAAGCTGGACTGGGCGCAGTGGGCGACGCTACCACAGTTGTCGAAGCTTGCTCGGTGCTGGTCACATAGACAATGCTCTCAGCTTTGACATTGGTGCTCAAGCAAATGACGACCACAAGAAGCCAAAACAGTAATGTATAGTGCGGTGTATTCGACATATTCAATGCCATCTCAATGGCCTCCCCACCTCGATAGTCTAGCAAAATGTGACAACGTAGCCGGTCACTGCATTTCAAATGACTCTGGACTGTAAAATGCGCTCTCCAAAGAAGAATCGGTTTCACGTCTGCCGATGCTGCTGTGTCAGGCCGTAGCGATACGCGCCAGGGCAGAGGATGGGGGGTTGTGCGCCAATGAAGGGTAGTTTGAGTTCCATGCTCATCGTCAGGAACACCAGGGAAATATATGAGATCCGTTTGATCTGAACCAGAGGTACCAGATGAGGTACAGGTGACATGACGTTCGGTATGGTATCAGGGTCGTATTCAAGGGCCGGCGCCGAATCTGCTCCGGCGCCAGAACACATGGAAATCGGAGTGTCTAAGAACGCCGACGAATTGAATGTCGCGCTCCATGGTCATTCAGTGCCCTGTTTGAGCCCGAAAGCGGACGAAGGCGGTTGTTGGTTCGGAAGGTCTAGATATTGTTTCATACGAAGCGCGATGTTCCGGCAGCCGCCGTTGACGTCAGACATGTAGATACTACCTCGCGGATGAACCGGGACCCTATGAACAAAATGATGACTCTTACAAGACTTTTCAATCTTTTTATGTTTTATGTTTAAGTTTTAATTCTCTATTCTGGGTTGAAAGCAGAAAATTCAATCGTCGTGGATATGTCAGGGGCCCGCAGACTCCAGTTATATACAACTCGCTATGCAATCGGGGTATCTGTTTACATCACGCTGCACCCAACACCGTACATGGCTCGTTCAACATCACTCTTCACTTGGAACCAGTCGGCTCGGCGTTCCGCAAATTCGTAGACTTCCTCCACGCGCCAGATCCCTTGGAACCGATCGGCATCAGAGATGATTGTCGCCAGTTCCTTGGCGTCAGAGGGGTCAATGAGATAAATTTGGGCAAGTTCCCTGAAGGCTTTGAAGTATAGCAGGAGCTCTTGGTTTCTCAGGCTCTGGACGAACTTGAAGTAGTGGTTCATGTCGCTAACAAGAATTAGTAAACTTGTACTAGCACCATAAGCATGTTACATACCTGATCAGCTTTAGAGATCCTTCCACGCTGATCCGCTGGCGCTTGAGATGCTTGCACAAGGCAGTGAACAGACGGAGTCCGACCTCTTGGTTGAAAACATCCAGTGTACTCTTGTCGGTACTTCCCACCAGCATCTGTGTGTGTGATGACACCACATCAACTACCGCCGTAGCAGCTTCACTGAGACCCACATCCATGGTCTGTCGACGGGGGTCGGTGGAAACACCAGGGTTGAAATCTGTAGCCAGCTGTCGCGTAGCAAGAATGTAGTCTACTTCTTCCATGAGGACATCAATGCCCTTGTTCAATCCGGCCGCCACACGCTCATCAAGCATCTGCTCAAATTTCTTCTTCTCTTTCACGGCCGGATCAAGGAAGTCGTTCCGATCGGTCAGCCTCGTGCCGATTAATTCTTGTTCGTAGAAGACGTCCACCATTTGCAAGATCAAATCACCCACGTTGACCAACTCCAAGAAAGTTACCAGGGGCTCAACTCCCGATGAATCGCGCTCGTCTTGTTGAGGTCGATAATTTGAGAGATGATCGACAGCCTTGTCGAAGCCAACGATCACATGGCGACGACCTAGAATGCGAAGAAGATCGACGAAGATAGCCTCGCACTGCTGCTTTGCAGCTCGTCCAAATTCCCCGCCCAGTCGAACAAACTGCGCAGCCCTCTCCAGGCTTTGTTTAGCGGAGTGAACTAAACTCAGTGCAATCTCGATACTGAACAATGATCGAATGCCTTCCATTTTCGTTTTCATGATCGCCGCCTTGGCTGCAAGTTCAGTGGTTGGTACTTCTTCAAATACTGGCGTCGCTGGTGATGAGATGGTGGAGAACCGGTTCGGGCTCTTTGGCGCGACAGGATTTCCACTCGTCTCGGAGTCCGGCTTGGCTTCTGTCTTTGTACCAAAACTAGGAAAAATGTTCACCGGCATCATGATCACCTTCTTGAACGAAGTGAGGAAGTCTCGCTTGTCGGCTTGTCGATTGACATTGGCCATCAAGAAAGATTCTGTCGAAGCGGCTTGCTCGGAAAGCTGGCGATCCCATTCGGACACAGTGGCTTCGGAGATCCTGCGGAAATGGTCAAGTTCCTCCGCCAGATATAGGTCGATATGTGGCTCGTAAATCTTGCATACCACGGAGTCGAGGTATTGGTCAAACTTGTCCCCCGAGTTCCGAATCGGTAACAACGATTCAGAGAGATTCATACACTGTATAAAGGTGACAGAGATTGCTGTGAGATATGACTCCAGGTTACTGCGATGAAGCTCATCAAAGATGGAGGTCAGGAAAGGATAGAGTACATCTTGTCCAACCTTCTCCATGAACGGAGTTGCCACGTCGAGCGATGAGGGGAAGACGCGGTTCATAATGGACACTTCTTCATTGTAGCCCACGCTCAAACGCGTAAAGAATGCCTGTGTGTGCTCAGTCTTGATCTGACCAGAGCTATCAATGCAATCAGCCACGCTGCCCAGGTCGGACTTGCGTGTTATCAGATGATTGTGATGAATGAAGAGATCCATGGCAGAGTTTCCGCCATTGAGTGTCCATAAGATATGAGCATACTTGCGCATTGTCGCATCAATATCGTCCTTTTCATATGCATTCCGAAATTCATTTAATGCGGCAGTCTCGAACATCGATATGGCGCGTTCAAGACGATCCACTCTCACGGTCCACCCGGTGGTCATGTCGGATTTTGAAAAATACAACAATTGCGACAGGATCTTAGCCTGGGCTTGTGGGTCTTTGTATTGGGTAAAAACAAGGTTCTCGGTCGAGGGTCCGTTGCTGCCAATGTCGTCGTAGAAGGGTGCCAACGCAGCATGAATCTTTCCATACTCCTGGCGAGCTTCACCCCGAATGGATCGAGCTTGTTTCAAAACGTCCAGCACGGAGTCGTTGGCAGCGTCTGCCAACAGATCAGTTGCAGGGGTAGTGTTGCTCATATCGATCTTGTCGAACCCGTCAGAAATGGCACTGACATCCTTCTCGATCTTCAACGCAGGGATCGTGACAGCCTCCTGGTCGGCAGCTTCTTGATTTTCGATACTTTTGACGTCCGTAGGAGTCCCATAAGCCTCCTCAATATGTTTTCGCGCGTCCGATTCATCCCAGCAACCAATTCGCTTCAGACGTCCTACCCACCGGGTATCGTCATACGCCATCTCGTGAAGGAGCTTGCAAGACCGAGCTGCATGGATAAGGTCGACGGGCCCGAGGTAGTCGATTATCGAGGACATGATCTCTATGGCGTGTCAGCGAACTGTCTCGTCTGCGGGCAATATGATGATGCACCTGCTGGAAGCGGAGGTTTGGCGATTTCTTCCATAGACGCCATGCGCAGTGAAGCCAGCACATCTCTGCGTGGCTTGGCCGGCGCCTGGCCTTTCTTCCCGTTCGGCGGCATTTTGTGTGTCTATTATCTTCATCGGAACATGAGAGCAGTTGCGGAGTTGATCGGTGTTGGGGGGGGGTGGCGGGAGGCGAGCCTCGAATCCACGAAGGTCGCGTGGGGTCGTGGCAATGACTTGCCCGGCGATACTAGAGAGGATTGTACAATGCAAATTCAGTCTAGAAAGCAACAATCCACAAGTCACTCGCCGCATCGGCACACGAAAGATCGACTTCCGGTTTAAGCGGCGATCAGCGCCCAGGGTCCTCTCACCGCCCTAATGAAGATATGGCAGTATACGATGACGAAGTATGAGACGTGAAAAACTTTTGTACGGTTACTTTGTTAATTTTTGGAGCGATGTTGATCTCAAGCGGATTAGGGTTCATGATATAACGCAGAATGTTGGTGTTTATTCAGTTGCACAGCTGTTTCACAGCTTTACCTGACTACGAGTAATTTCGCCGAATCCCAGGACGTTAGACATACAAAAAAAATGATCTTAATGGATTCGAGAGATGGGATCAAGGACTCTGTAGCGTTTCCTATCTTTGCGTAGCTCGCAGCCTTTCGAATATATAATGGAACAATCGCCCACCGGACTCTCATTAGAATTATATGATGAACTCTTTCTACGATTTCTCAGACGCCTGTAGAACGTAACAAGAAGGAAAATTATCCAGAGCGCCAATTGGACACCAAAAGTTGAGCCACTCAAACCATCGCAGTGGGTCAAAGCAAAAGGCTAGGTACTTAAAACAGCTTGAGTACGTCATGCCGATGTTCAGAATGTGTTGTTATCTGCAGGAGTCACAAACATCGGGCATAGTTACTATCGGCGACTAGCAGGGCTCATGCCAATGATAAGGACAGTCGGCGACTGGGCTTAATTGAGCTCTCCTTGCTACAATCACCTGCAAACTGACGTGCACCCGGTTGCTCTCGCATACAAGCGGTCTGATGTAACTAGCCGTTCTCTTCTTGGCTCTCACCGTGTGACAAGGCGTAAGCCCTGTGAAGCTGGCGGTAAAGCCTCTCAAGATAAGTGAGTGTACTCATGACTTATGTTGTATTCTCGGAAGGTGTAATTACACTCATGACTTATGTTGTATTCTCGGAAGGTGTAATGAAATTTGATTGCAATTTATCTATCACTATCACTATCGCTGTTCGCTGTCCCTCACGAAGCTCGAAATTGCTTCCAAATATCAAGCCATCGAGGCATTGGGTATAAAACTGGACGACTTCTGTGTAATCAAACCAGGAAGTCGTTGGCTCGCAATCCGAGCCATGCATTATCAAAAGCAGAAAAGCATCAAGCCGCGCGGCCATAAAAGAGGTCCCCTATTGGGGCTTCGGGACCGAGTGGGCCTGCGAGACATGGCTCGCAGACCCAGTGGCTTCATCGAAGATATTGTAGCCGTAGTCGGCTGCATTTGGTGGGGTGTAAACTGCCAGAGTTGTCAATACCCGCTGAAAGTATAGTGAAAATAAGTAAGACTTACGGTGTAAAGAGACAGCCAGCTGATTGCTACTGGGGTTGTGAACTCGGTGAAGACCAATGTCATCGGCGATGTAGGTCACCTCGTTCATCCCCAAAGTCGTGGCAGACTTGACTGTCAATGGTTTGGATTCCCCTGGCTTGTTCTCCGGGGCATGGTAGACGGTCTCGTGCAATTGTCCAGCCAGGACCTTCATGATGCAGTGGGCATCGGCGTGGTCGTGAATGGGCGAGCCCTTTCCAGGGTTCCACACGAGAAGAAGCTAAAGTGGTCAGTTGATTCCTTGAGGAAGAAATACCCTTTTGACTCACAATATTGGCCTTGTGATTGATATTCTCGATCGCATTGCGAGTATAGTTCTTGCTGGTATCGTTGTGGAAGAAGCTGATCCAGTCGGTGGGATCAGAAGTATATTTCTTTAACAAGGAGATCAAGTATTTGGAATCGACCTCATCGGATGAGATACCCCCGGACTGTCCTAAGTGCTGCTTGATGTCTTCCACAAGACCATCCAGATTGTATCGCTCCTTGAAAGGCTGATAGGAGGGGGTTAAGCCCTTATCGATGGTGGTGTGGCTGGAAAGGACGGAAGAAGACATTGTGTAGATTGAATGATGATATATTCACAGTACGAAGGTAGAGTTCAAGAGCAAGACGGAGATGATTTGAAAGAATTATAAAGGAATCCAGCGTGTCCAGACCGCAATTGCGCGGCAGTCCCCGAGTTGGACTGACGTTTGTCGTCAATCGGCGATTGACGACCCGCAGCCCCATAATTTCGATCCCCGAATGATAACGTTATGTAGATCGGCACACACGACATCCCAACCCAATCACAACTCTCTTAACTACACCTGGTGTCGATAATAGTTGTGCTCGTGCACAGGTCAGATGCTCTTGCTATATTTTGCATACGCCAAGGGTGGCTTTCAACGCGAAACCAGCTACGCAATCAGAAGAATGCCAAGAAGGACAACCAGGTGGTAAATAGATTACATTAGAACTTAATCTTTAAGGAGAGCTATACAATGACTTTCTAGATTCGCCTGCAAATCCGGGGTATGAAGAGCTCAGATGACTCGGCACCATATGCAGCCAAGACGCCTGTGTCCTTGAAGAATTACCCCGGCTAGCTGATATCAAAATCCGGAATGGAGGTGAAGAAGGCATCACTGTAGCAAGTCGGATCAACGAATGCGGGTACGATCGGAGGGAACATGATGTCCTGTGCATCTGAAATCGCCGACGTTGGCCGCGTAAGTGGATTTGCCCGGTCTGTGCTACTCGGCGTGGAATCCGTCGGGAATAGCTTTCTCAGGGGCTCTGTGCACCAGCGTTCCATAGAGTCCGACAGGGCTTCCCCTGACGCGGTCCGCAGACTGTTATAAGCAGCGTCTGCTAGGCCCCAGATCCGTTTCGTACTCTTCAGACATCCGAGTATGAGCGTCACTCGGTTGTAGTGATGGTCAAAGCATTCTTCTGTGTGCTTGATGGACGTGGCGAGTTGAATCATGCCACAAAGTGCTAATGCGGGAATGGCAAACGGAGTGTGTTTGGGGACATTTGGACAGAGTGAAATAGCATCGGATATTCGCCTGGAGGCCTCTGTCGCTTTGATGCTGTGAATGGGACGATTGAGAGTTGAAGCTAGATGACGCGACGTACCCGGCCAGAATTGGTCATCTGCCTGGGACAAAACAGACTGAAGATCACTCCGTGGAAGATGCAACAGCATTGTGGCATATGAGATGATCATATGGGCTTGAAACATCATTTCATCGATGTTGCCATAGGAGTCCACGATATCCAGTTTCTTTGGTGGTAAATGATTGACCCAGCTGACGAGCGCGTTCTCAACAGCTTGAAGATGATCTCGATGATAATCGCGCAGCCTGTTCAAGACAAGAGCTCGACACAGTATTGTTGTCGCTTCAATACGATAACTGAACGACGAGAAGACCGTTTCTTCGGAAGCAAAAACCCTGCGTTTGAAGTCTAACATCTTTCGAGGCATCGGTATCTCGCAAGTCCCGGTATAAACCGACTCCTCGCATGGCAAAGCGACTTCAGGGGCCATGGTGCTGCATTGGAAGGCACTGCCTTTGAATGGAGCTGCCATGAGAACATCAGTGATATAAAGCTCCCACCACGTTCGTCGTATGCTCTCAGCTTCAATAGAGTTTTCAGAATCAAAAGACGCGGCAAAATCCGTTCGGTTCATTCCGAGCTCCAAGGCTATTTCAACAGCTCGCGAGAATGCATCCTGAGCCTCCTGTGGTTCGCCACGGGCGTAGATTGCAATTGAGTAGATCAACCAGGCTTGGACCATGCAATGCGACCGGTCGGAGTTGCAAGCGAGTTCGGCGACGACTTTGTCGCGATACTGCTGGCTGGTACTAGAGGGAACATAGTGAGAACCGACAAAATTGACAACCAGTTGAAGGAATTCAGGATATTGCCGATCATGGTAGGTGGCACTGGGCACCAGCATGGGATGCGCGATATGGAAATTTTCGTAAAAGAGTCGTAAGAATCGGTCATCATGAAACCAGGGGTCTCGAGCAGGCTCTACTCTCTCCTGGTGCAAGTCGTGTCTCGGGGGAATCATAGGCCAAGGAACCTGCCCAGCAGGAATCTCGGGAATAGATACGCGTCGTGCTGACGCACTGTCTGGCGTGTGAGGCTGTGCGGATACGTGATTGTTGGACAATATGGCAGAAGTCTGGGAAACAGTTGGCATGAGTCTCCTCGATTCGGGTTGGTATGCACTGACATTCAACTCGGAGTGTGATAAAGTTGGTCGGCGATTGAGATCCCGAGGTTTCCTGCGACCTCCGCGTCTGGAAGGGAGATATTGGCAGAGATACGCGTTCTGCAGACAGCGCGAGCAAGATGGTTTCCGTGCATCGCATTTGAGATGTTGTTTGCGACACTCTGTGCAGGCCAGCGAGGCCAGCCCGCTCTGTTTGGTAGATCTAGTTGCCATGGGGTGGAGGAGGTGAAGTTGATGGGGGAGCGGGCACTGCCTCAAGGATCTCCAACCAAAGCCCGGACCGATCGGAACCTCACCTAGGAATTCTACTTTACATATGTCTCTTTGCTCTTTGCAAATTTGTTCGTTGATTTAAATTTTTGGTTACTATTGCTTTCCTGATATATGTTCAGTCTGCATAGAGCCCGACTCGAGCCAGGCGGAAACCTAGCAGATGTGGTTGGAGGGGAGTTGTAGAAGACACCCGCTGTCACATCTATAGGCAGCTCCACAAGACCTGGCTCAGTTCGACCGCTTAACGCGATTTCAAAAGCCTCGTCGATCTTGTTCGGCAACTCCGAGGTCTTGTCCACAGTAGTATTCCACTTTGTGCAGGGCTGAGACATTGCTAGCACATTGGCCTCCTGAAACCCATCCGTACCAATCGCACTGGTGGCGACCTGACCACAGAACACAATCATCGGTATTTTATCAGCCAGGACGTTCATCATGGGCGTGATCAAGTTAGTCGCTCCGGGCGCAGAGGTCACCAGGACATTCTCGTTTTGTCAACAACGATCGAGCTGTATATTGAGAAAACACGAATTGACTTCAAGGATGAGGAAAAAATCCATTGATCCAGCACATCAAACCTGCGGTGAGTCCTTGCGAGCATAGCTCTCATATATGAACGGCCCAGACACCTGACAGGAAAGTCTGACGCATCCCTATGATCGATCTATGATTGATCAACGCGAGGGGCAAGTCTAGATGACTCGCGGGCGACTGACGCCGTAGCACGCCCTTCGGTATCGGTCTGGGGTTTAGGCAGATTTGCATATATCAGACTATACCTGGTAAAATTTTCCGACCCATTGCATGTGGCTAATGGGGTCGATGCTGGTTTGATCATTGCCGCGAAGCAAGCGCTGGGTTTGAGACACCCGTGCGGGGATCTAAATGAGTAAAGGTGAAATCCTAGGGCGACTATCATTCTTCTCTATTACTTCCTGTCTGCTTCAGAAGCTATCTCATGCCCTCTTGCAAGCCAATTCCCCCCTAATGGACTCCGAGTAGAGAAGATTAAGAACCACAGGATTTGCAAAAAGCGTAGGCAATACGTAAGGTAAGGCCGCTGACAAGCTCTAGCACTGGAAGGTAACTTTTGGTCATATGGCGTGGCTTTTTCTTTCAATTGAGGAATTGAATATGGACATGTTCGCATTTCGAGGTTCTTGGGCAAGCGGTCACGGTGATGATACACGTGGGTCCAGAACGGACGGATGGATCATAGCTGGGGGCCTACTGTGCATGAAAGAAGCTGTAAAGAGCAGTTCCAGGAACTTGCTAAAGCATGCTCAAGGTTCTAGGCTTTCTGCATATGTTCTCAAGGGTCGTGGTGTCCAAGGTTGTCTACATAGATGACCTCGGGGAGTTGACATGATCGCATCCACGGATATACAATGACTGTAAATAGTTACAACCTTGAATGGTTTCCTGGAAGCAGCGGGATCGTCCGCCAACTCCCCAGAAACATTTTTGACTACACTACAGCAGCCTAAACGATATAATTCCATATTATTTAAGCTGTCTACCTATTTAGCTATAAGTCAGACACGAGTAAACAGGCTGACTAACCAATCACGGCGTGGTCAAGACCGGTCGGGTGCTCCGGGATGAATCGGAGGTGGTTGGAGATGCCTGTTCTTGGAAATGGGCAGAGGAATAGATTGAGGGATTCCGTGCGTTCTCCGACTAAATGCACGAAAGCTAGGACAGTGTATAGAAGAGTAGAAGAGACGCACAGATTTCGTTCCGAGAAATCGCGGTTTTCACCGAAGGCAGCTCGGGCGACCCGCTCAGCCAATCAGGGCGAGGGTTTTGACCAATTCCCCCCAAAGAGAAACTTGACTGTTCGACCTCAACTTCCTACCTCCATCGGCTCTTCTCCCAGTCTCCTTCTCCCCCCCCTCCCCTCTTCTCGCTTCTAGCGACTCCCCCCCTTCTCTATCTGAAATTGATTGGAGGGTCTGATTTCGCCATGTTGGCTCGTTCCCTCCTGCGCGGCCCCAACCGGGCCATCGCACGCCAGTCGCTCGGCAAGTCCACGGTACGCCTCCTTCAACCTCCAACCTCCAACCTCCAACCCATTGAGTCCCGCCGAAGAGGGCAATCGATTCGAGAATTCGATCTACTCATCTCAAGGCACTTCCGCTAATCGATTCTTCAGCGTGCGTCTTCCACCGCCGCGGGCACTGAGTTCGCTAGCTCCCCCTTCTACCTCACCCTCACTGCCTCGCTCGCGACTGCCGCCGCCGCCGGTTCCGCCGCTTGGTACTACCACCTCTATGGCCAGGAGGCCTTCGCCATGACACCCGTCGAGGAGGGGTGAGTGATATTCCTTGATCGGTTCGACCTGTGATGGCTCCGGAGCCCCGGAGCCGAAGATTGTGCGATCACGCCCGTGAAGGACCAGTGGACTAACATATCGCCCTTTCAGTCTGCACCCTACCCCGTACCCCTGGGTTCACGAGCGCTTCAACAAGACCTTCGACCACGCCGCGTGAGTGCCACGCCCCCCTGAACCCGTCCGACCTCAGTGTCGCGCCTTGATCGTACTGATATTTTCTATCCCAGTCTCCGCCGTGGTTTCCAGGTCTACCGTGAGGTCTGCGCCTCTTGCCACTCCCTGAACCGTGTCCCCTGGCGCTCGTTCGTCGGTGTTATGCACACCGTTGATGAGATGAAGGCCATGGCCGAAGAGAACGAGTACGATACCGAGCCCAACGACGAGGGCGAGATCGAGAAGCGCCCTGGAAAGCTGTCCGACTACATGCCCGCCCCCTACAAGAACGACGAGGCTGCTCGTGCCGCCAACGGCGGTGCTCTGCCCCCGGATCTGAGCTTGATCATCAAGGGTCGTCACGGTGGCTGCAACTACGTGTTCAACCTGCTCACCGGTTACCCTGATGAGCCCCCGGCGGGCGCCAGTGTTGCTGAGGGCATGAACTTCAACCCCTACTTCCCTGGTACCGGTACGTGATGAGACTCGACCAATCTACGAGAGTGCGACCTCTAATACGGATCCTTTAGGTATTGCCATGGCCCGAACCCTGTTCGACGGTGTTGTCGAGTATGAGGACGGCACCCCCGCCACCACCTCTCAGATGGCCAAGGACGTTGTCGAGTTCCTGAACTGGTCCGCCGAGCCCGAGATGGACGACCGCAAGAAGATGGGTGTCAAGTCCATCGCCCTCCTGACCGGTCTGTTCGCCATCAGTGTCTGGGTCAAGCGCTACAAGTGGGCCCCGATCAAGTCCCGAAAGATCGTGTACAGCCCCCCGATCGGCCCCCGTCGCTGAATGTGACGCTGCAAGACCTGTATGAGTTGGAAAATGGGAGAGGCTGACTGAGGCTGTATGACCCATTGGGCATTTCCCCCTGTACCAATTGCCCCGTTGGTCCTGTCTCCTGGCAGAGATCTCTTTCATCATTTGTTTTGTGTTAGAATGCCCCACGAGCACACTTTTGTATCTGTATCCTAGATATATTCCTTTTTCTTGTCCTTCCGAAAACTGTGTGCTCGAGGAGTCAACTGAATTTAATTTCCTTTGTGAATGTGCAATTTTGAAAGATTTAAAGAGCCTTTGAACTTGCTGAATTCTACCGAGGTCCGGAAAAGATTAAATGACATCAGTTGAGCTAGACCCGATCCTTTCTGGAGTTAGGCAGACTCGTAGCTAGCCCCGAGGTAGGGAACATTCGCGGCCAAGTCGCCTCTTGGCACGCAGAGAAAGACAAGCATGCCAATGCTAGGTCGATTGGCAAGACTAGACTAACTGAATATACGTACACCTAGAACTATAGAGGTGGTGTATCTTCTAACGTTCGTTCACCGTCTCCAAACACCGGCTTGTACACATAATCATAGCTGTTCCACATCGCGGCAAGAAGCACATTACCCAAAGTCACCAACCAAGGAGGACTGCGTCCATCTGGGCCAGCGAATATCTTACTCAAAGCAAGAAGAGAAAGGATGAGCGGTGCCCACACGACAAGGAAGAAGCCCTTCCCAACCTTCTGCCGTGTCGTGGTGATTCGGTATGGACGGATCTGAGCGAGATATTGCTGGTATGATAATGGGAGGTCATGTTCGGCGGCGCCGGTGATGAGGAGGTTGAGATAGCGTGCAGAGGCCTGCGCATATTCCCAATCCGGACGCAGGTGCGGAGCAATGCGTAGAGTGTGCGTTAATGGCAGATGCCCGGTTTTGCTCGCATGAATCTTTCTTAAAGCTTCATCTGCAGCTGGCGAGAGGAGAGTATGGGCTTTGAAAGGCGGAGTATCCGGGTGATTCGGTACTGGGTCGGTTGGCTTGTATGAGTCCGGGAAGGCGTGGCAGTCAACCACCACATCAAGATACCCACTACCACCTCCTTCGGTTGCGATGATGATCGCATAGTCGGCCAAAGTCACCTCGTAGACTACACCAACTAGAGGCTTGTGCCATCGATTCCTGTGAAGATCCGCACTTCTTACTTCTCGCGTCTCCATTATCAGCGGCTCTTTCTCTGACATGTATTCCCCATCCATGAGCGAGTCGTCATCCGCCGATACTACATCCTGCTCCCCTGCATTTGGGTCTCGGTATCGCGTTCCCGCGAAGCAGGGTTCTTCATATGGTAATCCGGGGAGGTCGAAGGTCAACCGCAGCTCAGGCACGAGGACAGCAATCTGCGAGAGCGGCTTGATGTTCCGTACGCCGCGGAAGGTCTCGGAGGCAAGATTGGAGCCATACGCGAGGTACAGCACTGTCTCTTCCTTTGCGACTGGGTCCGGAAGACCCGTTCCGCTCTCCTGCTGCTCGGTGACCTTTTCAGATAGGTACTCATCCTGATCGAGAGAGGCACCGACTCTGGATGCAGCACGACGGTCTGCGGATGTTATGGGGAGGGGACGAGAATCGGGGCTCGCGGATCGATTGAGGGATAGAGGAAGAAGACTTCTTAGTCGAGTGAGAGGCAAAGTTGCGCTGAAACGGCCCTCGGTTAGCGCCGCTTCCTCGTCGAGTAGAGGCTTGGGAGCCATGCTTTGAGTCGAGTACTTGGCCTGAAGGTCAAGGAATCTGGCAATTAGCTCGGGAGGGTTAGTCATGGGCCTGCATAATTATATAGGGCCATTTGATCGGCTGAATTGACGTATCGCTTACCCGCCAGCGAACCAGATCATTGCTAAGCCGCTCTCCGCGATTAATAATCGCGGACACGGACAGATTGGTGCGGCGACGGACATACCGGAGCTGGGACATTCCGAATGCCGGGCATCACGAAGAAACTTCCAGATCTTCTGGAAAGATCATCAGAGCCTCCTGCGGCTCTACGCTTCGAACGAGCTACCTATTCGGATACCAAGATGGTTTGCCAGGTTCTAATCGTAGGTCTTACATCAAGAGAGATGAGTAGGCTCCGTTTCCTTCTAGAGCGTCTTGGAAAGCCGAAGTTAGTCTTTGCTATTTCTTGATAGATTCCCTTTGAATTTATAAATCATAAATGTACAGTAGTTTTCGAAATTAGTTATACCTACTGTAGATCTGGCGATCTGGCAAGATCGGCCGGTAGCTTTCCACTCCCGTGTTGCCTCTTTCCCCTCATTCTTTCCATATGCAGCGCAGCCCTCATCTTCGCCCGCCAATCATAATACAGAAGGCTGTGCTTATGCCGTAGAGAGCTAACCCGGGTTGCTATTATATAAAACGGTTTCATTCGTCGAAACGTGGAGACTGAACAAGCTAAAATATAAGCTGAGACTTAGCGCGGCCAGAGCCCTTCTTAATTGGTAGAAGCGTGGACTTCTCAATCGCCGAGCCTCGCGGTCTAAAGTTAATTTTTATCAATATAGCTGCTGCAGGAGACAAAGCAGACTATAAATATGGCCAAAAATCTCCTCCTTCTGGCTACCTGCTCTTCTTAAACATACCCAACCTGATTCTTCCACTTTCCAAGAAATTAAACTGCAACCATGGCAAGTGCCCTCTCGGATCTGACTTCGACCCTGGTCTCCGCTCTATCGAATCTCCCACCTCCAGAAAAGATCCAAGATACCGACCGCATGCAGCTCCTGGGGGTCATCGGCCAACTGCAATCAGCGCTAGAGCCTCCCCAACTGCCTATCCAGCGATTTTGCTTCTCAGTATGGCTCCTCCAGTCTCAATTTACCTATTTTTTTTCTCTCATTGAAGAGATCACTAATATTATCTTGGGTAGCACTATGGCATAGTCGTCATCCGGATAGCTCAGGGCATGGGGATCTTTGATGCATTCGTTGAATCTCAAGGCAAAGAGATGTCACTGAAAGAGTTGTCCTCCAACGTCAAAGGGGATGAGACGCTTCTGAGTAGATACTCTATCTGACGTTGAACTGGGCTCCTGCTGACTATTTCTTAGGACGTATCATGCGTTTTCTGTCTGCTCACCATATTTTCGAACAAACCACGAGGGATTCATACAAGCCTCTGCCCTTGGCAATGGTATTTGGCAACAAGTCGGTGCCCGGGGACATGATCAAGCACTTGTAGGTTTTTCGGGCTGTCTATATGGTATGGTGCGTACTGACAATAGATTCCAGCCACACCAACATGCAAGTAACTGCGAAGCTCTTTGATTACTTTGAACTGAATGGCTACAAGAACCCTGAAGACGCATATAATGCTCCCTTTCAGCTCGCCTACAACACCAAAAGCCATTACTTTGAATGGCTGAGCCAAAACCCAACAACACAAGAGGTCTTCAATTCAGTAATGACACAGAGCCAACATTATCGCGGTGCAGACTGGTTCAAAATTTATCCTGTACAGCAAAAGCTGCAGGTTTCACCGGACCGGGTTTTGCTGGTTGATATAGGTGGCGGCGTGGGCCACGATATCATGGCGTTTAAGAAGCATTTTCCAGACCTCCCGGGCAAGCTCGTCCTGCAGGATCTCCCTCAGGTGATTGATACAATCAAGGAACCTCTGCCCGAAGGGATTACGGCTGTCGGCTACAACATGTTTGAGCCACAACCTATTAGAGGTGCTAGAGCGTACTATATGAGAACGGTCTTGCATGATTATCCGGATGAGCAAGCTCTGGAATGCCTTGCACGTATCCAAGATGCCATGACAGAGGACTCTGTTTTGTTCATTCATGAGCATACAATGTCCGATGACCTCAATGTCCCTCCAATGGCCGCGACACTCGATATACACATGATGGAAATATTCTCCTCCCTAGAGCGAACCGAAAAGGAATGGGTGGCTCTTTTGGAAAAGGCTGGATTCAAGGTGATACGAGTCTGGAATGAGGATTCTGTTGGACAGTCTACTGCTCTGTTTGAGGCTACTCTGCCCTGAATATTGAATTATCGTTGAATGAAGAACAGTACAACCAAGGCGGACACTATATTCACCACCGTTTATTTACTTCATTCACACCGACATGGACGATAATGAAATAAGCTTTAAGATCTAGGCACTCACTCCAGAATGTTTCCGAAGCAGATCAGTTCCGCGAATGACCGACCAGTTCGTCGACTGCTGCGTCAACGTCAATGTGTCAAACAGAAACTTGGACAGCTCCTCTTCCATGTCAGCGTCCACAATTGAGCTGTATAATTGACCATGAGTCCGTAATTCTGCCTTCAGACGTTTTAAAGCCACCGAGACGATGACATTAGAATTAATGATTCCCTCACAGTGGGGCCAGGTCTGCAAGGTATAGATTGCCTGCAAGCGAATTGAATAGTCTGGACACTGCGAGGCCACCACCCACAAGCCCGGGAGGACGCCGTAGTCCAAAGTAAATGTTGGGCGATCAGAAAATTTGGCTAGGAACTGCTGATGCGCCGAGAGCAGGGTGATATAATCCGGTGTCAACCTTGCAGGCACTTGTCCTTTGATGAGACAGGTCTTCAGACTGAGGATCTGTGCAAGACTCTGGAGTTGAAGCAGATCGATAGCTTGCTGCTTACGACCACGGAGGGTATGATAGAAATCGCGATTAAATATCCCGAGATGGTATTGGAACTGATAGTTCAGGCACAAAATTTGTTGCTGCTTCTGAAAAAACTCATCATATTGTGCTGCAGTTTCAACAGCGGATAACGGCCAGCATCGGGCGAGAAAAGGGATACCTATATTTAAGAGAAGAGTCACGCTTCGGTGGACATCTGACACAGTTTGCATTCCAGAAAAACGATTCAGGGTATGCACCTCATCATCGATTCCAAAATTGGTGAACAGGAACGGGGTGCCAGGCCCAAAATGGGCGGATTGGATATCAAGTCGTCCGAAGATTTGGAGCATCGAATCGTCTATGCTAATTGTTGAATGATAGTCCTGTGTCTCTTTGAGGATGCGAAGCCCACTATGCAGGTGCTGGAAGGCATTGTCATACCGTCCCAGTAACAGCTCGGACATGACAAAAAGAAGGCAGCATACGAGCATAACTTCCCGGTACTGAGGGTCGTTCGAGGCCTGGCGTTGGGAGAGATGGGTATAAGCTCGCGAGGCCTGCTGAAGTGCCAAGCGATGACGAGCTCGCTGGAGGTTTTCCCCAGACAAGCGCATTTTGTTCGCGTCCGAGTCTTCGTGAAGGGCACCGAGCATATTGGCGGCATGATACACAGCAGGGTCGACATGACTAATCTGCAAGATAATGTTCTGCCAGAGAGGAGAGTCGAAGAAAGCTCCGAAGCCAGGAATGGAGCAATGTCGAAAGTATGAAAAGCATCGTCGCTCGTCCATGGTAGTCACCCACCCCGGGTGAGGGTAAATACTCTGGGTCAATGTGAGAGCTCGCTTCTTGACGGGCAAGCGATGCAGATCATAGCCATCGCATTTCCGGCCGGTAGATTTGCAGGTGTTGCATGTCCCAGGAGTTTCGTCGCACTTGACGTGTCGAATGCTGTTCATCTCACCAGTCAATGCGGTGCTTATTCCATTTGACCCCGCATTGGACGTTCAGGGGATAAATACCCACCGGCATGTTCGGCATCCCTTCAACGACCGAGTGCTGCAGTTCCTGCGTCGCTTGATACGCAGCATCACGGACGGGCCACAAGAAGGATCGAGTGTTGAAGAAAAGGAAAAGGAAAGAATGGCAAAACGGGGTTTCCAAATCGCAAAACGGGGCGGTCAGCTTCGGAATCTATACGACAGCTTGTCGCCCCCATTGTGACCCCCTGTAGGATTGTGGATTTCTAGTCAGCTCTCCCGCCTCTATGAGTCTGTCACTTACCCCTCATTTGGGAAGATAAATAGCACCGATTTCTTCCAGACTCGTTGCTGGGTATCAGCAATCCTGCTTACAATCGCCATCATGGCTGCCCTCACACACCATGAAGTCACATATGCTGACGACAAGAAGATTCATTACTTGGCAACTGGTCCAGTCGATGGTCCTCTGATCCTCTTCATCCATGGATGGCCTGCCACCGGCATCACCTGGAAAGCCCAGCTCGATGCCTCTGCCGCAGTAGGCTTCCGAGCTATCGCCCCCGATATGCCCGGCTACGGGCAGTCGACTGCCCGGCGTGTCGTCGATGACTACTGCCAAGAAGCTCTCGTGGAGGGGATGATGGCCCTGCTAGCCGACACAGGCCGCAAGGCTGCTATCTGGGTGGGACATGACTGGGGTTCTGGTGTGACTTCCTCGGTCGCGATCCAGCATCCGGAAACCGTGAAAGCTCTCGTGAGTATCTGTGTGCCATACTCGACCATCGAGCTTGGCTGGGACGGATTTCTTCCGTTGGTGAATCGTGAAACTTACCCGGCGGATCAATACGAGTTCGGACAGTGGGATTACATGAAGCATTACGAGGAGAATTTCGAAAAAGCCATCGAATGGTTCGATAGTGATATTGTTGGTTTCTGCAAAGCTATCTCGACAAGGCCAGCTGCGCTGCCAGATCGCCATGCCCCTGTAATGATGGCTACGGTACGCAAGAATGGGTGGTTGAACGGCCTTCCGAAACCACCAAGCGTGGAAATGACCGGCCCGTCAATGCTTGCTGATGACGTTTATGAGTCATTCACCAAAGATATGCAGAAGACTGGTCTTTGGGGCGGCTCTGCCTATTACTTGCACCATAAGCGGAATGCTGAATATAACGGAAACCGAGAGAGGAAGCTCAAGCAGCCCGCACTGTTTATCCATGCTACATGGGATCTGGTGTGCGATACAAAGAGCTCGCGTTTCATCGAACCCATGAGAGAGACTTGCTCGAATTTGACAGAGGTCACTGTTGATGCTGCGCATTTCGTGCAGTTTGAAAAGCCCGAAGAGGTCAATGCTGCCTTGTTTAGGTTTTTAGTGGAGGAACTGCCGAGTGAGTGGCCTGGATCCTCGGCCAGCGAGTATACCAAGACCAAGTCCGACTCTTAGTCTATACTTGTTTCTATCTACAGAGGGAGCTTTTGTTATTTTTGGTAGTTTACAGAGAGAACGAAGTCAGTTTGCTTGGGAAACTGATGTGGTGAGTTCAGGGTTGATTAAATACTCCGAGATGCCTTCTCCCCGGCACGCCTATAGCCAAAAGAATGTACGTGACATTTCAAATGCAAGGATACAAGCAAGTATTGAGGCTGGGTTGAGAGAAAATTGATGTAATACTGTGGACAGGGAAAGGTGGAAAGTGTGAAGGGTAAGTAGGCAGATAAATAGGGAAGCGTTTGAACTAGACCTGGCACTCACCCGCCCCGCGGGTCCAAGATCAGGAACCTCCACCCACACCTCCGAGGGTCAGGGTCTAACCTCACCGACCCTGACCCTGACCCTGACCCTCTAAGGGTCCCTTGAGGGTCACCCTCGGAGGGTCTAATATAGAGATACCCGACCCTCAGGGTCTAGAAGTCGGACCCTCCACCCGCCAAGACGAGGTGCGGGTGGAGGGTCCGGAGGGTCACCCGCGGGTGAGTGCCAGGTCTAACCAACACTCCGACCCAACTTGAAGCATCATGTCTATTGTTCCGACAGCTGGGATGCTATATCCCTGGCTTCTACTACCCTTGAGCAGTCTCCATGACTGGCTCAAAAGAGTCGAACCAACCTGGGGCTTCACGATATACCGTACAATCTACACCCCCGAGTCTGACGCCGCCTTCACCGAGGTAGTCGACACCATAACAGCATACGTGAAAAACGAATTCTACAAGACATACGAATCTCTCCGCGAGAATCCCCGCATAGGGGATAAAGCCGACATAGCCGTCTTCGATGAATTATGGGCCGCATACAAGCCACGTGTCATGGACGATGGTACCCAGTTTAACGGTCTATCGATAGACCAGCTTCGCATTCAGTTTGGAGCTTGGGCAGAGGAGCAGGACAAGGTCGATCAATTTCCGAGCTACCGTATGTTTATCGTCGTCGATGAAGAGAGTTTCAATTCCTTGCTGAATGCGCCCGCACCTACGGAGCTTCCGAAAGGGATCAAATGGCGCATCGCTCATTATGTGAAGCTGGTGGAGGCGTGGCAGGAACAGGATCGCGATTCACGCTTTCCAGGGTGGATGAAATGCTCGTTGAAGGGTCTTTGGGATCTGTGGAGAAACATGCAGGATGGTGACTATATGCGGAACAGCTACATGATGGTCCAGAAGCGTCGTGATGTTTACTGACACTCTAAGAAGTTGCCAAAAAAACCCTAAAAACCCTAAAGATTATTATAAGTCTTTAAATATTAAGTCTGTATCTATTATCGTCGTTATTAATAACTAGCTATCTAATAGTAGCTTATCTCGCGGAAGACGCTCGTCGTACGACCTAAAGAAAGACTTAAGACTCTCGCGATAAATCCTTTTACAGTCCTTTTCTAGATTATTAGACTCTTAGTCCTTTATTAAAAAGAACTATAGCTTATTCGCGGGCGCTAGGATCGTAGTAATTATAGGTTATATTATTGTATTTAGGTTATTTAGTATCACTATCAACGGTCGGATTCTCTTCAAATATATAAAGATAAGTAGTTAATAAAGTGGTTAATAAAGTTGTAGTTTTTGTCAAAGATATTTGAAGTATGCGGCAAGCCCACCACTTTTCTTTAGATTATGTCGGGACGAATACCGCGGCGTATCGGAGATATTGATATTGGTATGACATATACAGGTAGACCTTGTTCATACAACCCTTTCACAGTCTAAACCCTAAGAACCAGAGGCGGTATCTGAAATCTGAGCCTCAACTTTCGACCTCACAGACCCCCTCAAAATCCAGCCTCCTAGAAACAACAAGGTCGGAATTGACGATACGCCAGCCAGCAATCCTAACGCCCAGCCCATAGTTCCCCAACTAGCCTGCTGACGAATGAAGCCAGCGAAAAACGGCCCGATAAGATACCCAGTGGCAGCTCCCATGTTAGATAGACCAAAAGCTAGAGCCATAGCTCCACCGCGACCAAAGATACCAGGGGTTTGATGCTCTTTTTGTTTCACGGCGTGGAAAACCTCCGCATAGAGAGGCGGAATTGCCACAGAAAAGCAGAGGCCGAGCAGAGCGAGCAGAGCACACAGCAGGATCTTGTGACGCATAGAATTTTGGGTGATAAGTCGTAGAAGAACCATTACAGGCACGGAGGATATAAATGCCCCGGCGGTAATATATCGACAAGATCGCGGGAACTTGTCGATGAGCAATCCTGTTACTGGGCATAGCACGTGTGGTACCATGAGCGGGATGAATATCAAACCTTGGCCACTTTGCTGCCATCCGAATGTCCCTTGCACGAATAGTGGAAGGACACTGTCAAATGAGGCCAGAACTAGCGTAATAATGAAGTTTCCCCAAAGGGACACGATGAGACTGGGTGAGCTTAAGAGAAAAGCGACGCGCCCTAGCGCACTCCGTGAAGGAGGATCTGTTTGGGGGTCTCCGTTATCAGAGCAATCACTAGAAGCCGGCGGATTTAATGGGTTCTCTCCTGCTCCTTTTTCCGTCCCTTCCTGCTCAGTTGTGACCAGTCTCGTATCCGGAACAAGCCATTTGATCGCATGTTTTCTCTCGATTAACATCAACCGAAGGAAGATATCAAGCCCGATAAATCCAAAGGCGAGACCAAAGACTGCATAGTATCCACTATATTGATAAAGAACACCACCGAGAAGAGGCCCGGCCACTGCTCCGAAACTGACAGCCATTGACACATAGCCGACAGCTTGACCAAGTCCGTCTTTACCAACGGTATCAACCATGAGCGCCATTCCAACCGCCCAAACCACCGCAGCCGCAGCACCCTGAAATATCCGACCAGCAACCCAAAGTCCGATATTTGTACCGGCACACAGCAAGGCTGTCGCTGCGCCCAGCGCAACCAGGCCAAGTAGATAAAGACTTTGACGAGATTCTGATCGATCGGCAATGTACCCGAAAATAGGTGAGAAGGCTAACAGAGCAGCCGCATTTAAAGCCAGAAGAATCGAAGTCCAGGCTTGGACACTTCCCTTAGAAAGTCCTACCCTAATTTGTAGCGCAGTGGGCGTGACTGGCACGATCAGGCCATACATAAAGACATCCGTCGCAGCAGCGAACGACACCACAACCATAATAAACCACCGCGAAGACCTTAGCTCCACAAGCTTTGGTCGTGTAGTCTCCTGACTCTCATATCGAAATCCAGGCCATTTCCATGATCCCATCACAGTGATAGGTGTTATGAATTGAATAAGGAACAAGGTGCGGGTGAGATCGACGCAAAAGTCCACTGCTTGTGAAGAGGCGTGCAGTGAACAAAGGAAACGTCTTTCGGAAGACTGAAGGCTTGAACAAAGTAAATAGGAAAGAGAAGTGCGCTGCGCTTCTTTTGGAGGCGATTGCTCAAATTTGGGGGTATTTAACCTATCATGAAAGCTTTTCCTAACCGTGACTGGCATAAGCCAACAATTAAGGTATGAGGACGAATCATCGCGAGTCACTATGAGTAATATTGGATGGCTTTGTATTTAACCCAATCGGGAGCCCGTTTGCTTGGCATCTTTGAATCTGCTCACAGCCACCGCGGGATATGTCATCTTGGCCACCGTACTGTATTCTAAATGGCCAAGAAATGCAAATACTGTAATTTACGCTGACTCATGAAGGGTACATCGACAGATGCACGATGGGGCGGAAATGTATCCTAATATGGGCTAGTGTATCCTATATGGGGCCTTGGGAATTCAAGAGAGAGAGATTGGCGGTAAATCTGATTTCGAATATCACTGTAGAATAGTATAAAACTGTCTGATCTTAGGGAGTTCGGAGATCCCCCCCCCAAAAAAGAAATCTGTAGAATCAAGGTAAAATCTGTCTGCAGAATAATAAAAACTGTCTGGTCTATAGCTCTCTGCCTAACGTCGTGTTTATAGACAAAAAGAGTAGTCTTCACATATTTCGGAGAAAAGGAACAATGATAGGCAGCAACGAAAAAGAATAAGCGGGTAAATAATCGACGCGATAGATTGCGCGGGGTAGAGGGTGGTTATCCATCTGGTGTATGCCGCAATTTCCTGGTCACCCCTTTAGGTTGAACTAAGGGGTAAAGACTGTCCCATGTACAAGTCACCTAGTAATCTCAACTCATACAACTCCTAATGCTCCGGTACTCCTTCCTTGGCTGAAACTCTAGAAGCCAGTGAACCACAACGGCTAGTTAACGAATCACTGCCAAAGTGTATCCTCCATCCCTAACCTTAACTTCGTGTAAATCGAGTATACGATTAGTCTTTTGGCATCTGTATAGCTTGAGGAGAGGGACCACGTTAGCTTATGTCAATTCGGCTTACGTCAGCTCGGTGAATCAGCTAGGGAACAAGAATTCAACTATAAATATCCCCCTCCCCTGCCCTATGTCAATATTGGACAGAAAATTTCAAGGCATATTCTATACAACAGTACACTAGCAAAATGTACGAAGTTCTAGAAAGCCGACCTGTGAAATTCACGATCACCCACTATCGCCAACAACAACACTCTCACGAGGCATTCATCAACTGGATCATCGAGGAGCATCTGCCTCTTGCTTTACCTGTCTTTAAGAAGTACGGTGTCATCGAATACAGCCTAGTGAGTGCTTATAGCTGTAGTCTTCATCTGCCCATGCAACTATGTCTGAACATGGAGATCTAGTTCATCACGCCACCATCTCTGAATAGCGCACTTGAAGAAGATATCAGAGAAGTTCGGCCTACCTGGGAATTCGCCCATTTCGACTGCTTTATCGAATACACGCTGCCTAGTATGGAGGCCATCAAGTACATAATGTCGGATCCGGATTGGCAGGTGGCAGTGAAGGACCAGGATAAGTGGGTCGATGTGCCGAAGGCGTTGGTTTCGGTGGGGCATAGTACTGGGAATTTACTGGATAAAACCCAATATAACCCATGAACTGACTGCGCAAACATCTGGTCGCGTTGGAGTCTCAAGATACTTCCACTGACGAGTTGTGCATCTTCGAGCTTGGCAAAGTGGGTTCTGTTCTTCCTTGGCTCTGAAAGGACCTTTTTTGCATAATTTAAGGTAACTACGTCTCATTGGAAAAGATATCAATTGGACCACCGTTTAATGTTCACCTATTGGAAATTGAACCTGTAGAATTTCGCTCCGGTATCACCTGCGTCTGTATGGAGTACTCTGTACACATTGCCGATATCTGATCCATCACGTCGCGTAGATGCCGACAAGTGTTACTGCCTTTCCCAGCTAGGCTGCAGTTCGTCCGATAATTTTCCAGCCTTCTTGGGCTAGTCTCAGGGCTGTAGTTTCCCCAAAATGGTGCTGATTGTGGATGGCGACTGGGTTTGCAGATCAACTTGGAGAGTAACTTGGGGAGTAGATCGCAACGTGCATTCTGAGAATGTTCTGGGAGCATTTGCCCCGTCGGTCAATACCGATCAAGTACACAAGAAAAATTAACAATCTGAATAGGTTAAACGCTGGAGTGAATGATGTGAGGGCGGTGAGCTTCTACAAAGCTCGCAGTGTAGACCCTCACCACCTGGACTTGCTCGTTGTCACTAAGCATCGCTCCAGCTCCACTGGACAACCACTTTGCATCAAGTACTATTCCAGCTCTGACTTCCCTGCCACTATCAGTCTTCCGCAGCCTGTCATTCACCTTTGTAACCATCTAATCATTTGTCTGTTTTGTCTGTCCCTTCACACCGGGGAGACTGCGGCCATGTCCCGCCGAGTTGTCTCGAGACTCATTCCTCTGGAACCACTTCATGTGATTCGAGCGAAAGACAAAAGAGCACGAGAGCTTTCCTTGTCCGGGAGGATCGACAGCGCCTTGACAAGCGTCCCTGAATCCGAACTACAAGCATTTGCAGAGACAGCCGGACAAGAAGAGTCGAGCTTTGGGGGCAATGTGCAGAAGTCAGCTTTACGTACAGAGTCCACTACCGATTCATCACGATTGGCGAACATCGCACATGAGTCTAGTGCCACAGAGCAGGCAACTTCCAACGCGCCACAGCCAACACTGAACGCGAACAGTACCCTATCTTCCGGCGAAGCTCAGATCGAAGCTAACACTACGAATGCTACATCAAGCGCCGACGCAGCCCCACCAGGCAAGTCAGTCTTGGTCACAGGGAAAGAAGACTCGACAGCAATTAAGATTCAAAACATGCAGCAAGCCAGGACTGTGGAAGATGTCGAGCCCATGTCGATGAGCAATGAAGCTTTAGACACCGCGATACTTCCTAGGAAAGAAAAGTTGCTCGAGCCAAGCAAGCGAGAGTCAGCCTCTTTACGGCCAAGACGATCTACCCGAAAGTCGTATGCATTACCCCTGGAACTTGATGTGGACTGGGATGAAGATCTCCGACCCACAGATGATGAAATCGACAAATCTGATGTTCATGGAGGAAGCGCGTCGACCTCACCAGATCCGGAGTACCGAACCTCCACGGACAGGAAATCTCCCAAACGAAAGAAACGACTGTCCGGGCTAAACTCATCAAAACGCCGGAAGGTCGTCAAAGAAAAACTCACTTCAGTTTCAAAAAGGGGCGACCGGAAGGTACAGCTGCCACTGACAACTGCACCTATCGTTTCCCCTCAAACGGAGGTATCGGGCCCTCACGCATGTTCTAGTTCGAGGGCCTTCACTGGACAATCTGAAGCTGTTACTACGATAGACACCGCTGAAACTCTCAACACCGCTCTCCCTCTCTTTAGCGAGGACCAAAGTCAATACCACATCTCGGATAATGTTGGGAGACACGAAGTCATCGAGATATCCAGTGGCTCCTCGTCATCATCTAAACAATCAAGCCCCAGATGTGGCATTGATCAATACAGCAGTCATGATTCCCCTACCCCCAATACCTACCAAGGAAGAGGAAAGGTTGTTGGGACGAAGCTTTCCGATGCACTCCGTGAGTCTGGGTTATCTTCCAGACGCACCATTGATCCTGTGACAAACTCTACCCAGACATTGAAAGCTCAAACCGACCACAAGAAGGCTAACGCTACAACTTCACGCAAGCTTTTGGCTCGTATATCTCCATTCCGAGCCTCCTTCACCTCTGAATCTAGCGTGAATCAGGGACAGGCTGAATCCAATTCAAAGCGACTAGTAGCCGATTCTCGAATGATACGAGCAGACTATCTGAATCTTCCCGTGGAAACGAACCTACAAGGGCTGTTCAATGACCATGCTTACATGGAGATTAATGAGAATGCCGATAAAGCAACACATGCTCCGATGGTTACAGCCATCGAATCAACAGAACCGGTTAATGATAAATTGGCCAATTCACAGGAATATGCTCAGTTCATGGGAAATGCGGTAGATGCCGCGTCGCAAACCTCATCTGCAGCGGGGATTGAGCACCAAGCAACATTGATCAATCATAACAATCAAAGCCAGAACACACCCGAGTCCGAGAAACCTCTACTAACCAAGGAAACACCCCTCCAGTCAATCCCTCAGTCGGCTCCGAGAAGTACCATTGTAGATTGCAATGGCAGCCCTCGACTGGCGACTGAGGGGAACAAGAACGTCCAGACATGGCCTCTTCTCATATATGACCGCATGGAGAGCATCGATATGATGGGCGCAAGTTCCAGTTCCAGTGACTACGACCAAAGCTCTGATGAGTACTCTCCTGATTACACACCCGAAAGCCAACGGACATGGTCTAAATTTCACCGTGACATCGTTGCGGAGTACGGCATTGCCACGGAGCAACTGATCCACAAAGGAAATCGACCCATCTCCCTCAGCAAAGCTTGTGTTTCCGATACCGCGGCATGTGGAACCAGTCACCACGATCGACAGCACACCGGGAAGCCGTTGGACACCAGGTCGATAATTTCTCCGCGTCGGGAAGTTGATACCTCTGCCGAGACCAGGGCTCACATTGACCATGAGAAAGCTTCCGCGATAGCCGCCACATCTTCAACGAGTGGTATTGACGAGGTTGGTCCGTGTGGAAGAGATCGTTCAGTTGATCGTGAGAATCCACTTACTTCGAGAACCGCGGACCCATCTTATCCCGGACTGGGGCCACGTGCATCACTCATGCAGAATGACACGAATGGCATGGAATGGATCTCTGCGTTACAGAAAGCGCAGAGAAGTGCGCACGACCTGCTACAAGCTACCAATCAAGTAATTTCAATCAATTGAACTCCACTATGCGATTATTCTCATACTAACTTGTGTCACTGTATCTAGCAATTGTCTACTCAACTTGCAGCGGAACAAGACACCATTCGTGATGTCCTGCAGATCTACCGAACGGGATGTCATCGTATTCTTGACGATCTGTTCCGAGCGCAGGAAGTGCGAATGGAATTGTACCGACAACAGATGTCGTCAGTCAAGGAGCAACACACACAGATTTGCCGAGAGCTTATTCGGGGGCTTCAGGAACTGGATGATCGAGTCCAGGGGTCTCAAGGGCCCTAAGGGCCCTTAGGGTCCAGGGACCCCAGGAACAGGGAAAACCGAAGCGCTCCCAGCGTCACTGTATCCATAGAAGAGGCAAGTAACGTGAAGGAAATTGTTAAATTGCGGTGATGATTGGCGCGACTCACCGAGGGTCACGTGGGGTTCCGTTGACTCATCCTCAACCTTTAAAGCTTCATTTTATTCCCATTCCCTGTTACCTATTCAGTTCCAGTTCCGTGATACCTTCTTGTATCATCTGCCGCTTATTTTAACTCTGAATTCTATTCTAATCAATCCAGTTGCACAATTGCCTTGCTGATCGGCCAACCCCCGCCATGTCGGTGAGTACCCCTCATATGAACCCGCGAACTGCCATTGACGCCAATCACCAGTTCTTCATTGAAAATCCTAATGTGGGCAACCACAGCCACCTCGAGGACTCTCGCAGTACGTTCACTTCAATTCCCTGCAATTGAGACAATCCACTCACACCTCGGCCTACAGTTCTCGGCTACAACCCTCTCACCCCGCCCAACCTCCTCCAACATGAGATCGCATTGACCGAGAAGTCGAGGCAGACGGTGCTGCAGGGCCGTGATGAGTCCGTCGCAATCGTCCAGGGTACCGACAAGAACGAGCGCTTGATGGTCGTTATCGGCCCCTGCTCCATCCACGACCCCGCAATGGCCCTCGAGTACTGCGATCGCTTGTTGAAACTGAAGGAGAAGTACCGGGATGACCTCCTCATCGTCATGCGCTCGTACCTCGAGAAGCCCCGCACAACAATTGGCTGGAAGGGATTGATCAATGACCCCGATCTCGACAACAGCTTCAACATCAACAAGGGTCTTCGTGTCTCCCGCCAGCTCTTCGTCGACCTGACCAACAAGGGCATGCCCATTGCCAGTGAGATGTTGGATACTATCTCCCCTCAGTTCCTTGCCGATTGCCTGTCCGTTGGCGCCGTTGGCGCCCGTACAACCGAGTCCCAGGTCCACCGTGAGCTGTCCTCCGGTCTGTCCTTCCCCGTCGGGTTCAAGAACGGCACCGACGGCACCCTCGATGTCGCCGTGGATGCTATCGGCTCCGTCAAGCACCCCCATCACTTCCTGTCCGTTACTAAGCCCGGTGTTGTGGCTATTGTCGGCACCGTCGGCAACCCCGACTGCTTTGTGATTCTGCGTGGTGGTAAGAAGGGCCCCAACTACGATGCCGCCAGCATCAAGGAAGCCAAGGCCAAGCTTGAGGCCAAGGGCCTTCCCCCCCGTTTGATGGTGGACTGCAGCCACGGCAATTCGGAGAAGAACCACAAGAACCAGCCCAAGGTGGCCGCTGTTCTCAGTGAGCAGATTTCCCAGGGCGAGACTGCCATCATGGGTGTCATGATCGAAAGCAACATCAATGAGGGCAACCAGAAGATGCCCGCCGAGGGCAAGTCCGGTCTCAAGTACGGTGTCAGCATCACGGATGCGTGTATCAACTGGGAAGACACCGAGACTACGATTGAGACCCTGGCACAAGCCGTGCGTGCCCGGAGAGAGAAGCTGAGCGCTAAATAAGCGGCGATCTTCTTTCTTGCCTGTTCATGGCCTTTTAATGAGCACCTGAGTGGTAACTTTAAGGTATTTTAGCGTACTGTGTCATTGGAACAGGAAAAGTGGCTTGAATGTTATTTCTTTCGGATTTCAAGCGTTTCCACGAGGAAACAAGTGTACCTATAGATTTTCACTAGATAAAAGTTCCCTTTCGTTCAACGAACAACCTTTCTACAGCCCGACCGATGTCTTAATCTAAGAGAGCCGGGGTTTAAGTAACACTCGGTTTGATCTTGGGGACCAAACCTGATCCTGGTGGATTGCGTTGGAGCTGAAAAAGCACATGTAACCCCTAGTCATTGAAGCGTCATGATTATCTTTCACAAAAATATCATGAAATAAGAATAAACAGATGTTTCAAAGGGGCTTTGACAGCCTGCATTTCTGGCCCTGCACTTCTGCCTGCGGCGGTAAAGGCACACACCCAAACCAAAGACAAAGACGACAAGAGCAAAGCAACTGACCACGGCACCTAGAACGCTGGTTATGGTGGTAGAGTTGGTGACAGCGCGGGCCAAGAGAAAATGAATGGATGATGATCCATTTGTAAAGATCTTCCGAGACCTGTTTTTGCTCCTTTCTGATGTATAATTTGGAGAGATTTTGGAACCCAGACAGGAAGGCAAGGCATCATTAGCTGCTTATTTGGGATTATTTTCAAATTATCTTCTTGGTCAGGGTCAAACTCCTCTCTATAGAAACCGACGCCGTAAAGAATGGCTATATGCAATGTCCGGAATCCTATCAAAAAAAAAAAAAAATAAAAAATGCGAACAACGTGAACAACTAGGGTATCAATCCTCCCAAAGACGCTGAAAGTAATGCACCGCTATTTTCGCCGTTCACTCCATGGCCCATCTCGTGATCCTAGCTCGGGGATTTTAAAATCCACTATACAAGCAGCAAAAGAGGGTCGACGAATTGAATCGTCTTTCTGCGCCCCAGCAGAAATAGCATTTGTCGGTTCGAGGCCATCAAATGCCGTGCTGGACACATACCGACTGATTCCGTATCGACCGACGAAACCCTCGCGAAGCACCGAGGCCTTGCGCTTCCTCGAACCTGGCAACAGCGAAGTACCGAGCTCAGCCCGATCAATCGACCGAGTTGATTGCAATTTGCCATCCGGGCCAACAGTGACCATCTTGCAAGGAAGATCAGCAGCATCTTTTGCCGCAGGGGTAAATGTGTCGATGTCGAACATAGTCCCTTCGCCAGAGGTACTGAACGCCCAAACCCTCGCACCCCCGTTCGAAGATTTCAAACCCAGCTCAACAACATTCTCTACGCGCCCAATCTCCTTCCCGTAAATCTTAAAGGGCCACATAATCGCCGTCGGCCGATAATTGACGCTCAAAAGAAACTCCCAATCACCATTCTGATCCTGCACGAGACTCTCCCGCCGTTTGCGGAAGAGTTCTGAGTCAACGAACCAGTTGCGCGCTAGATCGCCGTCACCCATCATGTCATCGCTTTGTCGTTCACGCTCTTTGCGGATAATATTGTATACGTCCAGAGGGATGGAGTATAAGACGATGCGATCTTGGTAGGCCGCTACGACGCGAAGGCCCCACCGTAGATCCGAGCCTACGGTGAAAGCTGTTGGGACGCGAGCTTCTTTTGTGCTATCTGGTGCATCTTTGCCGAACGGAGGGACGCAGACGAAGGCTCGCGTGAGACTTGTGGGACCGCCGATGGGAGCATCGGACCCGATGCAAAGTAGACCCGTGCGAGGTTCAACGAAAATGATATGAAAACCATCGTTGATAGGGACGGCGCGGTAATGATGACAATGCGTGGCTCTGACGAAGCTGAGATTCGAGGAATTTGACGGGCCACGACGACCGAACGATTTGACGTCTGCTAGGAGATGGAACTGGCACTTTTTGGGGTGGTCCGGGTAGGGTGATTGGCGACATGCGCACTCGTGGGCACCGGGTCCAGCCAAGGATGAGATAAGGCGAAGGTCTTTCGGAGCTTCGGGGGTGTGAGGGAGAAAATGTAAGACCTCAGAGGGTTGGTTCATGGGGAAATGCCTTCGTTGGCTTTGGTTGGTTGCTTCGTCGACCCAATGGATTTCGATGCCGCCTGCGCAGCCGAAGGCTACGCATCGTCGCCCGGGGCAGAGGGCGATAGTTCGTGGCGGGTGTTCTTCGGAGCAAACGTTATAGTAGTAGTGTGGCGCGGAAACGGTCGCGTTTGGTGAGCTCCCTCGTTTTGAACTTGGGGTTGAGGTACTCCGCGTATGTTTTACGCGGGAGTGATGAACTAGGCCCTCGGTGGGTAGGACCAGATCACAAACCATCCCAACTCGGTTGCTCAACAAAGCTGCAAGAACAACTTGTGGGGCTGTAGTATCTAGCGTCGCAGATAATACTTCGAACGGGCATTCGATGCTCGATATTGGTTCTAGATCAGCATTGTCTGAACCGAATTTCGCCGCATTCTTGTCAAGAAGATGAAAGACATAGATCATGCACCCGGTAGTCACAAGAAGATAGTTGCTGCAGCTGCTGACATTGAAAGTCGAGATAGACTGTGAATGCTTGTCTCGAACGGGTACCGCACCTCGAGTTTTTGACGAGAGGCGTTGCGCCAGGCCCAAGAAATCGACAACTTCAGTCGTCACAAAGCCCGATCTCTCGATATTCGCTTTCCGCCCGGATAATAAGCATTCGGTTGCAAAGCGCTTGCTCATCCTCCAGACATCGCTCTCTTCACTCGACGGCCGGCGTCGAATTCGCTGCTTTTCGCAATCTTCTTGGTACGCATCCCACCATCCTGCTCGCTTCAACATGCTCTCCAGGAGATCCTTATTCAAGCTAACTCTCATCCATTGTGAGCACGTCCGGCGTGCATTATCGAAGTCTCTCGGTGTCAGCATTGAATAGATCTGGAGCATTATTTCGGGTGGCGTGACGTTAGCAGCAGGAGGCGATCGGTCTGCAACTGCAGAGATGCTGCCATGTGCGAATGCTTTCAATGCCGATAATTGAGGTGGTGGTAGTGGAGGTTGACCTGTCGAGTATGTTTTTTGTGCGACCGATGAAGGTATTTGCGACAATTGTGCTTCCATAGAAACGTCATGCTGAGGCATGTGCCCGCGTCTGTTGTCGTGAGACCTCAAGGACGGCATGACGAGACCACTAGTAGACCTGGCGGCTCGACATGCAAAGCGACTCCTGTTGTTCGATCTGTGGCGAAATTGAGGATAAAAGGCCCAGGTCACGCCGATCGTGAGAGAATTATCGAAAATCTACAGGCGAAGGAGATAGATAAGATGGAACCTGGTTCCGTAGAGATCGACAGGCATACAACAGTCCTAACGAATGACGGAAGAATTGAGGTGGAGTCGAACAAGATTGTGGAGTAATTTCCACCGATCTACCTGATCAAAATCGGATCCCACGGTCTCAAGATGTTCTTGGTAGTGCTACCACGCCAGAAATGGGGGGCCGGGATCGCAAGATCGGACCGGAAGAAAATATGTGAGAGGTTGTAACCCCCAAAACAGCAAGTGAAAGCGGTGTTGAAATCTGACAATCCGAAGAAACTCGAAATGGGGAGGCAAGGGCCTTTTCTACATGATCTGATACATGGCAAAAGTTTTGATTTGTCGTTGGGGGAACATGTCCTGACGTCGACACGCACTGAGACATGGACCACGTTCATGGCGGAAAACCGAAGCTCGGTGGAGCCGTCATGGCCATAGTTGTAATTAGGCCGCCATTGCAGTGACGGACACTTGCTCAACTACGGACACTCAGCCGATGGCGCTGCACAATAGACGAGTCACAGGCGTAGACGAGCGGGCCGAATCCTTGGAATGGGAGAAGGCAACGAGCTCAGGTAGGCCCTGACCTGTTCGGCAGATCAATATTCTGCAACTCTCGCATTGAAAGTGGCTCAAGTGGTCCGGCAGTTCAGTGATCCAGTGGCCCATGTGCATTCCTGAGTGAACCGAGGAATGTGAATGCGGAAGCGATGATTTTCCGGATGCGGCGAGGGAAGGGGACACTTCATCTTTAATTGATCCTTGGTAGTTTGTTTAATGTTAATTTCACACCATGCAAGGCCTGATTGTAGGGTCCTGGATTGTGCATAATGCACTCGCTTTCACTGCATCACTGCAGAGTGTGGAATGCATCCCCGTCGGGCTATATGCAAGTGTGGGGGGGCCCCTCGAAGCAGACGCAAACCTCACCTGCCGCTTCTGGTTCAGGTCCATACCTTGGGTGGGCTCCGAGTCTTTTAGTGCAACAATCCAGAGCTCGCTTCCCGCTTGGTGTGGGAGGTCCGCAACCTTGTAAGTCCGCAGGTTCGCATCTTGGGCCAAAGCTTCAGGTATCAAAACATAAGCGATAGGTCACACGACTCTGTTTACCTCGCACCTGAGACACTGCCACGTTTTGCCACGAAAGATGAGGAATGTATGAGGCCTCCGATGTCGAGGCTGACGCCAGGTGGTTAGAAAAGTCTAGAATTCTAAGCGAGGAAAGAATGTGGCGACAGGTGATTTTACATAGTAGATCTACAAGGTATACAAGTCTATGCGACATCGGACAGGAAAACAGCGCTAGAATAAATAGCAATTGCGTGAGTTCTCAAAAAGAATGCACGAGAGGCGCCATCCCAGAACACAGAAGCTAGCAGTCGAGAGACGAAAATCAGAGGGTATCATGTCCTTCAGTCGAGGAGCCATGTGCAGAAAGTGAGGGAAAAATACAGTCGAGGTATCAAGGTCGTATATCGTCATCGAAGGATCAGGGCAATGTACATACATGCGATCGGGCTTGTGAAAGTCGGAGGATTACTTAAGGATAGTTGTTCGACGTCTCGTGGTTCTCATAAAGAGGACCGCCGTTGCTCTGAGAGGGTCTGTGACCTGGGAGCCAAGGTCCATGCAGCGGCACAATCAGACTCGGGTTGACGTACTTCTTCAGACGCAACTCTAATTCATGGCTGCCGATTCTGATGGGAAATGCATCGCGATCCATGCCCGAAGGGGGCGAGAGGGTGGATGACGCGGACGGAGATAGCTCGCTGCCACCCGAAAGATCCCGGTTGATGCTCTTGAGAGCGATAAACTTCATCAGCGGTTCGTACGTCCGGGCGAACCAGTAGGTGAACCAAACTGTGAAGATCAGAAGAGGCACTAGCAGAGGTACCAGGAGCAGCTGGCGGGTCGCAGCCGTGCGCAAAGCGAGGACTCCGCTCATAGCCAACTGGTACACAATCAGGCCAATGAATACCCGATTGCAAATCATCGGCCAGGCACGTCCCGTCGAATGTTGCTGGTGGTCCATTGCATAAAGCAGCTGGTACTTGTATATGAACTGACCGACGGTGAAGTACACGAGACCGAACAAGCAGATCAGCCATGAGCTCGGGAAAATCGAGTACACAATGCAGATGATCAAGATCAAGATGGTCTGAGGAATTGAAAGCCCATAGCTGAACTTCGGTGGTGTTGACAGTTCCGCATATTCTCGTGGGGTCCGCGCCCGGAGAAATTGCAAGGGGTAAAGGGCAACGCTTCCAAACTCGAGGAGTCGGAAAGGGAAAAGACCCAATCCTTGCAGAACCAACAGATTGATGTAAAACGGCGCAAGCCCTTCCAGAGACTTGGCCAGGGCGAATGCGATGGTTGTCGCATCTTTGAAAGCGTCACGCAAATGCTCCCAGAAGCCGTAGAATCCACTCGCTGTTCCGATGACGGTGAAGATGAGGAACAAATTGAAGAAGGAAAAGAAGAAGTTCTTGGAGATGATCGACAATTCAACATCGCCGCGCGACATCATTCCCTGGTTGTTCGAGAGCCACTCATACAAGTATGGGACGACCACTGTCAACAGCGAGAAGACTAAAGTAGGCAGACCTGTCTGGACTAAGGACTTCAAAAGAGGATGGAACGAGAGGAATTCCGCAAGCTGAGGTACAAACTTATGGAGTGTCTCCAGTTGCAGAAGGGAGGCGATAGGAAGCAGGAGGACCGAAAAGAACACTGTGAGGAATCCGATGAGCACGGTGATGAGCCACGACTGGGTCATCCGACGGGAGCGAGAGAGGTAGGTATTATTCCAGATGACGTCGGCAGGCGCAGGAGCAAGGCGAGCGAACATTTGCATGGGGTGCGGGTCGAGAATTGCTTGCACGAGCATTTGCGAAGCCGCGATAGATTCCATAGTCACAAAAGCGATCTCAGTCGAAGGATATTCCTTCTCTCGAGCAGCCTGGATCTGTTCGTCGATCCTTCGCAGCTTCTCCTCGTAGTAATCAATCGCATCGATAGTATAGTACCGAAGCTTTAGGGGCCCGTACCAAATACGGGCCCTGGGCCGCGCATGGGAATACCCAGAGACGTGCTCCTGCTCAGTACCCGATAGCAGGCCAGCATGCTCGTCGTCCTCATTCAGCGAACCGTTGAAGGCCTGTGGTGGTTGGTGAGTCAACGGCAAGGTGTCCCCTCGGTCACGGCGAGGGCGTTTGTACCCCATGTGTTTCGTCCACGACCGTTCTAGCTGGCGCACGACCTTCATACGTTCATCAATGAGTTTGTCCAAATCACCCCACTTGCGGCACAGCGTGACCGTCTCCACTTTGCCCACTTTGAGACCCTCTACAAAGTCCTTGATCTTATCTTCTGCTGATAGATCGCGGGGAATTCCCGAGAGACGGATCGTGCGGTCAGTAGTGCTTGTTTGGTTACCAAGGTAGGTTTGGCGAACAAGAATGATTTTGTCCGTCTGCTGGAGCAGCAAATAGATAGCCAAGCCGCTGAAGACGTAGGTGAATAGAACGTAGATCCACAAGTACTCCGGATTGTCCTCGCCCTTTTTCTTGCCCTTGGACAACTCCCCTGCCATGTTGGTGGAGTTGCCGCCTGGAGTGTCATCGAGATCCCAACCGGGGAGTCCATTATTGCCGGTATACTTGTAATGCACGGGGAGGAGGACGGCGACGGCGAAGAAAAAGACGGATGCTAAGAAGCGGATCGCGAACTTGAAAAAGGATAGGAACTGTATTTTTTTCACGTTAGCGCAAACACATTTTCCTGGTTTGCGGCATGTCTCAATCGACGATTTACGTACCACGTATGCGTCTAGTCCGGCGGACTGGAGAACCTCTTCCTCGGTGATTCGGATCAAGACTGGAATCCACCCGAAGAAGGTGTCAGGTAGCTCGGGCAAATATGACGCAGCGTTGCGTTGTTTTCTCCGCGCAGCATAGAGTTCTGTCCACTTAGGCCGTAACACCTGTAAGGATCATGGGAGTTAGCAACAAGAACCGACACCGATACGAGGGTCATGGACATACACAAAATGCCAGAAAAGCACCCAGTCCTAGAGCAGAGCTAACCGCAATCTGAGTGAACAGATCACGCTGCTGCTTCGTCTGATCTTCCCAGCGTCGTTCTCGCCCATCGTCGGGATCGTCGGCGAGGACAGTCCACAGCGCAGTGGCCGCCGATGTCGTTAATGACATCTCCCTGGTCGAAGTCCTTTTGTTTCCACTGGGGTTTCACTTGTAGAGAAAAAATTTGGATAACCGATCCATCAAAAGGAGTAGCGGGCGAACTAGTGATCGAAGTCATTAGTGCGGGAACTTGGCTTCGATCGCGTTGTTTTGTCCATGACGACGCTGCTGACTCAGCACTCGCATCGTCGCCTGCCCAACGAGGTAGAAAGTCATACCCCAATAGTTAGTACAGCGTGAATATAAACTTCAATGGTCTTTCCGGTTGCAGTGGATAGATTTGGTTCGTATATTAAGTATCGGACTCGATATAGCGCGGCTTATTTGCCCATGGGTCGGTTTTATTTTCTGTTTGGCTATAGTTTCCCGAAATACCCTGGTCTCTCTCTCTGTGTCTGTGTATATAAACGTGTGTAGGAGTCCATTATCCTAGCCTGGCGTCGCTATTGTACTTTACCTCCACTATATTCACTATATCCAATCTCCTGGGCTACTTTACACAGTATTTACATCAAAACACGCTGAGATCCGGTATAATCACCACTTTGCGCACTAAGAAAGGGCGTCTTTATGACACACGTAAACAATAGCCACACCAAAGTTCTTCTTCTATGACTACGTACCCTTTTCACGATGGTTTACGACCAACCATCAGATACATAGGCGTGAATAGCTTCTCCTTTCCACCCGCAACAAGACAGTCTGCGCCCTCAGCAAGCGAATCAGCAGTCTTCCGTGATCCCTTTGGCGCAACGCCAATCATCTCAAGTGCACCAACAATGCCATGCGCCAGTCCACGGCCAACATGGGTCATGCGGATCAGGGTCGGCAAGTCCCAAAGGCTCTGCGTGTATCTCAAATCACCGCTGAGAGGCCAGTACCAAGGAAGCTCATCGTTGCGATCGGCAAGATCCTCACTGACCTCAAGCACGAACCCAGCCTTCTTCATCGCGTCTAGAGCGACAGAGATCTTCTCCATATTGCTAATTCCATTCCCTTGCTCGATACCAAGACGAATCGCACGGTGACGGAGGTCATCGTTGTCGTAGTTCTCGGTCATCAACCACTCGTAAACACCAAAGACGCCGCCAGGTTTGAGGACCCGGAAAATCTCAGAGTAGATTCCTTCCAGACTCGGAGCATGCACGGTAGCTTCGATCGCGTAGACAGCGTCAAAACTGTTATCGGGGAAATTCATTTGCATAAAGTCGCCCTTGGTAAAGCTGACCTGATCACTGAGATCTTCTTTCTGTGCGTATAGAGTACCACGCTCAACTTGGTAGTCGTTGTTGTTAAGGCCGAGGACATTACACCCGGTGAACTTGGCGATTTCCCTCGCAGGACCACCAACACCACAACCAACGTCGAGAACCCGTTGACCCTCCTGGATACCCATCTTCAGCGCAAGGTAATGTTCGTGTCGAGCCAATGCCTGCTTAAATGCCTCGCTCTTGCTGAATCGACAAAAGTGGAAACTCTGCGCCCAGCCATACTCGTAGAAATCGGTCGCGAGGTTGTAATAGTGTCGGGTGAGGGTTGCGTATTCCTTGCGTCTGGTTTCGCGGGTTTTGGAAGTCTCGTCATCGGCACCTTTGTTATCCCAGTGCTTGAAGTATTCGTCCACGGCGATTTTTTGAGCATCCTTGTTCTTGCGCATGATGTTCATGAATGAGTTTTGATCCAGGCCTGTCTTGCCATGTAGCGCTTGCTTGAAATCTGCATCTCGCTTGTGGTCTTGAGGCTCGAGAGTAATAGCGGCCATTTTTGGAGTGTCCGTCAGGGAGGGATACGATTTGTGAGGTGGAAGAAAGGATTGTGAATTGGAAATTTTCAATTGGAGTGAGATGGGGAAGCTATGCATATGTGAAACTTGAACTAGGTATACAGGATCATCGGGCTTTGACCCTCTGACAGGCTCCTAAATTTTAATATTACAACTCCCGGAAGTACGGGTCGCTGCTTGTTTAGATGGCGCCACCTACTTGCAGGGATTAATAGGCGATCGTATATAGGGATGGAAAGGGGCTATGTTTGCACATGTGTATTTTGTGGTCTGCCAAATTTATCCTCAGCCTTGCCGATGCACAATATGGATCTAATTTAAATCCATCCTGTAGTTCTTTGCAAGAGCTTTATTCGCTGCCATATACTGCATTAAACATAAACAGTACCAGATCTACTCACCCGCTTGACCGCCTAAGTCCATTCAGTCTGACTCGTGCTCAAAATATTGCCGACCCAGCTCTTCCGTCTCCATAGTTAATTCTTCCACGAATAGAGAGCTCAAGAATCCCAAAGCTCCAAACGCAGCTAGTTCATACCAGATTGCCTGCATGGCGTCCTTGTATGCCCCTCGAATGAGGTCCCGCAGAGCAGGGGGGATGTCGACTGTTCGTAGATGGGGAATAAAGCCCACGGCCTCACTGGGGTTTTTCAACAATGCCACAGAAGCAGGCAATGCGATATTGTGAATCCTGTTGGCGAAGACACTACTGAATGTAGTGGCACCGACTGCAAGACCAATAAGAGCACCAAATAGCCGGAATGCGACCATTATTCCCATTGCGAGACCCTGATCTTCGGGTGCAGCACTGGCTTGCATTGGGATTGGAGGGACGCTGAATATTGTGCCAATGCCAATCCCCGCAATCACCTGGAAACTGGCAGTCATGGCTAGAGAGGAGGATTGGTCCCACAACGAGAAAATTCCACAGCCAACGGCGAGAAATATCCATCCAGTCCAAATTTCCCACCTGTATTTCCGGAAGAAATCAACGGCGAAAGCAGCAATTCCTGTAAACACGAAGACCACACAGCAGAATGGTAGGATCGATATAGAGGATTTGAGCGGTGTCTCGAGATAGACTGCTTGGAAAAACAGTGGAAGATATTGCAGAAGTGTGTAAAGCACGAAACCATGGATGAAGCTTCCAAGTAGGGTCATTTGCGCCGTGCGTGAGCGGAAGATACGGTAGGGGAATATCGCGTCAGCCGGATAAACCTCGTAAAATGCAAATCCCACTAGAATCAAAACACCAATGACCAGCGGGACTATGGTTCTCCACGAGCTCCAAGGGTACATATTCCCTGCCCAACTTAGTGGTAGGGCAAAAAGAATACAACCGGCCGCAAAGACTAGCATTCCAAGCCAGTCTATACGGCCAAGCTGGGCGCGAAGGGACTGGTCAATGGGCGCCAGACGCATAAAGAAGATAGCCAAAAAGAGAGCAACGCCAATCACAGGCAGATTAATCCAACCGATCCATCGCCATGTAACATACTCACTGAAGACTGCACCAAGAATGGGACCCGCGATACATCCTGCGGCCATTGGAAGGGACAGTAATCCGATATACACAGCCCTCTCTTGCAGGGTAGTGATATCGGCAACAATGACCTCACTCAGGACGTCGAGTCCTCCTCCACCCAGTCCTTGCAGCACACGTCCTACAATCAGGACTGCCATGTTGTGTGCGACGGAAAAGACGATAGATCCAATACCGAATAGCGCAAAAGCCGCGTAAAGAGGAATCTTACGGCCAAAAATGTCCGAGAAACTGGTATAAATAGGCTGAATGACCACGACTGCTACCGTAAAAGAGATGTTGGCCCAAAAAGCGGTTAGAGTCGTTCCTGAAAGATCACCGGTGATGGCCTAGAGAGAGAAAAGACTTAGGTGAGCTGAGTGGGCGTTTGGAATCAAGGGCTGTGTATATAATTACAGGGATTGCAACAGCCAACGTGGTGGCATCCAAGGACACCAAAAAGACCATTAACAGCAGAGCTATAAATGCAAGAAAGAATGACAGAGGTTTTCTCTTGCGGCTCTGTTGTCCTGCTTCAGGATCCCTCGGTGCTGACGCCTTTGATACAACCTTTTCCTCCATATCGTCGCATTCAGATTGGGATTGAGTTTGTGGTTGACAATAGGACTGAGATCGAGTTTTGGGATCACCTAAAGATATCTCGTCGGAAATAATTTTCGTATCAGTTGGTGCGGTCTCGGTTGGCAAAGACATTTCTTAGGGATCTTGGGATGAATGGAACGTTGACACTCGAATTCCTTCCCTCTAGGAGAAAAAAGGCCTCATATAGGCCCAAAGCTTGCCATATTCAAAGTGAGCGATTAGTAATGGGGTAGATTGGTCATCGACGATCGTCTGTCATGTTGCATTCATCAATTTGGGTGATAAGGGATGGCGTGATTCAGTTCTTGTCATTCAGCCGTATCTCGCTACGTTACCAGTGTAGCGGCAAGAGGGGGTGAAACAAGAGGTTTTGCAGGTGTCTAAGTGGACTTGTGGAGCTTGATTAAGCCTGAAATTGCAAATAGGTGAGCTCGGAAAATCGATCAAATCCTTTCGCCTTCATTAGCTTATTTTGATGGTGACTACAGGGGTGAATTATCGGGCGATAAATAATTCTGACGGCCTTTTTGGGGGGGGGGAGCCACTACCGAGCATGCCCTCGTAATCCGGCCCCCAACTTCCGCCTTGGTTGAACACAGGCACATTTCCCGGCGCAGATTACAGAACTACTGAAAAATATATCAAGATTTACGGAAGTCAAGTGGGAATGAGCCTGAGCTTCAGGCTGTGAAGACTGATAGCAAGCAAACGATATCTACCGCTGGCCTTAAATATAATGAAGAGTTAGAAGCAATCGCGAGGTTTTCTCGAACAAGGGTTCGAGGCTCTCTTCTTAAATTGAGCTCAATTGCTAATATATCGCAGTATTGCGGCTTGTTTGCCGATTTTGCTGGATGGTACGAGAACAAAGGCCATATATTCCATCGCGATGGCATGTATGAAATACGGCGATCTCGAATCTCATTTGAAAGGTCCTATGACAGAGGATGAAGCTTGTGAGATTACCGCTCAGCTTTCAAAGGGACTTGAACACTTTCACAGTAACAAATTTGTCCATCGGGACTTCAAACCCGCAGTACGGAGCATATGACCTTGTCTATCTCGAAAGCTCTTACTGATGTATAAGCCTTGATAGAACATATTCGTGATGAGCATATCACCAAGATGATGGTTAAAGAGTGAAGATTTCGGAACCAGCACGCACGTTAGTGAAGACACTGGTCTCCGAATACAGGTGGGACCAAGACTCTTTCTTGCACCAGAGGTCTCTTATACCTTCTCAGCAGAAATCGATGACGATTATTGCTACACGGACAAGGTAGATCTTTGGTCCCCGGGCATGACATTGTTCTATATGCTTTTCTACAAGCTTCCTTTCTCCAGCGACACAAAGACTTATGGAAATAAGAGAAGGTGGACCGCTACCCTTTCCTTCTCCCCTCCACAATAACTTAGCCAGTCATGCCATACTTCCATGCAAGGCGTGATGGCTGTATATGTATTGAAAAGTGAAGAGAAGGGAGAAAAAGAGAAGAAGGCAATAGATTGAATCTACGAAGAGGGAAGAAGAGAAGAAGCTACGACCTATCTAAAAAGCAAGCCAGAAGGCAAAGGTGGTGAGATTAAACAAAAAGATTCTCTGCCAGAAAAGGGCGATAAAGTGATCGGCTCAAGCATTGCGCGAGGGAGGATGATGGTTCTTCAATCGGCTTTTCGTTCGAGCCACCGAGGTTGGACAATCCAAGTCCACCAACAAAGAAACCAGAGGGCAACATGACCACCGAGAAGAATCTGCAACAGCTGAGCGAAGATCTGGAAATTAGGGAGATTGAGACAACATATCCGACAGACTTCGACGCACACGAAAACCAGGAATCCATTCAACTCTCATCGTAGACGAAGATTAGCGCTATTCCACAACCTCCAATAGTCTCGAGTCCAACACACATATCTTCACTCTCAATGGTAGAAAGATTGGGGATTTCCTCCTCAAATCCAGACGACCTTTGATACCAAGAATATGGTCACTTGTCATCAGATTCATTGAGAAACCCTTTTTTACTTTTTTACTTTCATTGAGGCTTACGACCCAAGAACATCAAAGAAGTAACCGAAAATAAGCAAGCCTTGAGTTGGATTCTTGAATTTTTGACCTATTATGTTGTAAGTTAAAATTTCCGCACCCACCAAGCATTTTTAGTCACCCTCTTGAGCTGATGGTAGCGCTGGGCTACTAATTACGGGTGTATTCAGCAATACCCTATGTTGATTGGAGCGGAGGATAATTTATCGCCAACAGCAGGATGATTCAGTGCATACCCAATCTCCTAGTCACCTGTTTCTTTTTGTATGTATGTAGTAGTCAAGTATCCTCGGAAAAGCAGCGCTGAAATGCGCTAAACAAACCGCCTGAACAAATAGCCTTCTGAACAGGGACTTACAAATAGTTTCCTCAATCATTAGATCGCTGGGATGATTCAATTGGCCCTCATGAGTACTAGTCGATACCGATATCCTTCCGTTGGCCACCCTATAGCAAATTAGTTACTCTGCGTGTATTACGTAATATTTCATTGACCGCTCGGACGGTGGCCAAGGTCAACCAACAGTATTCCCGTGGCCCTATGATACCTCGGGCCACAATATCCTACGTACCGGGACCACAAGACGCCTGTTCGAATAACGGCGATAAAACTACAGTAACTAAAGACGACTGCGCATTACGTGATGCACGAGAGTCAGCCGGTCAGGTGACCACAGGAGATACGCTCACGTGCCGGTCTGAAAAATATGACTAATCTGGTACCAAAAACTGTCATTGGCGTTTTTGGTCTAGTAGTCAACATTTTCGACATCACGTGCCATGAGGATGGCTTAGGTTTCCGGGGGGCGCTCCCTTTTAGGAATATCATCGCTGTACTCTATCCATTAGCTTCTAGTGTAAGAGATAACACAGTGTTTCGCTATCTCCACCATACCTTCTCCTACCACATTTTCAAAAGAATATCCGACTTTCCAAAGAGTCCTTTCATTTCAGCTGACTTTCCAAAGAGTCCTTTCATTCCAGCTGACTTTCCAAAGAGTCCTTTCATTCCAGCTGGTTTTAGATGGTCATTGGAAGATGGATCCACCAAGCCAGAAAGAGACATTGTCGCTACAACTTCATGCGCACAGCATGAAAGTGGCTGCGAAAGCTCTAGCTGACAAGAATATCCCCGTGGTGGAGTACGGGCAGCAGATACAGTGGCGCCATGGAGATCCTGTGGTCCTTCTAGTAAGCAACAAAACTTTGCGGATTTCGCCACTCTAGTCCTTGGGCACTGCTAACTTCTTGAGTCCTAGCTTGTCGAGTGGGCAGTCCCCGATGAACTGCTCTCACTTTCATCACAGATTCTATCAGACCATGGTTTCCCCTGTGTGCCCCCATCCACAAGAGTCACTGACAGATACGGACAATGGGAGCGAGCTTGCATCATCCACAAGTTGGATGGGAGAAGTCCAATATATCTCTACCCATTGTCATTTGTCGGCCTTGCGCTCCAGGACACTTTCGAAGTCGCATCTACCTTTGATCGCATGCGAACGATCTTGACGCCCAAACCTCCCATATATATGGTTTCGTTGATTCGTCATCTCCTTAACCACCCGGTTGGCGATAGCTTCAGACTTCGAGTAGAAGATGATCTAGTGTCTTTCATATCCTTTTATATCTTGCGCGACAAGCCGCTGAATACAAAGGAGTGTGGCTACCACGACGATGAGAGCGAAGAAGATTTTCAGAAAAGGGTTGAAGATGCAGTTAGGGAGATGAAAACTTGGGATTGGGGCACTGGTGGAAGTAAATATCTGTGCATTGCTGAATCTGTCGTTCGAGACTGTCGGTCTATTGAGCAGCTATCTAATTGTTGATGAACGCAAAATCCTCCGCTTTCAACGTGGTCTCAAGCAAAGGGCGAATTTCAGCATGCATTCGGTGCAATTTGCGAACCCCAGAGAGCAGCTCCTGCTTCGGTTTTTCCGGGTAACCCTCGAAGTCAATGTAAAGGTCATTTGTAGCGAGCCAATTCAAGAGTACTTGAATGTCTTGAACGTCCGTCCTTGCCTTCCTAATGCTTTGAGGACGGGTGGATTCGGCCAGGAACGACCATCTCTTGATCTTCGTGAGGATGAGGACGGACGGTGCAACGATAGGGACTGAAGTTTGTATGATTAGCGGCAACTCGCTCTAGTAGAGAATACAAAGGCGAAAATAGCACTTACTTGGGGTCTCATCAATACGCCTTGGTCGGTCGCTGGCAGTAACAAAGAGAATAGAAACTGTATTTGCGTCGGGCAATTTCAACTGTCTAGTTTTGCCGCCACGAAGAAACTCAATCGCAATGCTCTCGTCCCCGATCACGAAGACAAGTTTGTTGCTCTGGGACACTCTGAATCCGGAATGAGCCTGAAGAAGCAGGTTTCGGGCATCATTTGGGTCTGCATCAATGATGGCATCAATATCCTAGATCAAATTAGTTTGAGAGAGCGACAAGGTAGAGAAAAGGCGTACACTCGTCATCCTCACTCCACCAATGAGGGACGTCGCATATCCGCCGATGAAGCCATGGCGAATATGGGAGCGAGCGAGAGCAGTTGTTACTTCTCTGGCAGCTGCATCGAGGAAGCGGAAGGGGTTCTGGAGCACCTGCTCCTGGCGCTGCTCCATGAAGGGCAGAATCAGAAGATACTGGTTGGGAAAATTGAGGAAGTTTGAAGTTTGAAAGGGAAGAGAAAATCCAGGAAAGATACGTGGTTGGGGGTTAAGTGAGAGCAAACAGATGGAAGGTCCGTCTAGAGGGAAGGTACGCCTTATGTCCATCCATTCTGCGTCGACAAACATAGACCTAACATTGATGTGTCATTCGAGCAGACATTTCATCGCTGTATGGCGCCACCCCTATTTATATATAGCTATTCATCTTGGTTCTTTGAGCGAAAAGATCTCCACGCAAGTAGTGAAGAGGTATTCCATAATCTTTTAATGACCGAGGAGGCTCAGTATGAATGTTGATTTGATATCTTCGTGCTTGATCGTGACGTGAAGAAGGTACTCGATATCCTTTACTGTAATTAAAAAGTGTTCTCGTAGCTTCGTTAGTAGTTATTATTTAATAGTTAAGTCCTCCCTAATATACTCTAATATATTAGAAGAAATGATACTAAGGATATTTAAGCGGCCTTATGTTCAGAATATCTCACTTAGCTTACTTCGGCAGGGATCGAGAAGTCTCTCGCTCCTATCTTAACGTGAAGCTCAAAAAATCTGATAGCCAGACTTCTACGAGGGTAGAGTTTCCTTATTACAATTTTGAGATTCCACACGCTAGTGCTCGCGCTTAACCCATAGGCTAAAAAGCCATAACGAGATCTCTCGGTACGAGAGATCTTACTGCACTAGTATATATACTAGGTGGTAAGCACCGTTACCACGATTTAGACTTATAAAGGATTTCAAAATTTACGAGAGAGACTGTTGGAATATAGGCATCATGATGACGGCATTATAGTCTAGAGCATAGTCTATGAACTATGTTATTAACGATTGCTTCACTTTTACATAGCCAACGATGTTAAATGACTATGTCTCGCTTGTCTTTGCTTGAATCCGAAGCATGTGATGCCTAGGTATATTTGTCTATAAATACGTGGAGAAATCCTAGGTAGAAGAATCAGACTTTTTACACTATTCTCTTTTCTTACCTATCTCTTCAGACTTCTTCTTTTAGATTTGAAGTGAAGAAAGGAAGTTCTTCTTCTTTTATTAAAGAAGTCTTACCTATCTCTTCAGACTTCTTTCTTCTTTTCTTTTGATCTGAAGTGAAGAAGAAAAGGGGCTTTTTCCCTTGTGTGGATTGTACTCTCATTTAGACTTTTTAAGCACTAGTCTATCTTAAAGATCGCTCACCCTCTTGTCTGATCTTCGAAGTTGTTGTTAAATCAGATTATGAGAGGGTTGATTTAATACGAGACACACATATACGCAGGTCCTCGCTTTTATGTGGCTGCGTGTGTGTCCGACAGAGACTCTATTACTAAACCTAGTATTATAGCTTATATCTATCAGTAATATAGCTTATAATACCTAATTTAAGACTATAATCTTATACTTCTCTAGCGGTATCCGGAGCTAGTTCCTTAAGGTATATAGCGTTACCTTTTTAATATTCGTCGGTGAAATTATATACCTGTGACGATAGGCGGCCTTATATTATATTAGAAGATACCGAGAGAGAAGATACCGGGTAAGGGTTAATATCAATAAGACCTCCAGCTAGATAGTTCCCCTCTTCCATTTTTTTCTGCCTAGTCTTGATACCTTTGTTGAATAGTGCAGTTTGATCTAGGATCACTCTCTCTTGACCCGTCACAGTAACACAGTAAGTGTCTTTCTTTCGTCGAGTTTCCTTAGGAAATCTTTCGGGAGCGTCTTCTATTTAATAGCTGAATGTTAATAGGTTCAGAACAGCAAGTCGGATAGGTGCCCTAGGGCCTATATTTATGGCTGAAGTCTAGTGAAAGTGGGAGAGTGGGTGATCTGGGCGAGAGTCATTACCCTGTTCTCATCCGGCCTCACCCGGCCTCACCCGGTCTCACCCTGTTCTCACCTCTATCACCCAGGTCTCCAGACTTCTCACCCATATCACCCACACTCATCCTACAATCAAATCCAACGCCATGTTAAAGCTCAGGGCGCATTGAGAATTAGCCACGCACAATATATGGCTTAAGTACGGCTGAGCGGACGGGAAGCCCTGTTCTCCACACCCTATGGTCGTATGTACCAGACATTCAAACGAAGGGATTCATATAGAGTTGTGCATATAGAGTTGTGGGAGTAGGAGCAACTAGGTGATTATGAACCTTTCATGAAAATCTTAATATATATTCACAGTCGAGTGAAAGTACTATATTTATATAATATATATCTTTTTTTTTTTAAATACTTCAAATACTATAAATCGAAAGCTTTCTTCGGTTATTAAATTACTCTATGTAAATTTCGATTTGGGCTGGAACTGCCATTTTCGGCGTCTAAGGGTATCGGTGCTTATCACCGTATCGGAGTAATGCCTGATTCTAGGGGCAAAAGAAATTTTACCTTCCCCATATGCCTCTTTTCTGGCCAGAATTTGTGGAGAGAATGATGTGGTGAAACTCAATTAGATCGATGCTGTGACATGGAGCTAAGGCAACAAGATAGCAGCATTTCACATAGGCTCAACGAGAAACTGCCTGCCGCGAAAGGGAGAACATCAAGTATCCACATCTTCAATAGTCAGGCCAGCGTGCTAACTTTTATCTTTAGTTTTGGTTACCTTCTCCAGGACTTTATTCATAGCGTTAGCGAGGCATGAAAATGGGAACCTGGGTACGATATGTGTGAAAGGGGTGCATACCAGCGTCATAGCCAACTTCACTGAAGTCTGTTCCTTGTATTTCACCTTTAATTCCGTAAAGCGCTCTTTTGAGTGCGTCTTTTGATGAAGCATATACCATCTTCGGCCTTACACCCGCCGCGTCCGGCGACCTAAGACCCGACAATATTAATTCTAATCCGAATCAAGTGCCACGCTGAACGGCGTTAGTGGGAAAAGAATGAACACACCATGTGAAAAACAGCAACTTGTTCTTCCTACCCTCCCCGCCCCCCAAGTCATATGAAAAGTCGTAAACTGCGTATCGGCAATCCATCTCTGGTAAATCGGCGAGGAAATCGTCGTAGCTTTCGCTTTTGGAGGTCTTCTCCACGATAATTTCCTTACGATCTTCAGTCAGAGTGTATATGACGTATGAGATGTCCCTTTCAATCTTCATCTGCTCGAAGACAGGAACGCACTGCGGATTGAGGTTCACACCTGACCTTGACTTGAAGTTGTTAGTCGTGCCGACGTGTGTCCTAATTATAGGGAGGCTTGCCATTTTCAGATATAGAGATGAGAAGGATGATTTAGTAGGTGAAATCTCGATGTTGCTTTAGGAGAAGGGGAATGCGGTTAATATAACGAGATGCAAAGCATGGTCTAAGGGCGAAGTCGACAGGAAAGGAAGGTCGCACAAAGGCTAGAGTGCTGCATATGCACTCTGCAGCCAAATGAGGGGTGTTCTAGGAGCTAATTAGGCTTGCTAGGCATATACCATCCATTCGCCTAATAGTGGGTCAAAGTCAGGCGCGGGGCAATCGGAAACAGTGATCCTGTAAGAGATAGGATCTAAATAACCTAACCATACCCTGATCTCGCCATTCTTGCTCTCGTTTGACCAGGCCTCTAGCATTTACTTCCTAATTATAAATAGCAACTCAGCATAGATTGTGATTACACTCGGTCTTGACGAGGCACAAGTTCGTTAGAAGTGTATCCTGCCGTGCGATCATCCCTTCTCCACTTTTATGGAGCTAGATCTATTGCGTAGCTCACCGCTCTTTCCTATTTGCAGATCATTCAGCCAGCCACCAACAGATCCAGCGGTCGGATACAGATAAAATTTGGCCTAATTTGACAGCTAATTCCAGCTATTCTAATGAACCACAAATCATCGGCATTAACCGTCGGGCGCAGGCATGGTAGTGGCCCAAAGGCGTGGCTGTATTCTTAATAGGGTACGTAATGTGGGGCACTCAGCGACCAGCGACCAATCAGGACGGCGCACCGGCACGAATCCAGCGTAAGAAAGTGCAAAAACCCATATGTATGTATGAATGATGAGATATATGTATGGTTTCCGAGAAACGATATGACGATCTACACTCTATCATTTTTCCTTGAGATTTGTCTTTATTAACACTTAGCTATAGCTTACTGGCCATTGATGATCGCATTCCAATCCGGCAAAAACGGAATCTCCGGCATCAATAGATTCAGAGAGGAAGAGACACTTTGGTCAGGATTAGTAATGAATTCGTGGCCCCACTCGGAGAAGATGGATGTCCCATGATCTGCTACTGTCGTACTGGTGGGCCGCGGGATCTCAGCATCTGGAAGAAGCTGAGAAGTAAAATACCTCCCACTACTGGACAGCTGAACCGAACTATCTGCGGTGGCCGTAGGTAGCTGGGCATGCTGTCTCAACGACCAAGCGTGATGTCGAAGCAGTTTGAGAAACTTCCAAATCCTGCCGTGTCCATGCTCATCATGGATTGCCGCCAAATGACCCTCATGATTCGTTCCGCGAGGGAAAAGCTCTTCAACCAACGCCCAGGCACGGTCTGCCTTGGATCCACAAGGGCTGCCATGGAGACAGCGCAGAACGTAGGCCAGGGCGTACCATTGCGTGTACATGTTGAAGAACCATTTTAACTTCGAAGCAAGACCCTCTTTCAACAACACATGACTGCTTTCCAGCGCGTCACAGGCCAACTGGAAGGAAAGCTTGAACACGTCGGGAGTTGCATCATTTTGCGCCTCGTTTTGCTTTCGCATGAAAATCTCCTCTCGTAGCTGCAACACGAATTCCATTTTTTTACAGGCAGTGATGACATGTTGAGTTGCAATGAGCGGCAGATCAGTCAGAGTTCCAGACCCGAGAGAAATCCCATATTTAGCTGATAGATATTGGCCAGGGTCTTGAATCATTTTTCGCTTTTCTCTGATATCAAGAAAAGCATCTGCGGAATGTTGCTGTTGAATGTCCAGGATCGGATGTATCACCCGACATGACTCAGTTTGGATCAGAAAAAAAGACATTTCCGTCCAACCATTAGACTCCACTGGAAAGTGTGTCATATCAGGGTAGATTTGATTGTCATTCACATTCAAGGGAAGCCGTAGTTCCTGGTTCGTGAGATCAACCATGGGTTGAAACCCTTGATCCTCCGGGGCACGAGAGTCAAGCACACATAGATGCCACCAAAGACGAAGACGCATCTCCGTCTCAAAGGGGCTCAGTTGGAGGGAGGTACCGTCTCGGTGCAGGCAAATCGATTGGGCGAGCCGGATTACTAGTCCAGTTAGGACCCATACTCTTCGGCCAAGTTCATGGGCCCGCAGGCAGGTCTGGAGAAAACGTGGTCATTTAGATAAACCAACCGAGTAGAAATACATGATCGACTATAGGGGTCAGTCTCGGTACTCACCACATAAATTGCGAGAGCTTGTAAGCCCGCTATTTCAGGCCGAATCATGAGATTGGGAGTCACGAGGAGTCGGTCCAAGGCAGTCTGGTAGCGTTTCAGAAGGACCGGTTTCTCCCACGGTAGGTCAACAGGCTCGTCACTATCATCGTGACAAAAGGCCGTGACGGCAGCATAATAGATGGCAAATGTCAACGCCAGCGTTGAGGGTTGTGCAGATCTGGGGTCCAGAATCGTGGCCACAACAGTAGATTGTACCGTCGGTATATGCAAGATTTTAAGGACCGGATCGACCGATTTGACGTACACATTCCATAATCGGAGGGCTAGTTGGGTATCAGGATAGAAATCCAGTGGTTCGGAGTCCCTGTCTAGAGGAGCACAAGGACTTGGCTTTGTAGAAAGTCTGTGATGTGCCGTTGTGTTCACCTGAAGGTGCGAAGGTGCTGTTTCTAAGCCAATAGATTCCTGGTAAATGCATCATACATTAGCTTAATTGGGTTTTGTGTGGTCTCTTCGTAGAGAGAGGGAAATCCGAACAACATTAAGAAGAAACCTAGGCTTACATCTTGCAACAGTGGCTCGATGTCAGAGTTGTTCAATAATATCTCCCATGTTGATTTGTTTGGGGGTCTATCGGATGGATGCTGACTAGCAGTTTCAATTGCTTTGAAATTTCCACTAGGTCGAGCTTGGATTTGATTTCCGGACTTGGCACGACCGCGACTGCGATCACCACCATCATCGACTGCAGATGCCGGAGTGACCGTGCTACTCTCAGCAAAAGATGAGAGCAAAGTTTCCAGCCGTTTCAGACAGTTGGAGATGTCTCGGAGAGTAGGAGTTTTTTGCGCCGCGTCCGGGTCCCTTGTGGGATACACGCAGGTCATACCATACCTCGAACAATTGCTGCAAGGCACTCCATGGTCACAGCGGACCTTTCGCTGATGGCAGCCTTCACAGGACCGCGCCCCTAGTCTGTGATTCCGTGGGACCGATTTCCGGGATGGGCGTGCCGTGTTATCATCATCGGTGAAGGAAGCAGACCTTTTTGGTGCTCGCCCCATGGTAATCGATGTTTAATGCTATTCAGAGCTCAGAATCGAATTCGAGAGGGGAAAGGAGTTGATTCTAGCAGCACAATGTTGGAGGACATGCTGGCAGGCTCCTCGGCTTCTCGGAACCGAGAGGTCCGAAGAGGTATTAATTGCGGTCTCGCGGGCCAGGTGGATCCTAGTGGCGGGTTGGTCCACTTCCATACCTCGCTCTCAGCGATCCCGTAGTCATCCCAAGACACCCAGGTTGGCATCCCCCACAACCCGGACACAGGACCACCCGACCTGGGTCTCGACCACGCATCATGGCGCTCTCTGCCTTGCGTTGAATGTTGTGGTGGATCAGGACTCGCGGCATCTGCGACTGGCTCCTCGGCCTCTCGGGACCGGGAGGTCCGAACTAGTATTCATTCTGGCCTAGCGGGCCAGGTAGATCCTAGTGGTGGGTCGATTCAGTCGCATTAGATCGGCCTCACTATGTCCTGACCACCGAGGAGCTGGCCTTTGGTGCAAGCTACGAGCGGCTAGGCTGGCTTGAGCGAACGAGTCCTATGATCCGAGATGCCGACTGGTAAATGTCGCTGTGTTGGACGGCCGGCATTTATAAGTCCTCCGTTGCGTCGTTGTCGTTGTCGCCCAGCACAGGACAATATCTTGCTGCGCTTACCCAACTTGATATCGACACCGTTGTTCGAACCACAAGGCTCTTAATCAAGATCACCATGGAGAAGAAGAATTATGACATTGCCTTTGCCCCAGGTACAGACTCTAGAGCCGGTCTGAATCACGAAGCGCAGCCTGGATTCAAAGAGACCACCGTGCCTGCGGTGCGTTTCTGGATCCTCAGCATCGGGTAAGTCTGCCCGAGATATTCGAACACTCGCGAGGCAAACTAACTCAACCTTTTTAAAATTTCCGCTTCAGAGTCTGTCTTGGGCTCTTCCTCTCCATCATCGACACCTCCATCGTCGCCACTAGCATCTACAGCATCGGCGTCGAGTTCCAAGACGTCCGCCGCATCAACTGGGTTGCCTTGGCCTACACGCTGGCCTATCTCGGCTGCGCTGTGACCTTTACTCGCATCTCCGATGTGGTGGGCAGGCGAAACGCCTTTGTTGCTGCCTATATTCTCTTCTTCGCTTTTTCCCTGGGATGTGGTTTTGCGCAGAGCCTGGACCAGCTCATCGCGTGTCGAACTCTGCAGGGGATAGGCGGCTCTGGTAGTCGATGGCTCATTGTCTGATGTGGCCGTGCTGATCTTGACCAGGCCTTTACTCTCTTTCTATGATAATTTTGCCCGAGCTCTGCCCCGCGAATCTTCGGCAATATATCAGCAGCATAATCGGCATAGTCATCGCCGGGTCGGGGGCCCTTGGGCCTGTTCTGGGAGGCATCCTGACGCACTACGCCACCTGGAGATGGGTCTTTTGGATAAAGTATGTTTCCGACTTCCTCATTTGCAGCATCGATATGTTATTGACGCTTTATAGTGGGCCTATTAGTTTCGTCTCCTTAATCATCTTCTTTCTCTCCTGGCCGAAAGCCGAGCACCTACCTTCGACGATAATACGATCTTGGAAAGAATACGACTATGTCGGCTCCTTTCTTATTATTACCGCGCCTGTTCTGGTCGTCTTCTCCTTCCAGAATGCGGGTGAGGCTCTAAGCGCGACGTGGGGCACCGGTATCTTTATCGCGCCCTTAACTATCGGCCTTGTCCTCTGGCTGGCCCTTCTTGCTTGGGGATACTTAGCTGGACGTGTCTTTGAGGGCCGCCTCGCTCTGACCTTTCCTATTAGCCTCTTCCGCAACAGATCATACGCGGCCGCTGCGATCTCTACGCTATTCCTTGGCTATCCTTATTTTATGATCAGCTACGCTTTTCCGCTTAGGGCCCAGGTCGTAGACGACAAAAGCCCATTGTTAGCTGGTATCATGCTACTCCCTATGGTGGGCGCCACAGCTGTGGGAAGTATTCTCGCGGGAGCCTTAAGTAGGACCAAGAACTATCTTTTCGAGACGATGCTCGTTGGTGCTTGCCTGATGGCTCTTGGGGTCGGACTACTTACCATCGTTCACGACGCCGGCGACGATGCCAAGGCACTCGGTTTTATTGTCTTTGCCGGTCTTGGGTTTGGCTTAAACGTCGCGTCCGCCACGATGCTCACGGCAGTCGAAGTACCTATCATAGACTATGGTGAGTTTCACCGATGCCCTCCCAAATCCAAGTTACCCCGGGCTAATCAAACGCAGCACCCGCACAGGGCATTATAGCACAACTAAGAATCCTTGGGGGCAGCCTAGGCATATCCACCTCAACTGTCTTCCTGAGCAGCAAAACCAGCGAACTGCTCTCAGGAGTTCTGACGCCACAAGAACAGGCTACACTCGGTCACCGCGGGGCGCCGCTTTCGTCGGAGCAGCGCAGTGCAGTGCACCGGGCCTACTCGGAAGCTTTTCACAATAACATGGTGGCTGCAGCGGCGGTATCAGGGGCGGCCGTCTTAGTGGTCCTCGGTGCATATCGTCGCGGGCGGATATTTGTGACGGATCAGAAGATGGCCCGGGTCCGAGAGGAGATGGCTCGCAGATCGGGACAGTAGCATTCTTTTTACCCACGGTGATCTCAAACCTCATAATATCCTGATAATGGGTGGCCGGATCACAGGCTTCCTTGACTGGGAATCGGCAGGCTGGTATCCTGAATACTGGGACTTTACTACAGCATTACGGTTCACACGAGAGGATTTCTGGTGGTATAACTTCGTTATCGACCTTGGGGGGGGGGGGGGCGCGTATCTGGCGGAACTGAAATGTGAACGCGCACTGACCGCCTTGACAAGTTCTTCGTATTACTGGTGATGCTTTTACTGTTCAATTGTACTAAAAAGTTGTTTTCGGGAATGGGCTCACTCTGGGTGGAAATTCTCCTCGAATAAAAGTTTTCATTAGTAAATCTACCGCATAGACAAATGGCGCCTGTCGCCCGCATCATTGAATAAGCTGAATCTAGCCGCTAGGGCTGAAACGGCCAGACAAAAAGTTGTACAACCTTCGAATGCCAACCAAAGCTAGAGGTCTGTGCCACAGATAAGTAATTCCAACAATGCTATCGAATCTAGGCGCGTAGTTTATCAGAGAAGACCCAAAATGGGGGGCTCAATTCTCCATCAACCTATCAGATGGCCTCCTTGATCATTCAAAGTTTAGCCCGCGTTTTGTTTGACAAGACTTCCTCTACCAATGAGATCGCCATGGCTGCACACCCAAACGAAGCCTGATATCCAAAGCCTCCGTGGCCATAATTATGAACGACCGACACACCTTCCACTTGATCTTTCTCAATCCGAGGCCCACCATTGCGCATAGGCCGTAATCCAACGCCGTGCCGAACGATATCCAAACCTTCAATACCCTGACCCTTCTTCACAAGCTGTGGACAAATGGCGATAGCACGTTCCATGATACGATTTGCGAGTTTTGGGTCTGGCAAAGCGTTCCAGTCGTGCTTATGGTGTGAGCCGCCAATAACTGTACCTCCGCCTGCGGCGCGAGTCATGATATATGTTACCTCTTCTTTCCCAAATTCAGTCTCCGAGACAGAGACAATAGAGCCGGGATCATTGCGAACGATGACAACCTGACCCCGGTCTGGATAAAGCTTGTCATCACGAACTCCGTAAAGGAATTTGGAAGACAACCCTGTGCAGTTCACTATAACACCTGCTTTTTGCCCCGAATGATGTGCACTAGCGGCTTCGGCAATGTGCTTGAAAAAGGCTCTGTCGAAAATGACGCCGTTTTTGACACATTGGCCAACCAGCCACGGTAAATAGATGGCGGTATTGATACAAATAGAGGTGAAACTTTGAACACTGTCGATATCGTGTGCCAATTGGTCCTGAGAAACTAGTTTGAACTGAGCATTTAGAGTTAGCGCGAGTTTCTCGGTCAGGCTGAGAGGGAAGCCATCGATTCTGTACGCATACGTTTGGTACGACGTCGGCGTACCAGGGATGCGGCTGCACGGCCTTCGAAATCCCGTCACTTGCAGCAGCTCCCTGGTCCTTCCTGCGCTTGTAGATTAAAGAATCTAGCACACATATCAATCGCAGCCAAGGTAGGATTGAGACCAGTGGTCACTTACTTCGAAAATGCAAACCTGCCTCAGGGAACTTTTCTGCTATCTCTTTCAAGGCCGGCCAAGAAGCCCGCTCCCATTCACGTTGATTACTGTCTTTGCTTCCAAAACTATAAAATTTAGAGCATCATAATAAGTTAGATTTCAATGAGTAGTTGATGGGCTGATCTCACGGCAAATAGTCGGCACCAGCCCACGGAGATGCGTATTCGATATCGTAGTCGCCGGGCATATGCTTTGCCAGTATGGTGAGTTTGTTGGTCGGATCTTTGGACAACAGATAGGCAGTTGTGAGACCAGAAACACCCGCCCTGAAATGCGTCAGTTCGATATCATTAACATGTCCCCATATTATCCTCTGTTGGATTTCGGGGGCGATTACCCTAGAATAACAATATTGTTCGGCATAGCGAATTCCTTTGCTTTTTTCAGTTGGATCGTAGGGCACAAATTGTACGGACGCGCGAACAGTGACAAGCTACGTTACCAGATTGCGCAATGAGTCAAGATAAGGTACAATTGAGCGGGGAAAGAAGGAGAGGATACCGAAACTTGTGTATGTAGCTGAGTCAGCGAGATTGGGGGCTGTCGCGTTGAAAAATAATACGTAGTTATCATTTTGTTGTATTTGAATTGGGATCGGTGGTCTATGTTTATCTTTGCAATCAATATTATCAAGAGGTGAGAACTAGCTGGAAAATCAATTATATTTGTCCATCTTCAAAAGCGCCAAGCCTGTACTTCGTCCACATAATGTGGATATTTTTCTGCCCGCTTTCCCTCTCGATTCAACTTGACTTATAATATGGCTATGATCCCGATGTCTTCTTGCGCTGGCAAACATTACATTTGCCCTAGACTAACTCGATATGATAATTCACAGGTCCGCCGTTTACAGGCTCAAGTCAAAGTTAACTAGGCCACACGTTTTCAGCTTTTCTATAATCTTCAACAGATCTGTGTGACCCAAGGCAAGATTTTTGAGCGACACGGGTGTTAAGCACGCTCGTGGACATGTAGGAACAAGAGGTTGGCGCAATAAAAGAGACCAAAACCAATGTTATTAGAATAGGTACTTGTTCCCAACTAGACGGTTCCAAGGTCCACAGTTGCGGCTACATTTCCAAGGTTCAGGATAGAAGTAATTCACCGAATAAAATATATACGAGCAGCTGGTCAGCTACCGAGGTATGAACACGGCCGAGGGCCAAACAAAAATCCAAACACCCCTAGCTCCGGTCCGTGTAGCATCTAGCAATATAAAAACCCAGAAGAAAAAGAGCCCTCCTAAAACACCGTTAAAGCCAGCACGCCTCCTTTTTTTTACCTCTCTGGATCCGCCGACCCAAGCAAGAGAAAACACCTTCCGTTCATTCATCGTCTCTCCGAAGTCCGAATTGTGGGGACTCGATTCGTACCGGAGCAAGATTGGTCGACTGCTCATCTAGAAATTCACATCTTCTTTTTTCTTTTAATAGTCATCACCATCGTCGTCGTCGCCATCGCCGCCGCGACCGCGTGGCCCCTTAACCCCGTCTTTGCGGATGGGGATCTTGATGCCCTGCAGCGCGAAGCATTTGCTGAGCTGAGTGCTCTCGATCACACCGGGGAACTTTTTCGCGGAAAAGACCTGGAAGGGCTCACTGAAGACCGAAGCCAGAACGGGTGCTGATCCGTGGTTGATCACGGGGGCAGGGTTGCTGGTCTCAGTGGATGGCGAGCCCACGTTCACGAAGCTCATCTTGAGTCTGTTGGTTATTAGCAACTCGTTCAATCGCGTTCGCATCGCACCTCATGGAATGAAAACCTACCGGAATGTTCCCTCTGTTCGCACACTCAGATCCTGCAAGATGAACCACACACCGATCTTGTTGTCCGGATCCGTCAGGCGGAAAGCACTGGCACTAAGGCTGCCGATCAGGTTGCGCGTGAACATTCCTCCCGGGCCGCCCGAAACGGGTGGAGCGGGCGACATGGCAGCAGGCATTTGACCACCTGGATAGCCGTACTGGGGATAGCCCACCTGGCCGTACGGGTTTTGGTATGCCATCTGCTGTTGGCCGTAGTAGTTGTTCATGTTCGGGTAGGTGACCGGGGCACCGTACGGACTTTGGCCGTAGGCCGGGTATGTGGGAGACATGCTCTGGGGCGGAGGAGGATAAGAGGAGGACATGGCGGTTGAGATGGAGGGCGAGGTGGCGGAGTGCTTCACTAGGTTGACTTCATTGGTACCATCGGCGTTCCATAGGTCGACAGTAAGCACGTAGAACGAGGTATCGATTTCACTAGGAGGGGTCAGCAAGGGAAAGCGCAGTCAGCCGTGATTGTATGGTTCGTACTTGATATCAATCTCTTTTTCTGTGTGTGCATCTCGTACAATGAGACGAATACACGGAGGCGGGGTAATTGGTCTTCGATCCTATCAAGAAAAATGCAGATTAATACCAAATTATCGCATGTAGTGGGGAAAAGATCACCCACCTTGTCACCGAAACCGCACATGCGAGCGCGGATTGGCTGTTGAACCACCTGCAAGGACCAGATACGGCCCTCGTGTATGGTCGATATGGGCGCCAGGTGGTCGGAAGACCGAATAGGACCCGACCCCGGGGTGGGATAGGCGGCGGACGGGCCAGAGATGCGGTCCATTGAAAGGGGAGGCGGAGGTGGCGGCACCGGATGGGCCCTATCCTGTTCAACGGCGTACATGGTTCGTGATGCGAAGGAACCGGGGGCGACTCTCGCGAGAGTATCAACGGGCCCCTCCTCTTCTATATGAATCTGTTCAACGGTGGATCCTCAGCTGCTTAGCGATGGGGGATAGACGTGACATGCGACCCGCGAAAATCAGACGTCACAGTTGGAGCATCGACTTTCGGCCGGGCTAAAGCGGTCGCGAACGGTCTGATCGGCGTCGGGGGATAAGTTCGGGGAGAACAAGGGTGTCGAGCCGTTATGACGCTCAGTCTGAAGGTGTTTCTAGTACGATCGAAATGATGCGATCGTGGGAAAGTTGCAGAGAGAAAAATCGAACCAGGCTGTCGGAAGCGGACGGCGCACATGGAATTCCCACCAGAACCACCGAAACGAGTTCGAAAGTAGCGACGGGGGGGAGTTCAAGAGGTTGAGCGGAGGAGGGAAGTCCGCGGGATAATGACGAGAGGAGGGGGACAATCCCGATGGCTATGAAGCATTCAAGTTAGACCAAGCTATCTTGCAGAGCGTGTGCGCTCGGGTCGAGCCATAAGACGAAGCTGTCAGGGTGCGGGAGATTTGCTGGGCTTCCACGGATCGCACGAAGTCAGGCTGATCCACCCCAAGGAAAAAGCAGGACGTACCGATAAGATGAATTAAAGAGCAATACACCAGCTCCAAATTCAACCTTGGATGGGAGAAGGGTAAAGGTAGAGAAAGGGCTTAAGGGGAGGGGGAGATGTGGAGGAGGGGAGTGACGTTCTCGAATCTGGTTGCAGTCCGCTCACATTTCATTTCAACTGTCAAAAAGATCCGCGTTGCCGGCGCAGGAACCTGGACCCAGTCCATCGGGCCTTTCATACCCTGATATGTAACCTCTTCCTTTTTTGCCCTCCTTTTCTTTTTGCCCTTCTTGCTCTCCTGATCCGTTTGCGGAAGTCTAGGCTCCCCCGATGCCGGATCCAGACACTTTGTCGCCGGATGGGGTTCAATTACTCTTCCTCGCGATCTGGGTATTGCGGTTCAGTCATCCCACTCTGTTCCAATGACCTTTTCGTACCGGCTAGTCTCGGGTGCCCCACGGTCGAGGGCTGCTAACTCGGGGTTTACAGAGCGGGGGTCGGAGTGAGGTAGAAGAGAGATGATATACGGAGACGGGATCGGAGCAGAGAGGGATCTTAGATTACTATACGACTGATAGACTAGGAGTATACGATCTGAAACAAGGAAGAGGCATCTACCTGCATTCCAAACATCGAAGCTAACGCGGGCCGGAGCCACATGCGCCGACCCATGTTTTATCGCGATCTCACGAACCTCACAGTGTTGCCGAACGGTACGTCCCTGTAAGGGCTATGGTTCGGATTTCGAGTCCGCGGATGGAAGCAGTAAATCATGGTTACCATGAGGTATGCTTCCTGTGGTACTTCAAATTGATGATCTTAAGGATGGAAGATAGTTATGTCATACTGCATAGAGTCAATCACTAGGTACAACGTCTACGGTTTCGATGCGGCCAGGAATATTCAGTCACACCCACACTCAGAGCTGCATCTTGCACTGTCGCGGTGGTACAATAGGAAGTTCATTGGCAGTGCAGGTGTAAGCTCCGAGCACGCCAGGGCTATCTTGACTTGCTATTCAGATCGATGCTAGGAGAAGTACCATGTCTTCGAAGAAGTCGTCGGCTGCTCCAGGTCTGGAGTCTAAGTGAGTTGTAAGGCCTCAATCTCCCATCCGAGCCTAGTCTCTACGGAGATCAAATGTCTCCCCTACCAAGGCCCTGACCCTTACTTGTTTCTTATGTGGCTGACGTACTGCTACGACGTAATCTAAACACCGCCACATATGCTCTCCATACTAGGAACGAAAGTCGGGCAGGGGTGAGCTTCTTGGATACACCCAGGTCAAGAGTTGAGAGTTGAGAGTTGAGAGTCAGGTCAGGTCCGTCAGAATCGAAAGCCATACCTCGGTCAGGTGTCTTTGGTTGCGCATGATCAGATCAGTCACAACTCCTCACGGTCACGGCAATCATCCCGATGTGGTCCAGGTCATCGCAGTGCGATCCTAGTGCCCCATATCCCCGTACCTGCGAATACCCCAACATCCAACGCTGTCGACACCCACCCGGCAAACCGAGATTCTGCAGCTCCTGAGTCTCAGGGGAACACTCGGCTCGGTCCCTTGCAGAAGCATCTCCTGAATATCCATGTGCAACGAGCCCGTCCTCGTGGTAACTCGTGGGGGAAGGTGCGCGTCCAGAAGGGTGAGTGGTGAGAGCTGGCAAAGTTGTCGTCAGCCGTCGTCAGCTGATCTGCGTGCCCCTGACTATCATGCACGACTTGTAGGCTGGGATAAAAACATGCCCCGCGAGATATTCGCATCGTTATGCTTTTGAGCCTGCCAAGGTTTAACGATGAGTAGAAGATGTGAGATATACCCTCAATCTCCCCCGTGAGTGCTTTAGGGCAAAACCGGGCGAGTAAGCGCGGGGAAAGTTAAGAACACGGCTCGAGCAGCTTGGCCGCTTCTCACGCTATCCCGGTCACAGATACGGCGGTCTGCAATGCAAGTCCAGTGACTTGACCCCGGTCGATGCAGGTGTCAGAAGACGTCAGACACACGGCCAAAGCTCCAATAAAGAAGGATGCATGCTCAGCACGATGTCGTGCACTGGCCAAAGGTGCTTGAGGGGTGCTGATGCATGAAACGAGTGATTGGCTCGGGAGAAGTGCGGATGCTTGGTATTTGATAACCCCGCAGTGGACCGAGATGAACTAAGATGGGCTAAAATGGGCTCATATGGGAAGGGTAGGGCGTGATGTGCTGGTTACTGATCGTTGAACTCTCCAGGACCTGGAAAATGGGGCTAGAGCGTGTCGTCCATGATCGAGTGTTGACATTCGAAAATATTTGGAATGAAGGGGAAGCATTAGAATGCTGGGGAAGTTCAGAAGTCTAGACTGCGATGCATGCACTTGTCTGCCTCACACTATTAATTTCTCCCCTTGCTGCTGTCCTGGTGTCTTGGCCCGGTGTCCGGGGATGTCTTCTCCAAGCATGCAATTCGCACCATCGCCCTCCTAGGCAGGGATATTCGATCGGTTGATGCATCATGTAGTCCGAGTCCAGCGGTCTACGTCCCCTGCCGTGCTTTAGCCGGTACCTTGGCAACTCCACGAATTCGAAGCCAGAGCTCCACGTCAGAGGCGGATATCGCCTAGTGAATCCTCATGACGCCATCTGGTTGGCTTGTATCGAGCACGAGTCCTCCGCTCGGCTCTCGCCTACTATGTCGGGGCTGCGATTGGATTGGGAAATGAAAGAGAGTACGATGTATGGAGTAATGGTCGGGGCGCATCATGCATCCGCCGGATGGCGTGCTTACGGTTGCTTGATTCTGGAAAGTATAACGAATTATTATTCTCCGTATCAACTGAAATCTACTCTTACGCAAGGAGCACCTGACATGTTGTGATTTGGAGAAGGTGGTAGATCGGCAGCCGGAACGAGATGCATCTCGCGTGGAGGGGAAATCCAGGCACAGAGGAGAGACAATAGGCTAGAACTACTATGGTAGAAGTATTTGAAAGCCCGAGATTCCCCTTGTTTCCCGGTATGGCATTCTGTCTTGGACTGGGCGTTGAGACTGGTTTATATACCCCCTGCATTCGCATCTCGCGGTCCGGATCTACATACCTGGGCCTTTTCTTGACTTGGACCGTTGACCGTTGACCGTTGAGCATCATGTTCTCTCATGCCTTCGGTGTAGTCGTCTTGATAGCATCGTGCTTGGTGTATACCAGCACTGCCATCACGTATTCGCCCGTGCAACCCCCATCATATCCCTTGGCCGTGCGAAGTCCGTATCTGTCAGGTGTGTTGATCAACGTCAATTCGGGGATTTTTGGCTAACTGATCGACAGCATGGATCCCCGGAAGTGAAGTTGCGTCACTTCCTAGCAATAATGCGCAATTCTGGGCAGGCAATACGTTGACCTGGTCGGTCATTGCGCGTGTGGATGGCACCACGTACACTCTCTTCGGTGTTGCCAGTCCCCCTGCGGGTACCACCTCGGCCACAGTGACCGAAGCCACTTATACCTCGACCCATTCGACATTTGTTGTGACTGCAGGATCGCGACAGTTCACGCTCGACTTCTTCTCGCCCGTATCACCAAAAAATTATCTCCGCCAGTCGCTGCCCTTTTCATACCTCACGGTGACCCTTGCGGCAGGCGATTCCAGCTCGGTCCAGATTTATTCGGATATTGACTCCAAGTGGACGGGACAGACCAGCGATTCGACTTGGAGCCATACCACCAGCGGTTCGGCGAGCGTTTTCCAAATAGAAGGTGTCGGAGCGGCGACGTATTCGCAGAACAGCGACGGCCAAGCTCTGTGGGGCAGCGCGGTCTACGCCACATCAGGCACCACACTCTCCACTCAGTCTGGGCCCATCTCCACCGTCCGAGAACGGTTTGTCAACAACGGCACTCTCGCCAATACCTATGCCGACTGGACTGCGGGAGGTGTTGTGGCATTTTCGCACAATCTTGGAACAACGGCTGATGAAACCGCGGTGACCTTTGCCATAGGTCACGTGCGAGAGGAGTCGATCAACTTCCTGGGCGAGGCTCAAACCGGTTATTATCGTGCGACTTACCAGGAGACTCCGGCTGCCGTTGCTTACTTCCTCGAGGACTACGATGATGCCAACACCGAGTCCACCAAGCTGGACGATCTGGTCCAATCGACCGGTACATCCAGCTATGGATCTAACTACTCCGATATCTTGGCACTCTCGGTGCGCCAGACTTACGGGGGAATCGAGATCACCATCCCCAACGAATCGCTAGATACTAGCAACACCCGTGCCTTCATCAAGGAAATCTCCAGCGATGGTAATATCAACACCGTCGATGTCATCTACGCCACCTTCCCCATCTTCTACATTCTGACTCCCGAGTACCTCAAACTACTGCTCTCTCCCGTCTTCGAATACATGGCTACCTCTGCCTACACCAAGGACTATGCCGTGCACGAGATTGGCGCCAATTACCCGAATGCGACCGGACATCCGGCCGATGGCGAGGAAATGCCCATTGAAGAGAGCGGCAACGTGATCCTCCTCGCCTACGCTTATCAGAAAGCCACGGGCAATACCGACTTTGCGACTACATACGCTTCCCAGCTCAAGACATACGCCACCTATCTGCAGGATAATGGCCTGTACCCTACTGCTCAGCTGTCGCTCAACGATGCTCTCGGCGCGCTCGCCAATCAGACCAACTTGGCCGTCAAAGCTGCCGTCGGCTTGGCGACCTACGGTGCTCTCACAGGGGACACGAGCTACACCACACTGGGTAAAGAGTGGGGTGACAAGATCTGGACGGACCACCTCGGGACCGATGCTGATGGTACCCGCTTCCTGATCCAGTATGGGATCACCCCCTGGTTCTTGGTTTTTAACCACTACCCGGATCTTTTGTTTGGTCTGGACGCCTTCCCCGAAGACGCTTATAACGCGACCGCGGACTTCTATCCGACCGTCCGCGAAATCGCTGGTGTCCCGTTGGATGGCTCCCTTGGTTGGGGCCAGACAAATTGGCAGTCTTTTGTAGCAGCTACCGTGAGTGGTGATGCTCGGGAGATTTTCATCAGTGATCTGCACGCGTATTTGTCCAATGGACTAAACACCGCACCGTTCTCAGATCGGTACTGGGTTGAGGCTAGTGGATCGTATTCTGCTGGAGAGTCGTATTCGTTCCGTGCGCGGCCCACTCTTGGCAGTCACTTTGCTCTGGCTGCTCTGTCGGGAGCTAATACCTGGTCTTCTTGAAACATTTGCATAAGCTTTAATTCTTTGTTTCATGTTTTACGGGGTCCATTACCTGGATCCGTCTTTGCATCTTGGATACCCATTGGATTTTGGCACTGGATCATCTCGGGTTTGAAGTCGAGTTGTATTGCATCTTTCTGTCATACGTTGACCAGCTCCAGTCCTTATTTATAAATATGAAATGCATTGGGGACAGGGCTTGATTCTCTTCCTTCTCTCCTAATTCTCGGGATATGGCCCAGTTAAGGTCCCCCCATCTGGTGCGGGAGAGTAGATTGAAGCTTGCGTATGCTCCTCGGCAAAAGCTTGTGCACGTTTCTTGTCTATTGGTGTGATCCCCCTGGCGCTTTGTATAGTCGGATGTGGGGGCCTTTCAGAGTGGCCCACAGAAGTTCCCCAGTACCCCAATTTACATCCCTGATTTCCCCAGAAACAGTATGCTTCTTTGCAGTTTTTCTCCACTTGGACCCGACAATGGCCATTTCTCAGTCCATGCAAATTGCGGGGAAGACAGCCCTTCTGGGTAAAAGTAGCTTCAAGGTTGCGCGTCCTGGTAGCTCGAGCTTGTGAAGAGCGAAGTATATAAGGCCGTGCAGTGGCGCTTTCTACTCAGGGAAAGGCACAAGAATCCCTCGGAGTTCAAATTCAGCATTGCTACGATGTTTCCCAAGGCTATATTTCTTCTCTTTCCAGCGCTCGCGCTGGCATCAATCACAGTCGAGGATCCCTCGGATGTGATCAACCCTGCCTTTTGGAAGGCCGATAATGCTATCGTCCCGGATTACGAGATTGCGATAATCAGCACACAGCCGTCGGACAGTATGTGTGCAATTGAGGTGTTTGCTAGCATGAAGTGGTGCTAACGAGTGATCTAGTTGAGGCTACTCACACGGTCGACAATAAAAGCAGCAGCGCGAACCATGTTACCTGGACTGCCACTAAGAGTATACATATACCGCATACGGTATATGTATACCCAAACCCCGGGAGCCCACGGACCATGTCTACATGCAGCACGAATCCTGGTCAGAAAGAGGGCTAGTGAGGTTGCAGCGGACCGAAGCATGGGCCACTGGAAAGGATTAGTGATTTAACCCAAATCGGTTGGGAATGGAGATATCGGCCTTAGAATGTATGCATATCCCCAAAGGAGAAAAGGCAGAAGGTGCATAGACGCTCCTAGAACGAATCTGCTGTCAGCCGAATCCCGTGCATTCCTGCTCGTACGCATCAGATCGTGTTAGAATGCTTGTGTTCCTAAAAAACCGGTCGTTCCGCCGTAGGCACTGACCAGGCTGCATTGGTAAATCCGAGCGAGGGGGTCTACGCTAGGGTATATTGGAGCCTTGTTAACCGATCAGGAAGAAGTCATACGCATAGGTCGCCTCTGATTGCACCGGTGGCCGATGTTTTGAAGTTCGTCTTTGCGCTAACTATCGTGTCGCGGCCTGATTAATCCCATATAAGTGGCGCTTGGAGAGAGAGAATGCCAAGTCCTTTGGAGCGGTGTGGCATCAAAAAGACCAGACACCGAAAGTCAAAAGCACAGAAGCCGATTACCAAGGGCTGTTTCGTCAGAGGGAACTCATTATACCCCAGGTACAGGGGGTATGCTTCAAATAGTTAGATAGCAAAGTCAGGAGACGGTGTATCAGATCAGGAGGCTGCCACGCCTATCCAAGGCCACAGCACGGCAGCACGGCCACAGCTGCCTCACGTCGAATCTAACCCGAACTAGAAAACGCATCGCTTGTCCCGATGACTAAGTGCCGTTCAGGCTGTTCCATCTGAGTGTTGTGATTGGGTGGAAAGTAATAGACTCGTGGGACTCCACCCGGCTAAACGCAATGCGGCAAGACGGCTAGTTTTTAGCCCCCGCATACTGTTAATTGTAGTTGTTGTTGATCAGTCGATCAGGTTATGATTGCCGAGTTCTGGACTACTATTGGAATTTGCCTTTGAGAGGCGATCACTACTGCATACTCTCCGGTACTATCACCACGAAACTAGTACGAAACGAGATCGGAGGTTCAATAACAAGTGGAACCCGCCCGATTATGTCACTTGTGTCGCAGCTGCATTTACCGATTCGGGCAATCTGCGCATAGCATCGCATCCCTAATCCACTCTCAGTATTTTTTTGTTGTCCTAGTGTTTCCCTTATCTAGCCCCACTATATGGGCGTGCCTTTTCTTTTGTTTTGAGGGAGTTGACCTTCTTCCAAGATTCCTCACAATTAAAGATTCTCTTTAAGGTTCTACTATAAACTACTATACATAGATCCAAGAGAATCAAGTTATGCCCCGGCAGAAGAAGCGACTCCGACAAGGGAGTCTTCAGACAGCCTCCTCAACACGACAGGTTCGTTTCTCACCCGGTGCCCCTCCCTCGGTCCACCCCAAGAAACATCTGAGCTCCTGCATCGAGTGATCTCCCCCTCCCTCGTACCGGCTGACTCGCGATAGTAGTCGGACCCGAGTTGCCCGCATTGCGTTGACCGCAAGATGGTCAGCCAATATCCGCCTCGCCCTCGCCTGACGCGCCTGGATAAGCCCCGTTTGGCTTCATCTGTCTCCAGTGCCTCTTCCTCTTCTTCTGAGTCCCTTCCGCCTCCCATGACCAACCTCGTACCTAGATCTGCCCAGCCCAAGGAAGACGATGCCGAACCATCACCGTCAACAACGACAATGTCGAAATCATCGTCGAATGAGGAGGAAGAGACATTACATCTGCACGACCTCGAGTTGATGATGTACTGGTGCACAACGACGTATCGGTCTATGGCCCGCGATGATGCGGCGGAGGCGCTGTGGCAGACCGTCATTCCACAGTTATCACTTCGTTGCCCGTCTCTACGACATGGGCTACTGGCCCTGTCGGCCCTCCAACTAGCGGGGTCTAGTTCGAGCCCGGTGCGCAAATGGCGTTATCTGGTCTCCGCACGCGAGCATCAAGGTCATGCCCTCGCAGACATTTCACTGGACGGAGTGCAGGATCTCACCACTGCGCAGTGCAATGCCAATTTTGCGCTTTGCGTGGTGTTGCTGGTCTTTTCATTTGCATATTGCTTAATTGATGATGAAGTGGGCGATCATGAGGAAGAGCTGGATATCTTAGATGAGTTCCTCGAGGTCTTTGAACTTACGCGCTGGCTGGTCAGCGCTATGATGATGACCATAGACCGTGTGGCGGCTGGTGAACTATCCCCGCTTGTGAACCCGGAGCAAACTCGGCCAGCCATGCCAAATATGTCGCAACTGGTGGTTTTGAGTCTTCGCCGGCAGAACGAAAGCGAGGCCGAAGTCGACCCGACTCACGAGAGGGAGGTGTACGATCTGGCAATCGATCATTTGCGGAGCGCACTTGAGCAGCTGATGAATGGGGGCGAGCCCAAGGATTTTGCTTTTTGCTGGCCATTTCGGGTCCCCGTCAGGTACCAGGACCTGGTCCGCGAGCGAAAACCCTTCGCTCTGGTGGTTCTGGCCCATTACGCCGTCATCCTGCACCACCTGCGGGATTCATGGTGGATGGGGGACTGGGGAATTCGCATTCTTCGGAGAGTTGATACCTGTCTCGACCCGCAGTTCCGTCATTTGATAAGCTGGCCTATCGATGCCACTGGCGGGTACTTTTTTGTGGAGGAGTGAAAACTCCCAGGGTGTGTCGAGCGGCGATGAACCAGCTCATGCACTTGAATCGGAGAAAGGAAATAGGACGGAGCAAAGACCCGTTGATGTCCTGCAGACTATCGCGTGCTGGGTTACACCTGTATCCCTCGGCAATGAAAAAGCAGTCCAGCCCGCGTGGGCGGACCAAGTCCAACTACGAAGCCCATTCATGGAACACGAAGAACAAGCGACTATAATTACCACCATGTATATGCATCTCCCGATGCGACCTGGGCAGAGTATGTATAACGAGTCATGAAGTATGTCATTAGAACAGAATGACAGAATATCCCGACAGGGAGCATGCCCTGTGCGCCAAATATAGTAATCTAGAGAAATCAAGAACAATAAGCCCAGAAGCCAGAAGCCAGAATCCAGAATCCAGGAACCCAAACCGACGCCATTCCGTTTCCCCCGGTTGGGTATGTGTGGCTATGGCCATGCAGATAGCAGAACGGGAGAGATAAGACAGCAAAAAGCAAAAGCACCAGATAAGAGCAAAGTCCGATTGACCCCCGCTTTGGAACTGCACTTCATCTCGCAGCGACTTTCGATTTCGGCCTCTCGTGTGCCTGGAGGGTGTTCCAGACTATCCTGGTGTTGGCCATGTCGGAAACTTCGAACCCTCCAACCGAGTCATCAGTCATATCGAATGTCGATTGAACCTTCTACTGCTGATTGTGCGGTTCTTGTCGCTCGTGCTGTTCTTGTCGCTCGTGCTCGATCTCCCGGCTGCGATCCTTGGACTGTGTGTGCACCCGCATCAGCTCGGCCCCCTGTGCCTGAGCCTGCTGGCGAGCTCTCTCTTCCTCCTCGGCCGTAGGGATGTAGGCATTCGCAGCGCCTCCTTGAAAATCATACGGTCAGCCTCACGTTATCATTTTTCCACTCCGCAACTGTGCAATCGCATACCGCGTCCGGTGTGGTGGGGGAACTGCTCCACCCGCAATGGTGGGGAGTCGACGTCCTGGCGCTCGCGCGCAATCTCCGGTCGGTCGGGGTCATTGTGAACCATGTTGCCTTGGCCGCCGCGGCCGGTGGTATAGACTTCCTGCTTGATTGTCGGGGTGACGAGATCATTGGGTGTAGTGGCGGACTGCGAGCGGGTGATACTGGCGATGTTGCCTATGCGATAATCAGAGTTGAGGCGCGGGGTTGGTTCCAACATGATCGGGCTCTTACCGGCGCCTCCACGGCCGTAGGAGATGTTTCGGCCAGACATGACTGCTGAACAAGCTTGACACCACTGTGCGTGAACAGTATAAAATATGGTGGGAGCGGAGCTTGCAGCCAAGACGGGCGGCAGATTCTGTTCCGCCTTGAGACACTGACGTGCTTCGATTTTTAAATCTAGGCGAGCTATTCAAGCTAATGCAGGGTTATGATGCTTAAGTCGGGCGATAGGAAGGGGTATCGAACTCTCACTTTCCCTCATTCCTCTTTCTGCCTTTATCTCTGGCTACGATATAGCGCGGCGGTTCTGAAGTCTTTTCCGCGCCAAGAAGCTTCCGGATGAGGTCATGGAGCCGCATTGGGCGATTCTCATTTATTATCATCGTCTATATAACAAAGACATTGTGTACTTGTCACAGATGCCAGCGCTAGTCACACTGCCCGCTGGGTATGGTTCCCTGGGAAGCAATTCAGTTCAATCAACTGAACCAATGGCTCAAGTGCTTTTCTGACCCTCATATAAGTCGGTCTTCTGGTTGATCAATATGTTTGCATTCTAGACAGCTTCGTCGCTCCTTCTTGCATCAATGACATGCCAAGGATCGAACATCAAATCCAAGTCTCCAACTTCAATTTCTAGTGTGTCAAATCATAGTGGATTCTGCCCGGCGAATTGACGATTCCTGGCCCCGGGGCCGCAAAGGAGGCGGTGATGGCGGATCTATTTGGCCAGACTGGTAAGCAGCTGCGGTAATAGTTGACAAAAGAAAATTCTCTACGTCTGACTCGCAAAGCCCGTACAATTCGGCGATAGGGCCGGGAACAAATTGGCTTACCGGGGTGCGTCCGCCTAATGAACCCTAATGACACGACAAACATACCTTTCCTCTACGTCCGATCAAAGCTTCTTCTATCATTCCTACGCGGTTCCTCAAACGCCCTTCTCAACTTTATGTGGTTGGTGCGTTGTGGCGTGCTATTTAAAATCTCATTGAGGCCGAACAGATATTCATAGCTACATATTCCGACCAACAGAGTTTTTGAGATTAGCCCACCCCTGCCGATCTTAAAGAACCCGATTCTTCAAACTCCAGACCCCTTCTGAGCTAGAACCTTTCGAGTTCAGGGGAGTGCTAGATTGCTAGATTGCCCGACAAACTGGAGAATCCTTTTGGTCAGGATTGTTCTCTAGAGAACGGGACTTGAAATCTCTTCAAGGCACATTTCAAAAAGGGGTTCAGGAAGCTGTAGGCTATAGCATAATCCCTGCGTTTTGGACCCTGTCAAAGGCCTTATACCAAGACGTCGCGGTATCCATCTCTTCGTCAAATCCAAGCGCCCTTGCTCTACCCAGATCAAAAGGTCGGTCAAAGTCCATCAGACGCAGACTGCCCATTCTGGATCCAGTATTATGCATGCTCTTGTAAATGACACCTTCCTTGAGCCCTTTCTCCTGGCACAAGGCTTGGAATTCAGCCCAATGCCTATCGAGATACTCTGTTGGGTGTAGACTGGACTCATTAGGACCAACGCCCTCGAGGCCGAAGTATTTTGCTAGGGTCGGCCATCTTTGAGACCAGGCAACGGGGGTAGCACTATCAGCAATGTTGAATGCCCGTGTGTGAACCTTATCTCGAGGCTGGAGTGATGAGAAAATGCAGAATCGAGCAATAATGTCCTGGTTCGAGTCTGTGGAGAGAAGGCGCCACGTTGTCTCGTTGCCAGGAAATAGGACACGTGCACCTTCTCCTTCCAAAGCCCTCCAAAGACTCAGATATATGCCCATAGTTTGTGCCATGCAGTTCGCGTTCCCAAAGGGTGCGACACTGACCTGTTGAGTATTCCTTTTAGTACGTTGCTTCTTTTATGGCGAAGTCAGTACCAGAAACATACAATGATATCTGGCCGGACTTCATTCCATGACCATGATTTTCCAACACATAGTTTGTGGAGCAGATCGACTTCGTGGTAGTAGAAAAGGTCCTTGGCATATTCTTCAGGGACGCGGGGAAGGTCCTCTCTCAACGGAATTTGCCCACGGAACGGGAATTTGTCTAGGAGATAGACGCCATATGCCTAATATAAGAAGAATTTAAATAAGAAACGAAGTTGATTCAAAGCATTAGGGTCTACCTTTGTTCCAGTGATCAAAGTGACAAACGATAGCTTAGGTCACAGACTCTCGAGAGTCTGGATAGCTGCGCGAAGCATCTCTGTGTTGAGGCGGCATTCTTCTGAGGCATTATCACTGGCTCGGTATGCTACGGGCTTATCAGCATTGAGACACTCGCTCTTTACCTACGGATTATCGCATAATCACCAGCATAATAGACATGACTGACTGTCACTACGGACGTAACTCTTTCAGCCAGGGTTTTTGAGAGAGTCTCATCATCGCCAGCCAGCAGGTCAATGCCCGTTACGATCTCAAGGCGACGATCGGCGGGCCAGCGGGCATCTTTAGCAGTGAATGGGCGATTAGCGACGGCGGTGATCTTCGAGAAGGTTCCGGCTGAGGGGTAGCCGGATACCAGCTGGTTCACAAGGGACCATCCGTTGATTCCTGAGCATCCGAATACCACGGCGTGGTGACCCTGCCTCCCACTTTGGGGATCCATCGTATGTGGAGAAACAAGATTTCAGTCCTGTGAAAAGAATGTTCAGCAGAGGATGATATTTGGAAGTGGGCTAAATTCCACCGAGAACGGTGCTAGATTATTTCATGAACTCAGTCGGCTCCGATCATACACACTACCAAAATTGCATCAAACGAAATATAAAAGGGGAACCAAAAGAAGCTCCACACTAATCGCAGCTAAAGCGTGGCTGCTTGAAACAAGGCGTTTGATGGGATACAATAATAGTCCCGTGTTGTCGCATACCCACACCGCTTCGGGTGTTCTTCGGGTGTTAACGGTGTGGGTACGCGACAACACAGGACTATTAGCTGCACGCTAGGCTCGGGGTGGGGAGGAGGCTTGTGCGTTGAGTGATACACGCTAAACAACTCGATTGCGTTAGAAGGATGATAGGCGTAGGAAGTGGAGCCATGCCAGACAAGAATGCCAGAATAGGATGATCCTATACTTGACATGGGATGTCCCGATCTAATCCCTGCTGGCCCCAAATGAGGGCCACGGAACTCGGAATACAATGAAGCGGAGTCCAGGTTCAATACTCCAGACTAACAAGACTAGGCTTCTATGAACTTTGATTCAAGAAATTTGACGTACTTTTTATCAGTGCCTGAGCAATTGAAGAGGCGAGGCATAGTATTGCGAGTAACGGGTGGATAAATTAGCCTAGGCGGGGGCTGCAGGTTTTCTCAATGAGTGTCTTTCGGTATGAGCAGTATGGCCCATATTCTCCACCTCCTTATACAGTAAGGCAGACACTAGTAGTTCTCGTCTTGGTCTAGGTCTCATTTGGCACCGGTTTCTTTCAAAGTTGACTCGAGATCGCAAACGGGCCGAGGCAAAGTCGGACAATATCCGTTACGGGAAAGCTTCCAGGCATTTCGTCAATAGAATGTTTCATATCGAAGCACTATTACAATCCCTAGAGTCCACGACTATACACATAGAGCCGACGATAATACAAAACATGGCCGATTCCTTTCAAGAAAAGCGGCTTCTGAGATCACCCCGAGTGATTCCTATCTAAGTTTTGGCCAAATATTGAATCTGACGTGGATCGTTTAGCGATGAAATTCTGAAGGTGCAGAATGTTGGTAGACAACCCTTCAAGCAACTAAATATAGATGGCGTTAATACATGCACTGCTGTGTTTCCCATATGATAATTCGGAATTTTGTATCGTTGCTTAGTATAGACCACATCATCGAGATTCTTTTATTTCAAAGCTCCAACCGCTTCCTCATCAGTCTCAAAATCCAATTCTTCTGCCCAGCCCTATCTTCAAACTGCGCCATTAACTTGTTCACCTTCTCTTGTAAATCGAGTATGACCCCTTTTGTACGTGTCAGTCCTCCCGCGGCTACGATATCTTGCAATGCCAACTTCCGCAACTCAACCGATATGGAACCGGTAATCTTTCGTTGCTGTAGGACACTGAGCAATCGGCCACGTTGTGGTCCTTTCGCCTCCAGAGCGTAGAGTAGAGGCAGAGAGATCTTGCCTTCGCTCAAATCGTCTGCAAACCCCTTTTGCTCCGTATACTGTCCGCGCAACTTGGTCAATGTCACTGGCGAAAGACGTATTTCTAAATGTATGGGAGGGGAGATGCTGGGGGATGGAGAAATACATTAACATACATCTGCATCTTGAAGGTTCTGGTAGTCATCGCGGGCCTGGAAGAAGCGGCCGACGGTTTTCATGAGGGGCTTCACATCAAGATCACTGTTCGTGGTTGCTTCGGAGCGCATCAGCTCGGCCATAAGAACAAATAGGCCACCGGTTTCTGAGAGCCCATGGCTATTAGCATCATATCGAAAGCTAGGTATAGTATATAGCGGAATGAACATACTGCCGTCAACCATGGTGAAGTACTCCTCTTCAGTCGGAATATTCGTCTGGTGTGTCCAATATAGGTCCATTCCCTGGCCAATATGGCCTTCTATGAGACTGTTTGTAAAAATGGAAACGGCAGTTGGGGATAAAGTCGTCGCTGCTTTCAAAGCCTTCATCAGCAAAAGGTTGGCCGAGTTGATTGTTTGGCTAATTCCGAAGATGGTATGTGTAGCAGGAGAGCCTCGTCTCAATAGTGAGTTGTCTTGTATATCATCGACCCTAAGCGCGTTAGTATTCATGTTAATCAACGAACAGAGGAAAGGTATACATCAATGAGGAACTGTGTAACAAATCCGTTATTTCCTGGATCGTGTTGACCGATCGCTCTGGGACTTGATACCAGACGTCCAGGCCGTCGATAGCAATGTTTCTGATTCCCTTTGACGGTAGCGACTTTATGTAGACATAAGGCTCTAGTGCAATCTAGACGCAGCTTAGTAAGTTGACCTAATCCGAAAGTTTTAATTCTTACTGTCTCGTATCCAGACAGAGCGGGAAAATCTTCTTCTTTCTCAGCACACTGGGGTGGATCGAAGTTTCTTGGTGGACTGCTAGCATCACCATTGGTTCTAGGTTCGGAGCTGTTTGAGTGATCGTCCTTCAATCCTGGCCAATGCCCCCGAGTAAGCACTCCCGGACGGGGTGTGATTGGTGCATCTAGGCCCATGTGAGGATGCTTTTTGTCCTTTTTCGCAGCCCGTAAACCGGGATATGCATCTTCGGCTTTATCGTGGTAACGTGCGGTGGTCATACTCCACACAAAATTCCCAGCTGTGACAAGGACCAGCATATCAATCCACTTGAGGATTCTGACTGTGATACTTCCGCGAGCCAGATATTCTGTCTTGAGTTTGCAGAGCTTGTCTTCGCGGGCAATGATTTCACTTCGGAGCATTTTCTTAGCTATGATTGGGTCCACATTGTGCCATTTCATAAAAAGAAAGACAGCGCTTGCAATCTGACCGGTGCTTCCATTGGCGTGATAATTCTGATATTCCTTTTCCCAAGAGAAATAGTCATTAACCAAAACCCAAGCATCGTATGCAGCTCTTGTAAGATCTGCAGTTTGTTTTTGTTCTTCCTCCGTGAGGTAAAAGTCCATCGAGAAGCACAATAGGCTCATAGTCCAGCTTCAAATATTCATAGTCAGCCAAGGCACCTCTCTGTAATACTGGTCCAATAATTGTATCTTACGGGCATCCTGCGTCAATGGCACGGGACGGGAGATAATCGTCCAAAACTCGGAAATCAACATCTCTTATTCCGACAAAAACATTCGACATCTCTTTCCAGAGACTGAGGATTTCTTTACCTTGCTCTTTGTCGACTTCCAATAGCTCCGCCGCCATTTTGGCTTGTAAATGTCTTCTCACATTGTTTTTGGTGGAAAGCTGATAGTTATCCTCACCGTCATTGAGACCTTCCATTAGTTGACGGTTGGTTTCCCAAAGCTGCGGAGAATAATTAGTCTTAAGCTGCACTGTACCGAATGAATGTATCAAAATTCATCGGAGAAGGGAAAGGGAGAAATAAGTATTGTCTCCTAGCCAAGGAAGGAAGAGGAAGAGAAAGAAGATGACACAAGGCGCTGCCCATATGTACATAGGGAGTTTGGGAGCGCAAGGCAGTCAACAAAGTCGAACACTCACTTGTTTCTCGGATTTCTCTTCGGCATATTCAATGACTATAATTTTTGATCAGTGCGTGCACTTGAGTAATTCAAGGGTTGCAAATATCTTACCATCGTCATGGACGTATGCATACTCGACTATATACGAGATCAAAGCAAGACGCTCAGGAATCGCCTCACTTGCACACAGAGCTGTAAAGTTGCCAACAGTAGGGTTAATACAACCAACAGCGTAGCTCTTGTTGCTTCTGTTTCGGACCGCATCTGCGTGGGCACGCCCTTGGGAACCTAGCAGATCTAATTGGCATTGCCAGCACCCCGAATCGGCGAGATAACTGTCGCGATGAATGCGAGGAGTAAATTGACAGAAAAATTCATCTCCTTCATATGCCTCTGGTGGCACTGGAAGGGAGTCAGGTACGAGAGACTTCTGGGTCGTGTGCATGCTGGATGGCATGTCGGCGGCTTGAGAAGATATCGTGGGCATTGAGAGAAACATAAGCTATTGATATTTGGCGTATCTAGATATCAACAGGCAAACATCGTCTCTTAAATATATAGCGGGAAGAGAAATATTACTCACCCCAGCCCACGGCAAAGAGGCAATGTCATCAGCTCGAGTAAAACTGTTGTCTGTGTTAAATCCATCTTTCGCGACGGTGCAATATTTTCCTTGTTTCTGCAGGGAATACCAATTAGGCAGGTACATATATCACAAAGCAGTCCAGTCGGCGGCATGAAAACAGGCTATTGCTCCCAGTTGCGTGTATGATGAATCAAAAGTGGTTTATCCACTGGACCTGCTCATGCACTGAATTCAAATACATATGCATAGTCAGGTCATCTGCTGAATCATGGTGGAGCCCAAATATGCATAACGAGGTCATCGCTTGCTTGACTCACTGGTGGAGCCTGTAGCAATATCATTAAGACCCCAATAATAATTCCATATCCAATTTTTTCACCAGGTCCCCCCGTAAATACGGTGCGCTCCTGGTCACGCATACTGAAGTTTTCAGCAAACATGAGATATAAATTCGAAATTTAGGTTATTGGCGTAGAAGAATGAGAGTCAAGCTTGCTGTTTCTATCATGCACATGCGAAATTGCACTGGATTGGAGCTGGCTAGCACCGCACTGTGTGATTATCGGGATGGATGTGTATGATACGGAGGTGATCGGCCCGTCGCGCAGAGCGGACCCACTTGCAGGTACGTGATAAAACCTGTTTTGATCCGATATAGATAGTAAAAATACAAAACTGTACTGCCCGGCAAAGTGAACCTTCCGTAGGCGAAAACGAGGATGTGGATAACTTCCTTATTATGCGAGAGGGCAACATTACATGGTGGCTGCATATGCGGCACGAGCGGGGTCATATTGAGATTTCTTCTGCATGATCTAGGCTGAGGTGCATTATCTAGGCTAAGATTTACACAGTACCAAAGAGAATAAAGTGGCGAAACTGAGTGTGAGCGGACCAGTATGTCCCATCATACCGCTACAATTCGTCATAGACCAAATTGTAATATTGTAAATTCGAGAGTCGGTATCATTAGCCTCGCCTAGATTGCTATAGTGCAACCCATTCAGTGACGCAACTTTCTGCCAACATGCTTTTTGTCAATAGAAAATGTACGCGGTACAACACGTATATCAAAAACAGATAAATATTTGTCCAACCCCTCTAAGTCTAAGTATTATTCTCCTTTCCCATTGAGAGAGTGGTCCTACGCAACATGGCTTTTTTCCTCTATCATAAGATCATTGTGGTTTCATTTCCGGTCTGGTAAGTTGATGTAGACAATATCTAAATTCAATTAGAGTCGGCTGACCCTCCAATTAAGATCTGGCTTTTTCCCAAGTTTTTCTACAACTTATGGTTTCATCCATTGAGCTGTTACCCGAGCCCGTGGTATACCAGAGGTCCAAGGCTTTGGTATATCTTCAAGATCTTCCAGGGGTGCCACAAGATAGCGATTAATGAGCTCCATGACAAGTATGGATTGGTTGTGAGAATCGCGCCGAATGAACTCTCATACATTGACCCTAAGGCATGGAACGACATATATGGTAGAAATCCTCTTGTGATAATGGATCCAAAATTTTGAACTAGTGGAAATGAGGAACATACACTAAGAAACGGCAATTCTCAAGGAACCTCCGCTCATCATAACGGATCCTCTACGTTGGAGAAAGACCAAGACTTTTTTGCAACAGCTTTTGGTAACTCTGATAACCTTGTAAGTCATTTACTGTACCTTGACATTGGTGTCATATGGATGTTTGTCTGATCAATTGTTACCAGGTGGGCGCCAAAAGTGACACGTACAAAGTCCAAAAGAACAATGCAGTACGGGGTTTTTCACACGGACAACTGCTTCAAAAAGGAGATATCATGTTGTCTCATATACGAAACTTTGTCAAAAACCTTGGAAGTCACCTCGCAAGCAAAGCCGATCAGGAAATCACCGACATTGACGCATGGCTTGGAAACTTGATACTTGATATCCATGTGGCACTGACCGTTGGGTCTGAGTTCCATGCAATCAATAAAGGACCTTATTCCCACTCGCTGGTCAGTACCATGCATAAAACAGTGACCATACTACAATATTGTACGCAGCTTCTTTATCTTTCTCTGCCTATCATACGCCTTTTCACTCTAGCTTGGGGTGGTACTTCCTACGCATGGAGCTCTGCCCACGTTGTATCGGTTCTCGTCATTGGGTTTGGGGCCCTCCTTGCCTTTGTGACTTATGGTATGTCCCATTCACCCCTGTTCCTATACATGGTCCGCATTATTGACACATTAATCAGAGATATTTGTTCCTCTCCAGCAACCCCTCCTGCCCATGTCACTGCTGAAACATCGCGGGTATAGCGCGACGGTAGCGTCTGCGCTGGTTGGCAACATGGTCTATTTCTCAATGAGATATGTATTCTCGATCGCATTGATAGGGAGCACAATATTGACAGCCTTCATGTAGTCTGCTCTGGCCTACGGCTATCTCCGCATTGTTCACCACCGACACGATCAAAGCTGGCTGGCTCTCAGTAAATCTACCGCAATGAGTCTGCTTTCTTTTTATCATCTCTAATCCTTTTTATACAGATATCTACCGGCACCGGTGTCATCGTGGGAGAAATATTCGCCGGTCTCGTGATGAAACCAATTAAACACACCAAGATTCAACTCATAGTCGCGACAATCGTGATTACCGCTTTCTCCGGGGCACTTGGTGCAGTTAATCAAAACAGACAAGCCTATGGAATTGCCGTATGAGGTTCTAGTCCTATGATGTTGCTTATCCTGATTGCTAATCTCATCTTCCATCTCCAGTTTACTGCGATCGGTGGATTTGGTGTAGGCTATCTTGAGCTCATCACCCTAATCATGTGTCCACTCTACTGCAAGCCAGAAGATATCGGCCTTGCGAGTGGCTTCCTTGGGTCTGCAAAGCAAGTTGCTGGAACCATTGCCAGTGAGGCTTTGTCCTTTTCATATATTTTACATTATGACCAAAACTCTTCCTTCATGCTAAGCACGTAATAGCTGCAATTTACGTTGCGATCCTCGATAATCGTGTTGCCGCGAACTTGCCTAAAGATGTTTCCTCTGCTGCACTAGGTGCTGGCCTGCCAAAAACATCCCTCACTAATCTTCTCGAGGCAGTTTCTGCCGGCACCACCTCAGCTATGGAATCCGTCCCCGGAATAAATGAGGACATAATTGCCGTTGTTTCTAATGCTGTCAAAACAGCCTACTCGCAGTCGTTCCAGACCATCTTCTTGGTTAGCATTGTCTTTGGTGGCTTAGCGGTCATGGCTGCATTCGCCTCCGTTGCCGTCGATGAAAAGCTCAACAATGCTGTGGCAGCAAAGCTTTCTGGTAGGAATACTAATAATGAAGTACAGATTGAGGAGGAGAAGAAAGAGTATGGCAGGTCAAGGGTTGAAGTCTCATCTTAGAGGGCTCATCTACACTATACCTTTGACTCGGGAAGCGTTAAAGATTTAGAGGAAGGCCAGAAAAGTGCGTCTTTGAGAATAAGAATTTAGATTGGCTCACTTCTATGTATTTGCTAAATCCTGGATGCCATATCCCTGTGTTCTCTGGTCGGCCCGCGCCAAGCACCAGGGAGCTCAATGGGACTCTCTTTCCATGTATGATCGGTTTAGAAGCACCTACTGCTCCAAATGCCAAAAGCTACATTGTCAGATCAGCGAGTCCGGTTCACCATTCTCAGCCCTCGGCTCGTATGGCTAGTTCTCATATTCGTGTGTGAATAGCACGCAGCCATAAAATATTTATTATATTATGCTCGGTCATCGTCCCAATAAGATATTGCGGGGTCTCCCTCACAACCGAACCGAGGTCGGGCTTAGCCGCATGTTTATAGTAGCTAGATTTTCCTCCTTTCAGTGTTTCTTTATTCATACTCTAATCTCTAGCCCAACATGGTTTTTGACCCGGATGCCATAGAGCTACCCTCTTCTTACGAGAAGCTCCCTACGACCGGCCATGTCACGGTGTCGCATCACCCAGCTGGTTCCCCGACGGTGACACCGGTAGTCGTCGTGACCCTGAATCGACCAGCTAATAACAATGCATTCACGGGGCAAATGGTGGAAGACTTTGAAAAATTCTTTCCCATGTTCGATGTCGACGAGCGCGTCAAGGTCATTGTCCTAACCGGTGCCGGCAAGATCTTCTGTGCTGGTGCCGACCTGGATATCGGATTCCGTACCAAGTCAGAGAGGCCTGTGGACCACCGCGATGGGTAGGCGCTATTTGCTGCATATTCAATGATTCTCCACGGTTGACCCGCTTTGCTGATGATACTAGGGGCGGTCGTGTCGTGCTCGCCATTCATCGCTGTCGTAAACCGACCATTGCGGCCATGCAGGGCTCGGCAGTCGGAGTTGGGATGACTATGACCCTGCCGGCCATTATTCGGTATGTTGTGGAAGTTTCGATGCTCGTCCGGAATCTCATCTCTTTTCTAGTATCGCCTACGAAAAAGGCAAATATGGCTTCGTCTTCGGACGACGTGGTATCGTCATGGAATCCTGCTCGTCGTATTTCCTGCCTCGTCTTATTGGTTTCTCCAATGCCAGTTACCTCGTCAGTACGGGCGGTGTATTCCCACCTACTTCCAAGCACTTTGGCGATCTGTTCAATGAGATTCTCCCTGACCCGTCTCACGTTCTCCCTCGTGCCCTTGAACTCGCCAGTGAGATTGCCGAGAATGTGAGCCCGACCTCTCAGTATCTCAACCGGTCTCTTATGTGGCGTAACCCCGGTACGGCTGAAGAAGCGCATCTGCTGGAGTCAAATATTATTATTCAGACGTTTGCCGCACCGTACGTCGTGTCTTTCGGTGGTATAGAACTGATGCTAACGGTAAACAGAGACCAGAAAGAAGGTGTCCGGGCGTTCTTCGAGAAGCGGAAGCCCAGCTTCCGTGCTAACCTTGATGATAATCCCCCGTTGAACGTGCCCTGGTGGAATGAGGTTGATACTGGCCGTAAGCCAAAGGCAAAGACTCCAGCCAAGCTATAGCAACTGAAGGGTTCATCATTTTGTACAGCGACACCTACGAATTCTACATGCACAGCCATCCAAATGTTACAAGCAGGTCTATGATAAATGGTACATAGCTTGACGCTTTGAAGAATATTTTGAATACATATAATACCCCAGCTCGCCCGGACCGCTAATGAGATCAAAAGTAAAACACCAGTCCAGAAAGAAATTGACCTGTACGGTCCTGAATCTGCAATTTTAGCAGGCAGGGACATGTATGCACACGAACAAGGAAAGGGGGATGCCCTAAACAAACGAAAAATTAGGCGATGAAGTTGCGGCGCTTTCGGTTGTATGCACGCTGGTCCTTGAGCCAATGTCGGTAGCCTTGCACACTGTTGATCTTCTCGCCGTAGTAGTCGGGAACTGGGTTGGAGATCGAGTTGGTCGAGGGGTCCACGCGGAATCGTCGGATTCGGTCAAAGAATTCCTTCTCTTTCTGCGGGGGAGAAATGTCATGTTAGAGCTAATGATAATCAAGCCGAAATGGCGGATTTGTAACTTACTGTCGCAACGGATGGCTTGAATCGCCGGTAGACCAGGCCCCAAATACCCTCGCCGACAACAGGGCCGGCCAGCCAGCCCACAGCACCGCAGGCTGCGGTTGCCAACCCGAGGACCACGAAGGGGTCAAGGCCCATCACCTGGGCGCCAAGAGACTCCAAATCCTGCGATGAAAGAAGCTGCACACCAATTGTCGTCGACAAAAGACAGGTGCCAATTGAGGATGCCAGAGAGTAACGGCGGCGGGAGGCACGGAGCTTGAAGAACGTGTTCCAGTCCAGCTTGGCTTCATCTTTTCCCGGCGCGGAAGTCGATTGTGTGCGAACAGCCTGGCGGTTAAGGGAAGTTTGGAAAGCTTTGGCATGACGGAAGACCACCTTTGGAGCTGCGCATTGCGAAGGACGGATGGCTGTGGAGTGGAGGCGGGTGAACTTGGATGCCATCGGGAGCGACTGGCGGATCGGGGAGGGGGAAGCGAGGGAGCTGATCATCGCAGGGGTACGAACCCCGAGGACTGAACGAACGGACATGCTTAAGAGAATGGCGATAATAAGCTGTGCAGAGAAGTGTCAGGCCAGAGATTGCGTTGCTTTCCGCTGCGAACGCCCAGCCCTCAGGCGGTGGAGGGTGCTTAGTAAGCACTGTGATCTGGAGTGTACATTTGAGTCTCAGTCCTCTGTTATCATTAGAACAGTAATTCTACTTACTTCAAATAGTCTTCTGGACGGGATGCTCGTAACAGGATTTATGGAATGACTTGTTCATTCCTAAGCATAGACCCTTCATATGTTAGTTAACCTAACAGAAGAACGAGATCATCATCTCTTGCACAGGATGGATGTATGGGGGTTATGGACTATGTGCCATGTAGAAAGCAGCATTGGACAGTCGGGATTTCAGTGCAAATAAACAGTATTCGAATGTCCCTTGAGGAATTCAAATAAATTGTCCGTCAATACCCGATAATAGAAATTCCCGTATGACCGACGTAAGTGCGTACCTCTATGTTAGTAAGGTTCGCCAAATGGCATTGTATGCAAAGCTGCGATATAGGTTATGAAGTATGCGTTGGATGACTCATATCCCCAATATGAGGGATATCGCAATGGTTGTAGCGTTTCATATTTATATAGGTGTGATTCTACTATGCGTATGCAGATGAGTGGAGAGTTCACGGTGTTGGGAATTCTCTCCGCCTTTCAATGCTTCCTCCTGCATTCCAATTCCCTCAACCATGACCGCCGACCCTATGCCCTCACGGCAGCTCCTCACGGCCCTGTTCGGGTCTCTACGCAATTCCCGCTGGACCTTGACTCGTACTCTTCGAAGCAACAATCCCTTGGACCTCAATGGCGAATTGCGGGGCACGGCCAATTTTACCGCGCTTCCCAACTCCGACCACGACTGGCTCTACAGCGAAGAAGGCGAGTTTCCAGCAATACCTGGCAGTGGAGCCGCATTGGCAGGGCTGCGGTGGACCAAAAAATACATTTGGCGAACGACCGATGCGGACAAAATTAGTGTGTGGTTCGTGAAGGTCGCCCCGGGTCCCGACGAGGCAGACTACCTCTTCCACGACTTTGACTTTGAGATCGCACCCGCTGAAGACGAAGGCAAATCGGAATTTGTGACTGCCCCTACACCTCCAACTGTGACACCTGGTAGTGAGACTACAGTTCTCGCGGCACGTGGAAACCACCTCTGCATCAACGACATGTACCGCACCGCGTACGCCTTTCGCATCCGCCCGGAATCTGGAGAAGTCGTGAGTTGGGCGAGTCGACACGTGGTCCATGGCCCGAAGAAGGACCAGGATATCGTCAATCGGTACGAGAGAAGCGCATAACCTCGGAAGCCATGTGGTGTAAGTCAGGGTGCTACGAGCTACGAGCTACGAGCTACGAGGTTTTTTGGCAAAACATTCTGTTTGCATTTTTAGCGTATCATCAACTATATCCCCCATCTGTTCATTGATCCACATCCACCAAACGATCTCTCTTCCCACCCTTGCTTACAGGGTGTATATAAAGTCAGGCCGCTTATCTCCGAGCAGCTCGATCTGATTCCGGTCCAGACCTTCGATCCACTGATCACGGTCACCACGTACACGCTTGCGGTTTTCGCGGCGCAGCAGGAAGTATTGCACGATTGAGCCACCACAGAGAAAGAGGACAAGATAGGCAAGCACAACGCCGTGTCCGGGGTAGTATCGCGGTGCATCCTGATCACGATAGATATTGGATGAGACGATGCCGTTGAGGTTTCCCCACCCGATGATGAAACCGAGAGTCACGCCGCGTTTGTAAACTCCTTGAAAATCGATCAGTGGCTGTAAAGTGGTGATTTACCAGAGCAAACCTACCTTCTGTATTGTTACTGGCCCAGGCGATGGTGTTGGCGATCGCAGGGTAGATCCCCATCGCCCCCAAGAAGACCCCGGCGTAGCGTCCGCCAGCAGTCTTGCATCCCAAGAGCATGGAAAAGCCGACAATTCCAAGAATCGATACTCCAATATTGCACAGTCCACGCTGCCGAGTGCGATCTGCAATGAATCCAACCGTCACGGTAAGAACCGCGGCCGCTGCGTACGGGGGCACACTAAGCAGCTGAGCGTGAATTGAACTATAACCTGTAGTAAAGTGAACCGGGTCAGATCAGCCACATTTGATGTCACCATCAATCGTTCATACCCTGTGTCATGATTTAGTGCAAGTCTCAAGCTTGTCAACCTTTGGAAGACTCACTAGTTCGCTGATGATAGTTGGCACAAACAAGGAGAATGCATAAAGCGAACCATCTGCGCCCATATAGACAATAGCACCAGTCCAAGTCTTCCAGTCCTTCACACTGGCCCAGAAATAAGACATCTTGAACTCTTCATGCTCCGCACTCGACTGCTGGTCAGAGGCTAGACGGCGAAGAACACGCTTCCGATCATCTGGCGACAGGAACTTGGCTTGATCGGGGAAATCATAGACGCACCAGAAGGACGCAATACCGATTAAAAAGGTGACAAGTCCTTCCAAAATGAAGATCCATGACCAGCCCGGCTTACCTCCGATTCCGTCCATGTTGGCGATAGCTGCAGCGAGCAGTCCACCAAATGAACCAGCCAGCGCGGCCGCAGAGAAGAAAATGGCCATGCGCACGCCAAACTCGGAGCGCTTGTACCAGCAAGATAGGAAGTATCCAACACCGGGGAAGAGACCAGCCTCGCTGAGACCGAGGAACCAGCGTACGGCCATCAGACCCGAATAGTTCGTAACGATACCCATGAGTGTCATGCAAATACCCTAATTCCGAACGTTGTCAGACCTGATTCTCAAAAAAACATACTCCAATGCTTCTATACTACTAATCATACATACCCATGCCATGATAATCAGCGGAATAAAGATACTCGGTCGGAGCCGCTTGAGCAACACATTGGTCAGGGGCTCAAAGACCGAGTATGAGACGAAGAAGATCGTAAGCGTCGCATTATACTGACTCGAAGTCATATTCAGATCCTTTGTGAGACCGAGGATCTTCGCATTTCCGATGTTGGTTCTTGCGAAAAGTCAATATTGTTGGGGGCTTCGTGGGCCGGGCACGATCATAGGGGCGATGTTCATCGTTCCACGTACCGATCCAGGAAGGAGACGAGATATAATAGACTCAGCCAGGGCACCAGGCGGAGATCGAGCTTCCATAAAAGTTGACGATCCTGCAGGTTCAACGTTAGCGACGTATAGAGAGTCATCTAGGCCTACGCAGGGGGTCTTTCATACAATCTTCGCCCTCTCTTCGTCGCTCAATCCAGCATCAGGATCCTCGAATCCGGCTAGTCTGTCGGATCCATGAGAAGTGAACTTCTCGGGATCAGAGAGCTGCGATGCGTTGTCGTACGCAGGCTTCTGGTCAGACACTGCCATGGTGCAGAAACAAGGGATGCGCGGAAAAGAGCAAAGCAAAAGCTTCAAGTGGCACGAACAAGAAGCAGAGCGGGGGAACAAGCCAGCTTATAAATCTGCACAATGCAGAACAGTGTAGACTTTAGAGTTCGGTCCATTGGCTGCATTTTGCGCATGGGCGAACAGGGGGCAAGTTGTTCCTACTCGATACTCTCGGCGCACGTTCATCGGCGTGGCCCACCTGAACAACGGGAATGGCGATGATCTGCAAGGATGAAGGGTCATTCTAGAGCATCCCGAGGTCTCTGGAAACCTAAGAATCATGAAAGAGGAGAAAGGAGAATCATGGAAAGAAAAGGAAACATGTGCTTGTAAACCCAGGATGCTGACTTGCCTAAAGGATCCAGGGTGTAGCTTATACTCCCCATTTAACCGGTTCTGGGGAAATGTCGAATCCGGGGGGCTGTGCGGGTCGGCGGAGTTACTCCGCAGACTACTGGAACTTTCCTACGCAGTACATAGTATGTCCCTCTTTTCAGACTATGCCTCATATTGCACTAAACACAAACTATGCCATGGACACCTTCCCCTCTTCGCCGCTTCTCTTCTCTTCTCTTCCACGCTTATTCTTCTCCCCCCCCCCTCCCTCCAAAAAAAAATAAAATAAAATAAAAAAGTAAAAAACAAATTGCGAACCACCACACCCTTACAGTGCACGCCGAGCATCACACCTCTGAGCAGGGGTCAATCCCGAATTTGACTTGCTTGAACATTTCGAAGTTCCCGAGAGTATTGTATGCTTGTATAGCTGTCTTGATCGAATCAAATCTAACGGTGATGTCTTCTTTGTCGCTATGCTCCCCGAAGCATTCCACGTGCGACGAGAAATGTGACCTTACAAGCCGGTTGTAGAGCTTCTGCTTAGTCGCAGAGCTGCGAGAGCTGAAGATGAGGCAGCGACTCCGGCCATTGTGCAGAATTTCATCCTCCATCTCCCCACTCAAAATATAGGTCGGGGTCGGCACAGGGCGGGCTCGCACGGATGACAAGCCCACATAAAAGCCTTCCTGAGCAACCCGACCGAGGAAAGCGAGGGCACCATCTTGATGAACAAAAGTGACCATAGCGGTGGGAGAAGTCTTGGTGTTGCACAGGAAAGCGGAATAGATTTGTCCACCATGGATTCGAGGTAAGATCTGGTCAAGGGTTACATACTGAGGAAGGTCTTCAAGAACAACGGCACGATAGACATTGTCAACATCGTGAGTCGGCACGTACCGCAGTCCCCATTGGAAGAACATGTTATCTTTCACACCCTTCGGACCGAAAACCGTCCCAGCGCACCCGGCAGCGACAGCCTCGTCGTGTCGGTTGTCAAACACGGTCGAACCATTGATGGCCCACTTGATCCAGTTGTGCGGGTTGGCCAGCTGGAGGCGGATCTCCTCGGGAGTAAGGATCTTTTCACTGAGACCTGGAATCAGTTCGGGGATTTCGTCCCTGGTAGAATCCGAGCCCAGATAAATGGGAGAGCCCTGGCTGATAATCAGTTTGGAGACTTGCGGCGCGCGTCTGATGCCTCGATCACGGCTAATGTTATGGCCATGGGCAATTTGAGAACGAGATCTGGAAAGTACCTCACGGAAAATGGGCTCAGGAGCACCGGTGCTATATGAGACGTGTCAGAACAATGAACCTTTTGGAGGACCACCCAGACAAACATACCTGTAGGGCAGCAGAGTTGGGTGATCGAACACTAGAGCTTCGTCCAGCAAGTCGGCCTCCTTGGGCAGGCCAAACGTCTTGGTGGGCTTGAGCTCCTTGGGAACGATGACAGATGCCATGTCCGACTTGAACTTGGCTTTAAGAGAGTCTGGAGTACCGCGGGGGACCGAGCGGAAGGGAAAGTAAATGAGGCAGACGAGGGGAAGGAGCAGGGCGATCAAAAATGCAATGCCTGGAATCGAGAGAATCCAGTGCAGGATGTCTGGGGAAAGCGCAGTGTACCCCATTTTGGAAGTAGCAGTATATAAGGGATAAAGACTACTGGAGTAAGGTATAGTCGCACTGGGACCTCACTTGGTTGCGAGTGGCACACCGTGAAAGTGAGATCAATTTGAATATTGATTTGATTGTCACCTTGATGAGCCAGGATGCAGATACAGCGGATGATATATGAATGTGAAGTAAGAAGGAAGAAGGAAGAAGGAAGAAGGAAGAAGGAAGAAGGAAGAAGAAGTATGACGCTATGGAAATAGATGATCATAATGTTGATCATGATCGCAGTCAATGAGGTGAATGATAGTGATATTCTAGCTCATCCAAGAAATTCACCTTCTGCAAGCGCAATCCAGGGAAGTTTGTCGTCCCAACAATGTTGCATCAATTGACGAGCATTTTGAATCTGTGAGACAGTTAATGGAGCCCAGCAATGAACAACAGAATAAACTAACCTGCTTCAGTCCCGATTTCTCGAGCGCAAAGAAACGATTCAGCAGCTTTCCGCGCTGCGTCGAGTCTCGAGATTCACACCCCGCAGTGAATAATGGAAACAGGGCACACACCTCGGTGGATGCTCCAAGACGCATACGTTCCAGAGCCCCAATAAGCTTACGAAGAGCTTCTTTCACAGGAAATGAATCAGACGATGATCCCAGCACCCGCCGATGAAGGTGCAGCAGGCCTGCACACCGGAACGCCTCTTCAATGGCCATCATATCTCCGCTTTCGCCAAGATGGTGATCGGCGTCTGCATGGGCGCGGTCGCCCAGGCCTTCCATGTCACCCAGCACTGCTTGCGCTTCCATTACCATGTCCGCAGACGGATGCCACCCTTGCCGGAAGTTGCCCAACTCATCGAAACGCTGATTGTCGCATTGCTGCACCAGTCGTGCGAGGCGGATAAGGAAGAATCCAGTCCGCGGAGTGAATCCCGAGAAGCAGTCTACACAGAACTCATCGTAATTGTTGGGACGGCAGCAGGACGCCAGTACAGTGTGGTACAACGTTAACGGTGTGCCTGCTTCACGACAGGATAGAGCCCCCATCGTGTCAATATAGCCCAGCCAGCGGGCAAAGAATGCACCGATTCGATTACCCGGTCGTGCAATGTGCTCACTCCGGGCAAGGAACAAATCTCGCGCAAGCTTCAGATGGCTTTGCCACGTAATAGGAACCTCGAACGTCCCGGGAGACACAATCTTGAGCGACAAAAGAAGAATAGATGTTGCTAGATGGCCGTCCGTAATCTCATCATGGGAAGATTCCAATGCGACGCGCAAAGTCGGAAACACATCACTAACAAAGTGCGCGATACGGTTGGCTGGCTCTGCATGACCCAAGTACCTGGCGCGATGACTTGCGGAGTACGCCAAAAGCAAATTCAAAAGATTGGGATCGCCAATGGCCACTGAGCAGTTAGTATAACGAAGAAAAAAAAAATTCGAATATGAGACAAGAAAATACTTACTCGCCGGCAAAACAGAAATGAACGGATTGTTATCACAATCATGCGGTACTAGCATCCGAGAAGTGTGGTTGAGAAAGTGATGGAAATACATCAGATTAATCGGGTTCTCCAAGAGCGTCTTCGGAAGTGGTGACAAATACCGCGGGATGTTGATGGCCACTGGGGTGGCATAGTACCCGCTATAATCTGGTTTCAAGACGTCGGATGCTCGGGACACAGGCGAGGATACAGTGTCCTCACTTCGGCCTCGCGAGTTGATCATGTCCAAAGCAGCATTGATGTCAATGGCAGCGTGGTCGTTGTTGAAAGCCAAATCTCGGTCCAGACGTCCACAATCCAGGCCATAATTGTCGGTAACACTGGTCAGATAAGCCTGCCACTTGCTTTGGGCTAAATTCGCATCCTTAGTAGCCCGGTCATCCTCCTTGGCATTTGGTGACAACACGTCTGAATGACGGAATGATTGAAGCGACTCGGATCTGTTTGCCGGTGTTGATCCAAACGTCAATCCGTTATGACCGGAAGATGTTGTTCCCGGGGTTTCCACTTCGTGCGAATGGAGCATCAACGCAGCGATACCACCCGAATTTCGCAGATCGCCGTGACGTTCGTTGGAATGGGTCGAGTTCATGGAATACCCCATCCCATGCTCATCATGAGGAGACAACTGAGCTTCGTTCTGATTATCATGAGCTGATGAGCCGGACAGGTCATTGGAACCATCTACCGAGTTGCGCAGAAAGGACACCGGCTGCGACACTGGGTTGGAGTGAAATGCAAATGCAGAGAGAGACCGAAGGCCTACACCTTGATCAGCCGCCGCCGAGAAGGACCCATGGAAACCCTGACCAAATGGAAACTGACCAGGTGAGACCGAACTGGATATGGGTGAACGCTCTGCCCAAGTGGTAGCAAAATGGCCTTCAACTTGGGTCGGCGAATGGACCCCTTCGGACGTCGAGTGGGGCGTCGGGGGCTCGAAATTACCGAGTGCCGGAGTGCTGGTTGAGATAGCGCCTTGAGAGCCAGGATCACCAGCGCGGACATGTATAAAGTCATCTGGAGGAGCGTTGGTCATTGGCGCAGGTATCTGTGCCGAATTGACACTAGTCGGTGGGATGTCAAAGCCCATTAACGTGCCTCCATATCCACTGGACTGAGAGCTGGGGGAGTCAACAGACAAGCGTTTCGTCCTGCCGCCCCAATTCAGGCGCACACTATAATCGCAGGCCTCTCCCTGTCGTTGGCAGTTGAGGCACATCGGTTTCTCTTCGCCACTACACAGATTATGATAAGCCACGCTGATGGAGATTAGCAAGGAGGCTTCGAGCTTACCATTTGACTTTCCGGGCTTTGCAGGGCCTAGGCGTGTGTCAACAATACTCAGTCTATCCTCATTCGGGTGGACTTACCAGCATCCTTTTCGACTTCGACGCTTGGGCTCCGGCGCGCCGGGTCTTCGCGGGCGAGGCATAGTACCTCAAACCCGGACCCACAGAGAAAGAAGAGATATATGAGGCTCAAACTTGCCCCAGGTTTCAACGAGACTATCTGCCATGCAGTAGTATTCGATCTTGCCTAGTGAATTGCAACTCACGGACGACAACTGCAATTGAATCGCTTTCTGCGTTTGCAGTTTTGTTGTCCCCAAGTGGCAATGAAACGATAATCGACCAGACACCCACACCTAGTAGACAAGCACATCGAGGTGTGGGAGGGAGATGTGCCAGAGACGGACTGGATTGGCTGTAAGGACAGCAAAATGCGCTTTCTAGTGCAGATGCAGCAAGTGAACAATGATAAGGTGACGATCAATGACGATCTCGCGCAAAGGAACTAGGCTAGTTGGCCCCACACAAATCAGGGTCCTCGTTCACCACAAGGATCACGCCAGAGATGAAAAAAAGGAAGCTTGAGGCAGAAAAGATTCACGAATCTGGAGCAGCGTGCTAAAGTGTGGGGAAAGCGATAAGAGACAGCTGACTCAGTCGGATGTCGGGGAAACCCGCGGTCCGAAACGGCATGCCGCGGTGTCCCGTATCACGTGCCCTGCGTCATCGGAGTTGTTCGGTTCCTGGATTTAGATCTTGGTTAGATTACCCTTTTAGACCTTCCTGCAATCTCCTCAGCCATGGCCCAAAAAATGATTCGGCAGCATCCATTGCAGCGTCTGCCAAGTCCGTCACCGGGCTTTTCTGCTCTCATCCATGTATGTATCTGGCTTCGGGCCTGGGACGACCGCGGCAAGGTCCCATGGCTAACATCCTCAGGCAGCGGGTCTTGCTAGCTTTTTGTGGTCTTTCAAATGGTGAGTTCGATATACGAGCAAACAATTTTGTCTTCACTGACCGGTCTTCGAAGGATGCACGAAAACCCTAACCAGGCGTAAGTTGCTCGGACCTCTACGGAGATAGAGATTTGCTGACCCCTCTTAGCAATCAGGCCTATGGCTGGCACTTCCAGTATCTGACAGTCATCGGGCTGGGTCTCTCCACTCTGACATTTGCCTGCGGCCTGCTGGCTGATGTGACCTTGTCTCGACGGCTGTTTCTGGCCAAGAACATACTGTCGATGTGCAGTTGCCCTATGGAGGTCTTGATCAGCGTTCTTTACTGGGGACTTCACCTGGTGAGTGATACCGTCAACTTTTAAGACAAAACGTTTCAGGAATATTCGATCTAATAATGAAATGTAGATTGACAAAAACCTGGTTGTCCCTCCAGAGATCTTCATCCCGATTCATGCTGGTGCGTTGCCCAAACTTTCAATACCGGTGCATTCCAGAATGGCTCCGTACTAATCGAAGAAAATAGACATCAGCTTCCATGCGATTCCTTCGGTTGTGATGTTGATAGATCTGCTTCTTCTTTCCCCGCCTTGGACTATTACCGTCCTTCCTTCCCTGGGCTTGTCCGGCTCCATCGCCTTTGGCTACTGGTTCTGGGTAGAGACGTGCTTCAGCTACAATGGCTGGTAGGTACAGAATCTTGATCATGAGGATAACTTGACTGATCAGCTTAGGTATCCGTATCCTATTTTTGAAATCCTGCCCACTGCTGGCCGCATTGGGCTGTTCTCGATGAGTGCAGTTGTCATGGCACTTAGCACGGCTACTCTGAAGTGGCTATATGGACGCATCAATGGCTTTGGAACTCCTATTCCGGCTCAGTCCCGACCTGGTGACATCAAAGGAAAGGACGGTCTGTAAACAATCATCTTTCTGGGGTTTGTCAAATGGAAGAAACTTGTATTGTATCAATTACCCCATCGGCAGCAAGACTAGTATATAGGAGAATACAACTTTGAGATAGAGGAAATAGCTCAATTTTAAACGATCAGCGCAATGACCTATTCGACTTTGAAGACAATGGTGGGGAAGATAGAACCACAGCCACCAAAACCACTAGGGCGAGCCAGGATCCAACCGGCGACTTTGCGAAGCCCGAAGTAGCTTCAGTCGCACGCTCTCCCGACCACCAAACAAAAGGTCTTATTCAAATATCATAAACTCTGGAACTCACACGATACTTACCAGGGTCAGTAGATTGGCACTATCCCTCAATTCAGCTTTAAATCAGGCTGAGCTAGATTTCGATCGACGTTCCTTTCGCATCTCGAAAGATATATTTAATATTACAGGTGTCCCTGATATATTCTTAGACCTATTATCAGTGGGGCCCGCAACAGTGCAGGTATGACCCAATGTCTTGTTTTACCTCCGGATTAACTGAGTATTGAAAAGCTTTTGGGGGGGTTTGAATCTAACCGTTTTGTGCGTCAACCTTGGAGTGTACTTTCTGCTACTTGGTAAACATGGATAGATCATGGTGCGGTGATTTTGGTTGCGTGAACCTAGCGAATCGCCGGAGATAATAGCCGACCGGTTAGGCATTGCCACCTTCCTAGTGCATTCTATTTCGATCCTAATGAATGCTAGTGACCCGTAGAGTCATCTGTGCCGACTAGCTAGGGGAAAAAAAAAAAACGCGGATGTTCCCGATCGAAGTGATGGGCGGCTGAACGACGGATCGTCGGTGGAGCTGTGTTTGGGGTTGACGACCCTTGCAGGGGAAACGTGGAAGGATCAAGGTTAATCATTTCCGGAACTATGATCCTGGGATTACAGGAAGATGCAAGCGGAGAAGACCACAGTACTATGTACAGCGCTAAGGATCAGGCACCCGAATGCAGGGAATCGAGGCCCTTGGTTGCGAGCCCCGGCTGCATTCGGCCCAGACCCTTTTTTTCCCTTTCCCTCTCCCTTCATTTTCCCCTCCTTTCATCCCTTGCGATATGGACTGTGATCCTAGTCGATCGTTTAATCCCTGACCACCATGCTTTTCTCAGGCCGGGCCCTGCTGCTCTTGACTTTCGTTTCAACTGTTTTGGCCGCTGACAAGAACTTGATCCCCACGTCCGCTTCCTCCACGTTCCCGACATGTGGCCTGCAATGCTCCCAACTCTACGCTGCTCAGGATAGCTGTACCGCCAATCCAGACTCTTCCACCTGGGTCTCCTGCTTCTGCCAGTCTTCTTTCGTTTCGAATCTGAAAACATCGGGCGCCGTCTGCTCCAACTGCGACGCCGCGGATCAAGCCCTGATCTCGACGTGGTATAGCAAATACTGCAGCTCAGGAGGAACCACCCCCGCCAGCACCACCTCCTCCTCCTCATCCACCTCTACTGCTACGGCTGCCTCCAGCTCGTCAAAGTCGTCTACATCCAGTACGGATGAAAACAAATCCTGGTGCGTTGATTCGCAAATCAATCTCTATTTCGTCACTGATGCTAATCCATGGTTCCGCACAGGTGGAGCACCCATTACCAATGGGTGATCATGCTGATCGTCCTTGCCATCGGCTTTAGTGTCATCGCGGCTGTCGGTGTCTGGCTCAAGCGGCGCTACGACGCCAAACGACCCGGTCTATACCACGGCGGCACCGCAGAGGCCAGCAGCAGCGGCGCCCTCCAAGGCGGGAACTCGGGCGTCCTTAGCCCCGCCCCTGTCGGAGGCTATGCTTCCTCGGCCCCGAACCAGTCGCGCAATTTTGGCGAGGACTCTGTCGCCAGTAGTTCGCGCACTGATATCGCCAAAGGTGCCCTTGCGCCGGGAAGTCGGACACGCTTGCAAAAGACTGGACAGTCTCCCGCTGCAGATGTGGAAATTCGGCAGGTCTCGCGCCATTGATTCTTGATCTATTCCGTATTGCCTCTTGAGGGTGAACATGTGTGCTATTTTTCGGGGACATATGAACCGGTATCTGCGATGATTGCTCCTCTCCATCGTCTACATTTGCATTTCTCGGAGTTGTACAAGTGGATATGTTTCGGTGAACGGATTTGCTTTTTTTTTATTTCCAAAGCCAGGCTGGAGCTATCCGCTATTTTTGATTTAAATGTGCTGGCTACTATTTACTGGGTCCTGCATGGCCAGTGTTGCTTTCTGCTTTCTACTCTCTACCTACGTTATCTACGCCTGGACGGTGTATGACATGTCAGCGTATATAATCCGCAGGGCTTTGTTCCTGCAATTGAAAGTTCAATGCGCCCGTTAACTCGTATATAATTACAGTAGACTTCCACATGCTAGGAAATGCTGATGCTGACAATCTTCACGTCCACCTCCGGCTTCTCCTTGTGGGTCTTGACATTTTCGATCTTGTGCACCACGTCGAGTCCCTGCACGGCACGTCCAAAGACAGTATGCTTGTTGTCGAGCCAGGGAGTCTTCTCCGTGGTTATGAAGAATTGACTGCCGTTGGTGTTGGGGCCCGCGTTGGCCATGGACAGAGTGTAGGCTTTATCGTGTCGCAAACTCGAAAACTCATCGGCGAACTCGCCTCCCCAGATCGACTCGCCACCGGTACCGTCGCCCTGAGGATCACCGCCCTGAATCATGAATTTGCGGATGACTCGGTGGAAGATGGTGTTATTATAATATCCTCGTCGTGCGTGCGTCACAAAGTTCTCCACCGTCCGTGGAGCCGCGGATGGGTATAGACGCAGATGGATGTCGCCCAGCGTGGTGTGTAAAACCGCGGCGGTTCCGGTCTCTGCAGTCTTGGTGGGCCCCTTAGCGGAGTCTCCAGCGGCCTGTGTCGGCTTCTCGTTCTGGACATCACGACTCGACTTGGAGATTTCGGTCTCGTTAGTGAACATGTAGAAGCGCACCTTGGCAAACCCGGTGCTCAACAGGATCGGATCGCGTTCTTCGGCCTGCTGCAACAGCGGATTGCTACTGGCGGCCATTGATACAGTCACCACACCTTTTTTCTGAGGCGCTCCCTGGTAGAGAGCCAAATTCAATGCACGGAAGGGTTCGCCGCGACCGTAGACCCGGACCACGCGGTTAGTATAGGTGTTGATACACTTGATTCCGTACAATGATCCGTAAAGGAGGAAGTGACCCGACTCGTCGAAGGAGACATTGACCTTGTTCCGGGTCGATTCTCCTTCCAGCTCGCGTTCAACACCCAATCTTCGTCCGAATTCTAGCTCGTCCAGTTGATATGGTGCTGTGCCGGCCTGTTGCATGTCGGTGATGGTCGCTATTGACTCGTCATAGGTTCGGTAAAGCTTGCCCGTAGCAAATTCAAAGACTCGCACCTGGCGGTCGGGGAATGACATGGTCGCAAAGTGTTCGCCTGAGGGCGAGATGATGATTGCGGTAGGGACGGACTTGGCTTTCTTGAACGCAAATAAGTTTGTCGATGACTTCAGTTCAAACACGTTGTCCGGCTTCTCAAATGATCCGTCTCCAGCTCGCCAGTATTCAATCATGCCCGACTCGTCTCCCGAGACCACGCAGTCGAATGCATTGTTGAAAGCCAATGAAACCACGGGGGCGCGATGAACGGTTTTGACGGTGTGTAGAGGCTGAGGATTCTCACCCCGTCCATCGAATACTTGAATAGTGTTGCTTGATTCGTCCGTTACGGCGAGCAAAGGCAGAGAAGCGCCTCGTCGGTGCACCCAGCAGACACATCGAGGTATGAAGTCAAGTGTATACATGGCCAGAAGATCCGCTCGTAGTTAGTACAATGACTAACAGCATAGCGCGAGAAGACTCACCGAATGTGATAACATCAAATATCTTGACCGTCTTGTCGGTTCCCGCCGTCGCAAAACTGCGCCCATCGGCACTGGTACTTGTACTGCGAATCTCGCCAGGGTGGGCTCGGAATTCCTTCACGAACTCGATACCGTCGGCCATCTTCTTCCAAAATTTGACGAAGCCATCGATCGAGCTGGTGATGACAAAATCGGTGACCGGAGTAACAGTGACAAACGACAATTGCTCCTTGTGCATGAGGGACTTGGAGTACCGTGCGGAGGCGGGCAGGGCGTTGACATAGACCTTCTCAAAGGGGAGCTTTCTGCGCTTCTTCTTTGGCGCAACTTCAGTTGGCAGAGCTGGGCCGAAGTCATCGTCGGAGGAATCACCGTCACCTATATAGCTTCGCGATTAGCAGTCTGGCGCAAAAAGGTTGCGGAGCTCCGGGCGGAGCGCAACTCACCGTTCTCGTCTCCATTGATTGCAGAGTGAGGACGCTTAGTCGCTGCAGAAGCAGCAAGCTCTTCGGAATCCACCATTGTGGAATTGAGTAGTACTTTTAGAGAAAAGAAGAAGGGGGAAAGTTCAGAAATGTCAAGAAGGCGGGCGGTGATGAGCGCACCCAACCAGAAGCTCGGGCCACGCAACTTTTCTCCTTTCCCTCGATTCCCCCACTGTTGACCGAAGTTGCTCATCTTTCCAGCTACCCTTTTTAAACGAACAGTTTCAGTGTTCGTTCTAGCTGGTCAATATGGTCTGTTTCTCACACTTCTGCCTTTTTCGTTTTTCTTTTTTTGACTACCAACTAACACCTTTTTTCGTGCAGGCGTCGTTCGGCAATCCCACACAGATCTTTGGTGAAGATGTGATTGAGGAGAAGGGCGAGAACGCCCGTCTGTCTGCCTTTGTGGGCGCCATCGCTGTTGGTGACCTCGTGAAGAGCACCCTGGGCCCCAAGGGAATGGACAAGATTCTGCAGTCTGCGTACGTGGAGGGGCTCTTATCTGACGACCGCGGGGAGAAACATATATACTGACGTACAGGGTTTGACAGGTCAACTGGAGAGATTCTCGTGACGAACGACGGTGCTACGATTTTGAAATCCATTGCTCTCGATAACGCCGCCGCTAAGGTGTTGGTGAACATTTCTAAGGTCCAGGACGACGAGGTTGGTGATGGCACAACATCTGTCACCGTGTTGGCGGCAGAGCTTCTGCGCGAGGCCGAGAAGTTGGTCAACGCCAAGATCCACCCCCAGACCATCATCGAGGGTTACCGCATAGCCAGCCGTGCTGCTCTTGCCGCTCTCAAGTCCGTGGCCATCGACCGCAGCCAGGACCCCGAGGCCTTCCGTAAGGACCTGCACGCCATCGCCCGTACCACACTCAGTTCCAAGGTTCTCGCACAGGACCGCGAACACTTTGCCCGCCTGGCCTGCGAGGCCGTCCTCCGTCTTAAGGGATCGACCGATCTCAGCCACATCCAGATCATCAAGAAGGCCGGTGGCAAGCTGAACGACTCTTACCTGGATGAGGGTTTCATTCTGGACAAGAAGATTGGAGTCAACCAGCCCAAGCGTTTGGAGAATGCCAAGATCCTGGTGGCCAACACGGCCATGGATACGGACAAGGTCAAGATCTTCGGTGCTCGCGTCAAGGTCGAGTCGACCGGCAAGCTCGCCGAGCTGGAGAAGGCTGAGCGGGAGAAGATGCGTCAAAAGGTGGAGCGGATCAAGTCTCACGGCATCAACTGCTTCGTCAACCGTCAGCTTATCTACAACTGGCCCGAGCAGCTTTTCACCGACGCCGGTATTATGTCCATCGAGCACGCCGACTTCGATGGCATCGAGCGTCTGGCTCTAGTGACCGGTGGTGAGATTGCTTCCACTTTCGACCACCCCGACCAGGTCAAGCTGGGCTCCTGTGACCTCATTGAGGAAGTGATCATTGGCGAGGATACTCTGATCAAGTTCTCTGGTGTCGCTGCCGGCCAGGCCTGCACCATTGTGCTGCGCGGTGCCACCGAGCAGCTGCTCGATGAGGCCGAGCGCTCGCTGCACGACGCCCTGGCCGTGCTGTCGCAGACCGTCAAGGAGCCTATGGTTACCCTGGGGGGTGGTTGTGCCGAGATGGTGATGGCCAAGGCCGTGGAGCAGGCGGCGCAGAACACCACGGGCAAGAAGCAGCTCGCGGTGGACTCCTTTGCTCATGCCTTGAAGCAGCTCCCTACCATCCTGGCTGACAATGCCGGTCTGGACTCGAGCGATCTGGTAACTCGTCTGCGCCAGGCGATCAACAACGGATTGACCAACTCCGGTCTGGATCTGTTGACCCCCGGTGGTGGTATTGCGGACATGCGTGACTTGGGTGTTCTGGAGGCGTACAAGCTGAAGAAGGCCGTGGTGTCTTCGGCCTCGGAGGCCGCTGAGGTATGTGGATTTCCATTCCATTGGACGTACGGGAATACTAACGTGACTAGCTTCTTCTCCGGGTGGACAACATCATTCGGGCAGCCCCTCGCCGACGGGATCGGATGTGAAATGAATGATACGCTAGTGAACATGTACCTATTCCCAGGAAATTCAAAAGAACAGTCTATAGACATTGTGCCAGAGCGCCTTGACATCTTTCTACATAGCGAGCCTTGCAGTGTAGTTTGTTGCCTTGTTGCCTTGGTGCCTTTCTGCCTGGTCGCCCGGACCCCGTCATTCTTTGTAAGCGCCACCGTGGACCCTGGACCCTGAACCCTGCGGACCCTAAGCGTTAATTCGAGAACAAAGATCTCGCCTGAGACGCAAGCATGTCTCATAATAATGTCAGTATTGTCTAATACAGAACAAGAATTCTGTTACAATGTCTTGGCTCAAGGCAGCAGAATAAGTGCAGAGATTAGAAAGAGCAACTGAAGAAACTCGGTAGTGGGATGACGATCCTGCGGGTCAGCGGTGTCAACCGAGCTGGGGAGACGATCAGGATCTAGACAATCGGCATACTACACCCTCCGTCAAGAATCACGACCATAGTACTCATAATGAGGTCGGGTAACAAAGCTAGCAAGAGCAAGCGAGGGATGCCAAGGATGTCTCAAGTAGTGCAGGTTCCGCCCACTGCCGTCAGGGACAAAGTCACCCCGTCATCGAAGTTATTTTAGGCCCCCTTTTCCGTGATCAGCTGAAGCTGGACAATCTGTAGACTAGAATAGCTACATAGTTCCTCAAGGTATAGAGATTCCACATTTGGGCATGAGCACAGATCGCTTCACTTCGTAGAGCGTCAAGGAACATAAAGTAAAAAAAAAGGGTGGACCCCCGGGGGGCTTGGAGACCCCGATCCAAGTGGTTGTACCCTTTAATGAACGCGGCAATGCCCCGGAACTTTTTCCCTCCTCTCCTCTCTCCCTTGTACACACTCTCCGGACCTGATCCTCAACCTCGACCTTCTTCTCGATGCTAACCATTCCGCTCGTTTGATCTCCATGATTCTCTCCAACTGGTTGCCCACTCTACTGGGCGGCGCTCTCGCCGTCCAGGGCGCGTTGGCCCTCAACATCAACATCGGCGACGAAAGTTGGTGTCCCGCATTCCAATCGCCTTCCCCATGTGGCCTATTGCGACTAACCTGAAGAATGTGCTCTCTAGGTTCTATCAAGCAGGCCGCCAAAACGGTCGCTACGGATATGATGACCTACTATAATGACCGCGACTCCAAAGCGATTCCCGGAAAGTTTGACGGCACCTGGTGGGAAGGCGGTTCTATGTTCATGATCCTAATACAGTACTGGTTCTTGACCGGCGACACCCAGTTTAATGCCGAGGTCATGGACGGCATGTACTGGCAGAAGGGCGACGACAACTACTTTCCCAGCAACTACTCGCAGTATTTGGGTAACGATGACCAGGTCTTCTGGGGCCTGGCCGCCATGACTGCCGCGGAGTTGAATTATCCCGAGTCAGATGGTCAGCCGTCTTGGGTTTCGCTGGCCCAAGGTGTGTTCAACACCCAGGCCCCGCGCTGGGATACCAGCAGTTGCCATGGTGGTATGCGCTGGCAGATTTGGCCCTACCAAGCCGGCTACACCACCAAGAATGCGATTTCTAACGGTGGACTGTTCCAACTCTCTGCGCGCTTGGCTCTCTACACCGGAAACACGACCTACAGTGAGTGGGCCGAGCGCATCTGGGATTGGAGTGCGACCACCCCGTTGCTGAAGCAGAAGAATTGGAACATTGCCGATTCCACGACCTGCGAGACCCAATGTACCGATCATGGCGATTGGCAATGGACCTACAACTACGCGACGTATGTCAGCGGTGCCGCCTACATGTACAACTACGTACGTTTCCCTGCTAGTCCCCATTCCCGTGAAACAGCTAATCTGATACTCTTACAGACCAACGGAACCCAGAAATGGAAGGACGGTATCGAAGGCCTGGTCGGCACCTCTGCTCAATTCTACCCTACCAGTACCGGCGGAGACATCCTGTCGGAGATCACTTGCGAATCGATCGAGAAATGTGATCGCAATCAGATCACCTTCAAGGCCTACTTCGCTTCATGGCTTGCTTTTATGACGACCATCGTCCCCGGAACCTCAGACCTCGTCATGCCCAAGTTGCAGACATCGGCTGAGGCTGCTGTCAAGACCTGTACCGGTCTCACGGATGGCTCACACTGCGGTATCAAATGGTACACTCAAACCTGGGACGGCACGGACGGTCTAGAGCAGCAGATGGCTGTCCTCGGTGTTCTCAATGCGGTAATGGTTCCCTTCAAGAACCAGGCGCCCTTCACAGCCGACACTGGTGGTACCTCCAAGAGTAACCCCAACGCTGGTACCAACAGCTCCGATAACGAAGTGCCGGTGCTCAACAACATCACCACCGGTGACCGCGCTGGTGCGGGTGTTCTCACCGTCATCTTCGTGACTGGCTGGGCCGTTGCTGTAACATGGATGATTCGTGGTGGTTAAACGCCCTTTCTTTTCGATTCCCCCTTTGGTGATATTTTCGGGACCCAGTGGGTCGCCTTTCTGTTCTTATAAATTCCCTTTGCCTCTGATGTGTCTATTTCTGGCTTCATTGTATCTATCTCGCTTTCTCTTTTCGGCTGGAGCATTGTCCGGGCCACGGCGTCGGGTTCTGCGGCGTTCAGGGAGACCTATCTTGTCTTTTGATTAGCCTGAAACCAGATTATTATTTTTTCGGACCTCCGAGTTAGTTCTGGGTATGTGTTTAGGCGGCAGGATTTGCACATGTTCTGGCCGTATAGTAATATAAGCTTTAGTCGAGGCCCGGTAGACATGCGCCGAAGATGATAGAGGGTGTTACGGAATATTCGGACATAATAATCCTGGACTAATCGATAAGAATAAATGAAGCAGGGGAAAGGGGGCCCAACTCCTTGATGGCGTGTGCGAATTACACAGGTGCTTTGGTCTCTGACTGTACTGTACGCGTGTATTACGCACAATCTTCACCTTTGCATTTACTTTGTTTCCCCCTTTTCCATCCTTCATCTTTAGCTATTACTTTCGCTCCTCGCCATTTCCATCCGAATCTCCCACACGACACTGAAGTGGGGGATGTTCCCGCTACCCGGATTCTCGCCTCGATCCACATTCGTTCGTTCTTCACTCACGCATCCGGTCTCTCCAACCCCCCGTCGTCAACGGCTGAACCGGATACCCTCCGATCGCTAAAGCACTTTCGCTTCTCTGTGCTGACGTTCCCACAATGCGGTGGCGGCTGCCGGGCGCCCGATCGACCCTCCCCGCCAGCGTCGCCCTCCTCCTACTCCCCTTCCTGGTGACTCCGCAGCAGCATCCAGAATATGAATCCTCTACCTCTCGTCTCTCCGTGCCCGTAGCCGGAGCGAACCCATCCACACACAACACAGCCCCCGTGGCTGAGCCCATCGTGAAAACTAACGATGCGAGCGCCCTGGCAACTCTGGCTCTGGCGGGCTCCGGCCGCGCCGTTCGAGCCCCTCCTGTCCAGGCCAGCAGCACTGCTGCCGGTCTGGCTTCGCAGCTTCACGCGCGGTCCCTGCAGGACTGGGAGGTTGAGGACTTTGTGCTACTGGCGACCGTCGACGGAACCATTCACGCCCGAGACCGCAAGACTGGTACTGCTCGTTGGGCCCTCGAGGTCCCCAGCAGCCCCCTGGTCGAAAGCATCTACCATCGAGCCAATCGGACCAGCTTCGACGATACCGAACCGGAGGACGACTTCTTGTGGATTGTCGAGCCCAGCCAGGATGGCAGCTTGTACATATACAGCCCCGGCCAGGAAGCTGGTCTCCAGAAGCTTGGCCTGACAGTCAAGCAGCTGGTAGATGAAACACCCTACTCCGGCACCAAACCCGCCGTCACCTATACCGCCCGGAAAGAAACTACCCTCTATACCATTGATGCTCGCACTGGTAGTATCCTACGGGTTTTCAGCTCCCGTGGGCCATTTACAACAGGTCAGGAATGCCGGAAGGTTGACGGTCAGGATTTGGACTCGGGGGAGTGCGAAACGACTTCTGGTACTTTGGTGCTTGGTCGAGTCGAGTATGCAGTGGCAATTCAAAACACCGAGACTGGAGATCCGATTTGCACTCTGAAGTACTCCGAGTGGACTCCCAATAACCGTGACATGGATCTGCAGAGCCAGTATGTCCGTACGATGGACCAGAGCCATGTCTACAGTATGCACGATGGGATAGTCTTGGGATTTGACCACTCTCGCATGGACCGCCCTCGCTATACACAACGTTTCTCGTCACCGGTCGCACGTGTATTCGATGTTGTCCGACCGGCCAACAAGGACGCACCGGATGCCTCGACACCGCTGGTCCTCCTATCGCAGCCGCTGCAACCCCCCGATCCCGACTACGGCCCATTGGACGAGCGTGACATGCGTGTGTTCATTGATTCCACCAATGCTGGTGGATGGTATGCATTGTCCGAAGAGACTTACCCTCTCGTCACCGGTACCGCCCACATGGCTTCGGTGTATGATAAGGATTTCTTCCGTCGAGGACAGTCTCTCATGAGCCTGACACCAAGCCAGCAGCGAGACGCACTGGCCGGCGTGCACTCATTGAATGGTCCGCGAATCGTCCCACCCATTCCTCGACTCACCGGGTCGTCTACGACCGAACTTTCCAACGACACCCCACGGGATGTTCTTCGCCGTCCCTCCGAACTGGCCCTTCCACCAGCCTTGCGAAACAGTACAATTATCCGCAAGAGCTGGGACAATGCATTGGACATCGTTGTCACCATGATCTTGTTGTTCATTGCCACATTCATCTATTTCAACTCGCACCACATTCGAGACCTCGCGAAGCAGAAGCTCGATATCAAGAACATTATCAACTCCAATGACAAGGGATCCATGTCGACACCAGCCACCCCGATCGTCGGCGGAACACCGGATATCAAGAGAGCATCGACTCCAAATCGGCCAGTGCCTAATGTAACTGTGGACGTGAACATGCCTGACTCTACTGATGGCGATGCCACTCCCCGACCTTCCCGAGAGAGCAGTGTTCCGGCAGGAGCATCAGCCTCTCGGGTTCAATTCGACGACGGGGACGCTGACGATCAAGAAACCGATAAACCCGCCAACAAAAAGAATCGCAAGCGTGGAACTCGCGGTGGCAAGAATCACAGACGTCGCAGAAAGCCTGGCACCGAGGGCGATGCGTCTGATCAAGCCGACCAGGTCGTGGAACAAGTCAATCGTCTAGCCCCACAAAGTCGACTCGAACCCGATGTACAGCTTACCCGCACTGTGTCGACCGAAATCACAGAGATGGACGGGGTCATCCGAATCGGACGTCTGGAAGTCTTCACCGATACCGTGCTTGGACACGGCAGCCATGGCACTGTCGTTTTCCGTGGGTCATTTGACGGCCGGCATGTGGCGGTCAAGCGTATGCTCATGGAGTTCTACGATATAGCCTCACATGAGGTTGGACTACTCCAGGAGAGTGATGACCATAACAACGTCATTCGTTACTTCTGTCGTGAGCAGGCGTCCGGTTTCTTGTACATCGGTTTGGAGTTGTGTCCAGCTTCTCTGCAAGACGTCACTGAACGACCCACTCAATTCCCAGAACTTGTTCAGGGCGGCTTGGATATGCCCGACATACTTCGCCAGATCACGCAAGGTGTTCGTTACCTGCATTCTCTTAAGATCGTCCATCGAGATCTGAAGCCCCAGAATATCTTGGTGGCCATGCCGCGGGGTCGAACTACCTCGCAGGCCCTGCGATTGCTCATTTCTGACTTCGGACTGTGCAAGAAGTTGGAGGATAATCAGAGTTCTTTCCGTGCTACCACCGCTCACGCTGCCGGTACCTCTGGCTGGCGTGCCCCTGAGCTGTTGGTAGATGATGACACCGGCCCTTCGAGTCTTGCATCACAATATACGGAGTCCTCGGAGCCCGCTGTTGTCGACCCGCAAACTAATCGCCGTGCCACTCGTGCCATTGATATCTTCTCCTTGGGATGTGTGTTCTACTACGTCTTGACTCGTGGTAGTCATCCGTTCGACAAGAATGGCAAGTTTATGCGAGAGGCCAACATCGTGAAGGGTCACTTTGACCTGGAAGAGCTAGATCGGTTGGGGGATTACGCCTTCGAGGCTGATGATCTGATCCGTTCCATGCTGTCTCTTGACCCTCGCCGACGTCCCGATGCAAGTACTGTTCTGATGCATCCCTTCTTCTGGCCGCCGTCAGATCGACTTAGCTTCCTTTGCGACGTGTCCGATCACTTCGAGTTTGAGCCTCGTGATCCACCATCGGACGCCTTGCTCTGTTTGGAGTCGGTGGCCCAGGACGTGATGGGGTCAGACATGGATTTCTTGCGCTTGCTCCCTCGGGATTTCAAGGATAACCTGGGCAAGCAGCGCAAGTACACTGGGTCGCGCATGCTGGATCTCCTACGTGCTCTCCGCAACAAGCGTAACCACTACAACGATATGCCGGAGTACCTAAAGACACACATCGGAGGCCTGCCAGAAGGTTATCTCAGTTTCTGGACCGTCCGCTTCCCCAGTCTGTTAACTAGCTGCCACTGGGTCATCACGGAACTGGGCTTGACTCAGATCGACCGGTTCCGTCGTTATTTCACTGTGCCTGAGTAGTCATATTCCAATGTTCTAGATATGCAATATTCTGAAAGCCATTCACAGCTTCTAATTATATTATTTGCTCTCTACTGCGTAGTTTAGCCTATAATGAAGACACTGCTTTACTCGAACTCACTGCTTGTGAGCTCACTGCTAGGATTGTGTCCTATCTTGCTGCAAACAGAACAGCGTATTATGAGCTCAGGTTTTCGATTTCTCAGCGCCTCGCTAAGCGATCAAGGTGTATTAAATAGCTCGACTGATTCGAATGCTACCCTTACTCCGGGTAAGTATTATGTTATGTTCCATCACCCTTTCGTAGTGATTCTTGATTGGCCAGCCTTTATCCAAGAACCTGGAGTGCTCTCCATTATTGTCTAGAGCCTCTACATCAAGGTCATCCAGCGTACTTTTCTCATGATCGGTCGCTTCGTTGAGCCCGTTGAGGATGTCCCCGCCGGTAACATTGTCGGTCTGGTGAGGGACCGAAAAGAGTCAAAACTTCTAGGAACTTTGGCGACATGCGGGGATACACAGGGCTTCAAGGAGGCGTTTACTGATTGCTGTGGGTAAAAGCTGGGTACGCGAATTCCTAAGGGAAATTCGACAGAAGTGGGACGTGTGGCGTAATCGTCTCTGACCCCAGTGGAGTATTATGACTGGGATGCAGAAGGACTTGTGCTGCTGACTCTTTCCCTCGGCGATAAGATTGGAGCAAGTCTAAATAGTTGGAGAAGGGTGATTATCACTCTATGTGACGTGATCATGGCACAAATCACCGCTAGAGGAGCATGCCGCTAGTCGCCGTCACTTGAAGTACTCATCAGTTATCTACCTTGGAATTCATTAAAGGTCAAAGTTGACGAATCATGCATTGGAGAAACCGATGTAAAATACCAAGAAAGCAGGCAAGGCCGCTGTTATGGATATTTGCAACTTGAAGTTCGAAGAGGGCTTACTCGCGAATAAAAATTTGCGCACCTTAAGATAAAGCTAATAAGGCCGCGTAGGCACGCCATGCTAATTTAAAGACCATTTGTCTCCCTCATTCCGAAGATCCCCCAAGAAACTGGTAGGTGCCTGGCATAGCGGAATCTGTACTGCAACGTAGAAGAAACAACTGGCACTAAGAAACTTGGGGTATAACAATTTCACCTTGGAACATAGTGCTTATCGTGTGTAGGTCATGAGATATACCCCTCAAAATAGATAGGACAGTCCGAGGACGATGTTATGCCCTATCTGGATGCGGGGAATCAAAGGATCACTAAGATGTTGGGTATTATCGGGTTCCGTGATGTCCGCATTATGCGTGGTCCTCCAAACCATGTAGTCCTGGGCAAGAAGATTGGATGAACCCCACGTTCAAACCATTGCTTGCAAATCAAGGCGATCTATACTAATGGTCTTAAACTTTGAGGTCTATTCGTACTCTTCGCAGCAGGAAGTTCAGTTTCTTATCTGTCTTTGCCTATCTGCGTTAGAAGGCTCTCATAATTGGCCAAAGGTACTTTTTGCATTAGCCCTTCGAGCCTAACTTGAATCTACTGTACTAGTTAGTGTTTCTGTCACTCGGAGACGGCTTTTCGTTATCTCGGGTGGATCTGTCGTGACCATGGCATACATACGGGGCCGGACCGGGCCCTATAAAAGTGGTCGTCCTTTAAATAACGATCTTGTTGACCTGAGTTCCAAATCTATTGTGCTAACCTTCGAAGCCATACCAATCGATTTTACCCAACTTGTAGCGTCTCAAATATGGCCTCATTCGAAAGTCCGACCAAACATCCAGATATCTCGGAGACCCAACCCGCAGATGTGGAGGCGGAGGACGCCCAGCAAGACCCGAAAGCCTGGTTATATCAATCCGATAGATCAGAATTAACAGAACTTACGCCCGTCGAAGCATTCAAGTGGAATGTTGAAGGAGACCAATCACCTTGTAGGTTTACCCAGAAGTTCCATGAGCTGATACTAATATTTCGCAGTTCCTGAGGTTGCGGCCTGCGTGTCCAACAAAGATGATCCTACGCTGGCTTGCAACAGTAAATATACCATCTAATGGCCAGTGTTTTGAGCCACGTCTAACCATCTATCGCAGCTGTCAGGGCCTGGATATTGATGACGGTATTCGTCATGCTCTTCTCCGGTGTCAATCAATTCTTCGGCCTACGATATGTAAGTTTCTTTCACTGAAAATGGACACGAATTAATGAATCATAGCCCTCTCTCGTTATCAGCTACGTTGTTGCCCAAATTTTGGTTTTCCCTATTGGCCGGGCATGGGAAAAACTTCCTAGGTGGAGGGTTCCTCTGGGCATGTTTTCCTTCGATATCAACCCCGGGAAATTCACTATCAAAGAGCACGCCTTTATTGTCATTGTGAGCGAAGCTTAAAATTATGTGAGATCTTTACGCCCAATCTAACCAGCTATAGTGTGTCAACATCAGCGCTTCCGCCCCATATGCAGGGGGCGCTTTGGTGGCTATCGTCAGCCCTGTGTATTGGAATCGCGACTTTGGAGCTGGATTCTCTTTCCTCTACCTTTTGACAACCCAGATGATAGGGTAAGTGGTATTCAGAGCCTTTGATTTGACTTACTAAATTTTTTTAGATTCGGTCTTACGGGACTTGCTCGCCGATGGATCGTATATCCTGCTGCCTTAGTCTGGCCCACATCACTGTCTTCGACTGTTCTCTTTCGTGCACTACACGAGCCCGAAAGCCGTACGCCAGCTAATGGCTGGAATATTACCAGATATCGCTTTTTTGGCTACACCACAGCTTTTGCGTTTGTTTTGTTTTGGTTTCCCGATTATATCTGGACAAGTTTGAGTACATTTGCTTTCATTACGTGGATTGTGCCTCATAACCAAAAAGTGAACACGTTGTTCGGGGTAGGTGCATGACTCAAATTCTCAGATAATAATGCCCATGGTTATGATGACTGACTATACTCAGATGAATTCCGGCTTGGGTATGCTACCCATAAGCATCGATTGGACACAGATCAACTATGCTGGCTATCCCCTTACAACCCCGTTTTACATCACCTGTAATGCATTCGCGGTTGTCGTGCTGTTCTACTTCTTCTTGGCCCCTATTCTGTACTATTCGAATGTTTGGGATAGTGCATAGTAAGTTCCCAGCTTGATTATGCGCAACTATGTACTGACCAGACAGTCTTCCGCTCCTTTCATCAAGCACTTTCGACAACACAGGGAACTCATACAATGCGTCCCGCGTGGTCGACTCAGCTTCGAATTTTGTTGAGAGCAAGTACAAGGAGTATTCTCCGATGTACCTTTCAATGTCTTATTCTCTCACCTATGGATTATCCTTCGCTGCAGTCACGGCAATCGTGCTACATACCTATCTCTACAACGGTTCCGAAATCTGGGCCAGGCTCAAGAACGCACAACATGGAGGCGAGGATGTCCATCGAAGACTGATGCGTGCATATAAAGAAGTTCCAGATTGGTGGTATGGTATTCTCACGTTGGTGACTCTAGGGTTGGGCATCTTGACGATCAGGTTTTGGGACACAGAACTACCGGTTTGGGGCTTTATCGTGGTTTGCTTCGGATTGGCAGCGGCTCTGATGGTACCCGAGGGCATCCTTCAGGGGACAACGAACCAGCGCGTATTTCTCAACATTATCACAGAGATGATCGCGGGATATGCCTGGCCTGGAAAGCCGATTGCTAATTTGATGGTGAAGTGCTATGGCTATAATGCAGTCAAACATGGTATGGACTTTGCACAAGACTTGAAACTCGGGCAGTACATGGTATGTTCTGGGTGCCTTCTTATTGATCTGTGCTAATTGTCTAGAAAATCCCCCCGCGTGTTCTATTCTTCGGTCAAATACATGCTAGTATTCTAGCCACAGCCACTCAAACTGGAGGTGAGTTGGATTGTGAATTCTGGCTCTTCTTTTAGGCTAACAACGATAGTCTTGCGATGGATGCTGGGCCATATCACCGATCTCTGCGATCCAGACAACAAGCAACGATTCACATGCAATGGTGCCAAAGTTATGTACAATGCTTCCTTAATCTGAGGCACCATTGGTCCGCAGCGAATGTTCCAGTCTGGCCAAGTCTACAATGGACTTGTATACTTTTTCCTCATCGGAGTGAGTTGCTTAGACCCACGTAAATGGCAAACAATTTACGCTGACCTTATAGCCCGTTGTGACTGGGATCGTGTATATCCTTTATCGACGCTACCCCAATAGCTGGATTCGCTACGTGAACGTCCCGATCTTTTTCAACTCAGCTGGCAATATACCTCCTGCCACTACCAGTATGACCCTACCCACCTGCAGTACATATGGTGAAACTAATAGATTAGCGCAATACTCTCTTTGGTTCATTGTCGGCTTCGTTTTCAACTATCTGATCCGCAAGCGTGCGTTTGACTGGTGGAAGCGTTATAATTGTACGATTTAAACCTCTACTTTCAAGATGAGACTACTAACCTGTTTTCTATATAGATTTGCTCCAAGCCGCTATGGATACTGGCACCGCTATTGCAACAATTCTCATTTTCTTCGCACTCGGATACCACTCAATCGCGTTCAACTGGTGGGGAAACACAGTGGGAGCGAATACTGACGATGAGAATTCCGTTCCTTGGTTGACAGTTCCAACGGGTGGCTATTTCGGGAAGGGACCCGGAGAGTTTTGATTAAGTCTATGTCGAGTCCTGGTAGATAAGTCAAATAGATGATTGTTCATCTAAACCAGGACATCTTTCAAGAAAAGGTAGGATCTATCAGCCGCCTAACGCCTACTACGCCCGTCCATAGGCCTTTCTTGGTAGCGAAAGTTCGTGAACATGTAACTTTCTGTAGTATTCTCCTATATTTCTAAGAATTAGAATTGTATAATTATTATAAGAACGAGCATTTTGCGGTTCACATCCTGAGTATTGCAGAGTGGAAGTAAAGCCGAGTGGAAAGAGAATATAACTCTCGAGGGTAACATTGCATTTTCAATCTATAGAGGGGTTTCGACTGCCTTGGAGCTGATTTTGCAGACTCCAATAGAGGCCCTTTATTAATGGCACGCATTATAAAGATAAATCGCCTCGAAGAATATCTCTTCAGGCAGAATTAGAGCGTCGCTCGCAGTGTATATAGAGCGGAGCATCCTGTAAATTAAAAAATAGAGCCTTGTCTGAGCCTCGATCTTGTTAAAATGATACTGGAGTTGAATAATATATTTGGCCACCTACATCACTAATCTCTAGCTCACCCTGACGGGAGCACCAACTCCTGACGGGAGCACCAACTCCTGACAAAAATATTTCTTTTAATCCGCTGATTTCTAGATATTTGTCTTGTCTTGACGAATGAACAACTAATCAGAAGCTTTTGCATGCTGTCAGGGCTTAGGGCTCGCCGTTTGTATATGTAACTTATCTGCACGTTTCTTTGAAGTGATTCCCCTGTTCTAAATTGTCGAACTCTCTTTTACCGCGATGCTTCAAAACCATTACAACGACTAACATCTGATAGCTTTGGAGAGAATGAATTATAAGAAGGCTCTGCTCAGAAGTCGCCTCACGATAGATAATTTTGTAGAATACAGAAAATCACCCAAAAGCTTCTCCCCACTCCCAGAGCTTACCAACTGTCGTAGCTAGCAATCACGCCTTGACACCCTTTTGCATTACTTTGGGAAGCTCTTTGGGTTTTGGAGGATTCGAATAATATTCCGCAAGTTCTGTAGCAAAACAAGTTTCCCATTTGTCTTCATTGCGAGGCCTCCAGCCCAGCCTGCGTGCAAGCACGGCTTTACAGCGAGAGCTAATTATAATGTTAGCCATGGACCAAGAAATTAATTGATGAGATGATCGCGCACTTTGACCCAAATGCTAGTTCAACTCGGGCCTTGTTTCCACCTGCCCATGCATTGGCGGCGTCTTCTAGAGAAACGCTTTGAAGTCCAGAGGCCTCGAAAATACCCATCTTGATACCAGCATCGAGAAGTCGCTGAGACATCTCTTGATGCGTGTGTTCCCCGGTCTCGCAGAAATAAATCCCCCGCCGGCCCGATGGAACATTGGCGCCTTCGTAGATCTTCTCAAGGAGAAGAAGAAAGAACTCGGTAAGGTCAAGGATGTGGACATGGGTCCAAATAGTCCTCCCATCACCAATCACCTTTACTTGTCCAGTCTTTAGTGCATCCTTAATGATTGCGGGTAGCTGAACAGAGAACTTGTTGAAGAGTCCTGTTCCTAAGCCAAAGATTGTCGGCGCCATGACAACGAAAGTCGGGATACCTAGTTTCTCTCCAGTTTCAACGACAGCAATATCCGTGGTTCTTTGATAGTAGACCTCTTTTGCTTCTCGTAGCTTTTCGTACTCGTAAACACTTTCGTCATCCGAAAGCACTCGGGATTCTACAAAGTTTTCCGACCAGGGCCGGTCACTTAAATTGGAGGTTCCCGATATCTAGATGACGAGTAAGTCTTGCTTCATCAGTGAACAATCATGCTTTCTCATTACCTGAATGTATGCTGGGCTCACGCCAGCTTTATCTCGCCTGGTCGCTAAACCTTGTATCAAGGATTTTGAGGAAGCCGTGTGCCAACCCGCACCCGCATGGATGATGACTGCTCTTAAATTAGCCCGACCCTGTCTATGGTTGATTGCACATACTATCAAAGCTCTGGGCAATACTGTTCATTCGATCGAGGTCATCGAAACCGTCAATCACAATTGCCTTGACGCCTTGTTTTTCAACCAAAGCAGCCTGATGCTCTGAGCGTACCAATGCGCTGATTTCATATCGCTGGTTGGCATGGTCTTGGTGCGCACAGAGTGCCGTCAAAATGGAACCGCCACTACAACATGCAATTTTAATTAGCCCTTACGGTATGTCGCTTAGCAGTTCTCCGACTTAAATGACATACATGTAGCCCGACGCGCCAGTAATGAGAAGAGGCGTCGCCATAGTAATCTGGTTTATGCTGGCAACTCGGTCCTAGTAGGGTCTCTGTAATGAGGTGAGGGTGATAGAAAAGATCTCGATTTATGCATCCTAGGACAGGATACATTGGTTATAAATTCATGTGGGGATAGCTCGCGCGGAAATCGCGGAACATAACTAGATTCTCCGCCTTCCCACATCCTGTTCTCAACACCCGATCACCGTTAAACGAAATGCCGAAACTAATGAGACGGGCCACCCCAAAACACGTAGTAAATGGGATAAAGTACAACATCATATCTCAACAACCATGAATTCTCATAGATGCTCCTTATAGACGAATATTCTAAATACTATTCATAGTACGCTCCGGAGGGTTAATTTGCTTGATCACATGATGACTAAGCATAGCAGAACGTCCGCAGCATGCTCAGATCTACGTAGTGAGCAAAAGCGGCGAGAGGGATGAGCACTAATACGGAAAGAGAAACTAAGAACCACCAGCAGAAATCCGATACTTAGGCCATGAAATTATAGTGCAGGTGCTGTTGGATCGAGGTGCTAACATCAACGCCCAGAGTGAGCTGCTCGGCAATGCACTCCAGGCTGCATCACTCGATGGCCATGAAAAGCTAGTGCAGATGTTGTTAGATCGAGGTGCCGACGTCAACGCCCAGAGTGGGCGTTTCGGCAATGCGCTCCAGGCCGCGGCAGATAGAGGCCATGAAAAAGTGGCACAGCAGCTGTTAGATCAAGGTGCCGACGTTAACGCCCGGGGTGGAAAATATGGCAATGCAGCCCAGGCCGCAGCATACTCATGCTATGAAAGGGTGATGCAGATTCTGCTACATGGAGGGGCCAGCGTCCACGCCGATCGTCAGTTGTGACCAGTATTTGTGGGTCGCCAATCAGAAAGCCGGCATTGTTGCACCAAGCATACGAAAGTGTTCATCCCACCGATACCGTCTCTATACACTTCGCTCATCAACTGGGGTCACTCCCTGTGTATGATGAGAGGTTGAACGAAGGAGAGAACAGGACACCTGGCTAGATAGCCTGACCATTAGGCCATTTTCGGCATGCTGAGGGGTGAGCACTGAAACGGAAAGGGAAAGCCAAGAGTTGCCAGACATTATCCGGTATATATGCCAAGATGTAAGCATTCAGGGAGAATTTCCATCGCCCGAGGTTTTCGTGTAACCACATAATCTCTTTTCAGCAGTTGTCAAAGGAAGTTGAAGGTCTGCGAATATGTGAAAACAACCCTCGAACCAGGTATGAGAACACACTAGCTTCTCATTATAGTATTTGCTCTCTACTGCGTAGTTTAGCCTATGATCAAGACACTGCTTTACTCGAACTCACTGCTTGTGAGCTCACTGCTAGGATTGTGTCCTATCTTCAATAATTTCAGTCCTACTTACTTTAACCGAGTTGTGCATCACTCACTAATGGCCATTATTTAAACTTTTTTGAAATGAGGGGGTTTTGATTGAAAGGTCCTAATCACAAATTAGGTGAGAAAGTCTACTTTAATGATCACTTAAAACGTTTAAGTATTTTAATGAGGCGTTGCAAACCGCAGAATCATCTTAGTGGAACCTGCCGACTTGCTTGTTGCCTTGTGAATCACTGAGAAGCTGCAATCATCTCTGCCTAAACTTTACGCTTCTTCTTGGTTGAGGGCACACGCCTCTCTATATTCCGGATCCCTGATATTGTCCCCTCTGACTTATCTGTCTCTGAAACTGGAAAATGCTGAACTGGTGGACTGTAATCCCACTGCTTATATCAGTTACAGTTGGCTGGCTAGGCTATCAAACTAAGCCGGAGAGTTCCGCCCCTCAAATTCCACCCACCATGCCCCAGGACGTGCTCCAGGAACTGCTCCAGGAAGTGAGCAGTGAGCATATTACCCCCCAAATTTGTTTTCCACGACAGCCGCAGTTCTGGGCATATTATTCGTCCGGGCCTGGCATGACAGTCCAAGGATGGCCCTCCCAAGGCGGAATCTATACGCTTGATGTCTCTAGCCGAGTGGAGATAGAATTCCTGGAATTGGACCCATTTAACAATACGCGGCGTCCGACAAATTCCGATCCCGAATGGCAGCAAAAGGAGAATGCGCATTGCGATCGTAGTGAGTGATAATAATGCTTTCATTGAAACGCTGTATATTTCTAACTCCTGACAGTGCGACGTCTTGGCCCAACATGGTGGCCAAGCGAATTGGCATGGTTTGAAAGCGAAATCTCCGGCATGCTTGATGAAAGGTCTAATAATTATGTTCGGGTCGGTTGGACCCCGGATGGTGGGGCGTGGGTTTGGAAGACAACAGAAAAGGGCGCGAGTGAGAAAGGTGGAGCAAAGCTGCAAAATGCCCGTACCATGGAGGAGCGTTGCTTGGTGATTGAAAGGCTAGGAGGAACTTTCTACGCCGACCCAAGAGATTGCCCTTTTCTTGACCTTCCTTGACGGGTCGATATTTGATTCTCGGTCAGAGTGTATGCTGCTTCGGGCGTCTTCCGTGAAAGACGTATTACTAGTGTTGATTTGTTAGTTGAGAATGTAGTAGATCCAGGATGTTCTAACATCACATTGAGCGCTTCGATTCTTTCGCTTCTAATTTCCTTAAGGGTCTTTGTATTGTCCAATAATACTGGTAGCTACTCGGCATTTCACCTGTGACTCGGACATGTCATGGGACCCTACTTGCAGCATACTGTACCTGCTTGAAATCAAAAGCAGGGTCATTTGCCGGGAGCTAAGCGGCATTTCTTCTCTATTGATCTAAGTTTTGTTTTGGCACTAGTGCTTTTAGTTCAAATTTACTAAAAATCTACCCCTTCTGCCCTGCATATTGCGAAGTATGCACACATGCACATGAAAATATTTCTACTAAAACCAGGTAAAACAGTCATAAGTTATTTGGATTATATGGTCTCGGTCATTTAGCCCTGTAGGCTGCTGGCCAGAGGGGAGAATATGACTTTTCTCATTTTGTGTCTCCGATAAGCATCCCAAATGGCCCAAAGCCAGTGCATCCAAAGTTTTGAAAGTCGAGACTCCTGAAAAGGCTATCTAGATCTAAATAGTCAATTATCGTTCACTATATATAAAGTCTCGATACCATGCAGCGTCAAGTACCTCGGGAGCTTGGTATAGTCAATACTCTTCTGTCGTAGACCGGAGGCCCGCAATACTGCAGCCATTTTCACTACGTAAGTAAAGGAAGTTGAAGGTCTGCGAATATGTGGAAACAACCCTCGAACCAGGGATGACGCCGGGTAGTGAAGGCATTGGATCAAGTTGCGAAGGATATTATCAAGTGAAAGACAGCATTTTTTTGAGACATTGGGGATTTTGTGTATTGAGAACTTGACAAGGGTATCTGAGTTCCATATATTATTGTTCTTTGTCTATATGCAATAATCTAGTTATAAGTTCCGAGCAAATCGCCCCGGTGCCCCCTTGACCGCTCTATATAAAATTTCTATTGATCAAGGCTGTAGCAATGCACCGACAGCAATAAGTGAGGCTGATGGTCCCCCAGTCTACTTCCGGTTATTTCGGGGCCGCACCTTTCCAGAACAGCCAGCCGCAGGCCGCGACGAACTTCAGTCCTGCGGCCAACCACAGCGCCGACTCCATGCCACCGCTGCTACGACTCAGCCAACCGCCCGCGATCGCACCCACCAGCAACGACACCACACCTCCGATACGACGATTGCGCTTGACATTGGTCGTGGGCTTGTCCGTGATCTTCGGATCCGAGGCAATATCGAAATAGACACTGGTGAGAACCACGGTGGGAATCTCGTTGAAACCAAGCGAGCGGCTACAAGTCATGGCACCCGCGGACTGAAAGGCGAGCAATGCGATAGGAATCAACTCTAGGAAAAGGGGGCCTCCATCCAGAGACGAGTCTTTCGAGGAATGGGGAATGAGGTCGGCCTCGATCAAAGCCACGGCGATAATTATCAGGATGGTCTGGAAGAGGAAGGAAGCGAAGAGGGTGCCGCGACGCAGAGCGCCCACGTGCCGCATGATGTTGGAGAAGATCATGGCACCGGAGAAGAAGAAGACGATCGAGATAAGCGATTTAAGCCAGCCCCAGGGCTTGCTGGTGGGCTGGTTGGACGCACCAAGACCGAGGAAGATGGTGTTTCCTGTTCACGGCGGATCAGTATAGGGAGGTGGGTTTCAGGGTTGGCCGTGACTCATACCCGTTTGCATGCCCAGGAAGCAAGACCAGGCATTGTAGGCGCTGCTATCACAAAGACCGGTCAGGAAGCAGAGAAGCAGACAAATCAAGTCCGCATGAGTCGTGTCCACGTTTTGCATCCAGCCCCCCGTGAGAGTGGACTTCTGAGGCTTGTCCGGGGGAGGACTAGCCTCAAGATCGGGTTGAGCGACTTTCTCCATATCTACGAGAAGTGCGCAGACCAATTCCAGAGTCCAGATTCCAGAATCTAGTCAACTGTGTCCAGAGCAAAGTCCGAGAGGGAAACGGGGAAACGGGGAAACGGGAAACACTGCGGGAAAAGAAAACAGAGAGGTACCCGAAAACAATTTTACCCGGACTGCACTCCGATTACCCGCGCTGAACTTGACTGGTTCGTGATGGCATCAGTGGCCCCAACTTCTTCGTAGGGCTGAATCTCTGCCGATGTTGGGTCTCGTGCTGTCTTTCAGTAGGCCTTATTTTCGTTGTAGACTCTTCTAGGTTGGTACTCCGTGAAGGTCAGTCTACGGATCGGTGAGTGGACCCCTAGAACACGGGCATAAAAGCTCGCATTGGCTATGGGATCCAAATAATGAACGAAGAGCATGTGCAACGCGAGTACATCGCCGCTTAGGGTGAAGGTAGTGAAAACTACTCGACTTCTGGCCGTGGGATTGATTTTGTGACAGCCTGGGACTTCAGGCAGACATATATATATGGACCTGGTATGTAAGGCATCAAGTATCCTCAATCAGGTTTAGCGTGCAGTAGCATCTCCGAAGTCAATCTCCGGTGTCTTTTCTCGTTGCGCCAAGTCGACCATGCGACGCCATTCACAGAGCGCCCTCGCCCTTTGGCGCTCTCAGTTACCTCCTCCTCCTCTCTCTCGCTCCATCCTCATCCGCTTTCAAAGCTCCGCCAATGACCCCTCTCGACACCCACAAGTCCGTACCCCAAGACGTCAATGGCAGACACGAGATGGCCAAAAACATATCCTCGAAGTCGACTCCCTAGGGAAACCAGGCGAGATCGTGGTGGTATCAGATTCACCTCGTTTGAATGCCAGAAAAAGACAGAGAAAGCCGAATGGCGGGTCTGAGGATGCAGAGCAGTTGACACTGAGCTCGATGTTGGATGCTCTCGATGAAGAGGCGTCGGATCTGACAGACAGTGCAATTGATTCTGCATTTGAGATGTTTCGGGGCACACACCGGCCCAACGATACGTTAGCTCCCGGCGAATGGGAGAATCTGCGATCAAAGCTCGTGTCGTCGTTCACCTATAGCCAACTATCCGATTATATCGCCGAGTCCCGAAGCAAGGTCTCCGGAACCGATGAAAACGTGGGAAATTGGAGGCCAGGGACATCCATGTTCTTACATACAATCCCTGAGGGGGCACGGGACGACGTCACCGATCGTGTTGCGACATCGCGGGACTTGAAGGGAAAGTCTCGTATGGCAGAACAGATTCTTCGAAACTGCTGGCAACTATCAATCGCCAATGAAGTTGGTCAGCTGGATCTTCGGTTGCCAACGGAGTATGCTGTCTTACTCTTGAATGCAGAGCACTTCTCGTTTGACGAAGTGGCCAGCCTCCACGGATCTAGCATTGACATCACGAGCTCCCTGGGTCTTGTCAGGATCACCGGAAAGAAAGAGGCTTGCGAATCCATTCGCGAGGTCATTCTTGATGCCACAGCCAGAATTCGTGAGCAAAATGTCGATATCGATGCTGATAAAGCAAGCTCAGGTCGGGTCTTTGACTCGGACTTCCTCGAATGGGTGGGGAAGACCTACGGAGTTGCCTTTGATAAGGGGTCGTCGTCTCATATGCCGGACAAGATTGTCTACCTTGCGGAGAATGAGCGTGGCGCCCACGAGGCTCGGAGGACGCTCAACTTGGCCATTAACGAAACCAAGCCTGTTCAGTTGCCCTTTTCCTCCTACCTGCCAGCGTCTGAACAAGCGAGTGTGTACCATATCAGCCCCGATAACAACGTGTCATGGTTCGACAGGCAAATGCTATGGTTCCGTTGGGCCATGTCTAGTGCCCAGAGTGCGGAGGCAGCCCCGTCCAGTCCCATTTTTGATTCCCACCAGTCCAGGCTTTCGGATGCGTTGTTGAAGCTTCTTCGCACGAGTCTTCCCACCAATGTGGGACCTCAAAGCAGCTCCCAGGTGCATGAATCCGTGACCGCTGCCGTTGGGAGATGTCTTTTTGCACGAAAAGCCTCATTCGAGGAGACTGTCCTGACTGCCCCGCAATTGGGCGCGCTTTCTCTTCCTCGAACTTTCACCACCGAGATTCCTCGGATCGCGCCTTTCCTGGAATCACTTCCTCTACAGTCGCCTGAAGCGGCCCGGAAATACGACATTCGCTTGACTCCGTCTGCTCGCTTTGCGGGCACCCATCCCCAACTTGAAGTCGAGGTCATTGTCACTCCCTCAGAACTGGCCGGAGCAAGGGATGCAATCAAGGTGCAAAGTGTAAAATCCGTCTTCAGTACCAACAGTGTAGACTATCTCTTACCGGAGAATGGATTGGACCTGCGCTTCACACGCACCGTCTATCGCAAAGTCTCGAATGAGACCCTAAACGGATCATCGCATTACGAGCCCCTCGTCCGAAGCATCAAGGAGACTTTACAGGATGTGCTTGTTTCTGGGGACTCGTCACTTGGCTCCGTACCTCCGCCTCTGTTCTGTCAGATTTCGGTCCCCGGTGATCTCCAGTCACCGGTCGACCCGATCACGAACGACCACACCTCGGCTGAGTACTTGCTTCCCCCGCTCAGCGACTTCCAGGGTGCGATTACTCAACAGTACGACTTTGACGGAAGGCCAATGACTTACCGTTTCTTCGAGAGCGGGCCATTCCTTGCCGCTCGCACAACGGAACTACTCTTGAATATGGAGCTTCCAGGTCCTGGCTCGGGGATCGCAGCCGACCAACCCCAAGAGTCTGTGGAAGATGAATTCCATGCATTCTACAAGGCCGCATGCAACATGGCGTTCAAGATTCACAAAGCGAAGTTCGAGACTGCGGAAGCCGTCTAGGATTCCTCTGATTACCCTCTTCTGTATATTATTTGTACATTACGCATATATTGGCGAGGCGTTCTTGCATGGGCAGGCCTTCTTGAAAAATAACATTGGGACGAACATTTGGTCTCTTGACCAGCATCTGATTTTGATCCTTGCCGACATAATGTAGTAGTATGTTCGATTCAGCGCCAAACTCCTGATATCCCCAAGTCTAGTTCAAACCCAGATAAATACCCTCCCTCTTAATCTCCAGTGCTATGAACAAACGCCGTCCAGTCGCGCTTGAATCGTCTTTTCGTCAAATCGCCCACTGTCACCCTCGTAGTGACGCAAGACCTCCAGGGTCATCAGTCGTCGAGGGGCTTTGCGGCCGGTCATCAATTCAAACTGCGCAATTCCCTGTTCAATCACGTTTTCCAGTCCGTCCGATAGAACCCACGACCTCCCGGTATCGCTCCGAATGCGACGCATTTGTTGTAGAAGAGGGGTGTCCAGAGGCTTATAAGCCAGCTGCAAGCTAAATTAGCATCTAATGAAGGTACTCGGGGTTTGAAAAGACTGACCTCCAACACAACTCCCCCGGTTGGACTTCCTAGCCACTGAAGGGGCATCTCGAAGTTCGCCGGGAGCTCGTTGCGGTCCGGGTCAGCGGGCACACAGGATGCAATGAGACTAGGCGGGCTGGCGTCGTCGGGCCAGGCATCCTGCGTTGACCGCAGAACTCGGACGACCTCCGCCGAGCCAACCTGAGAAGATGCCCACGAGTTGAAGTGCCCGGCGACTTCCTCCGCTCGTGACAGGGTTCGGTTGTAGATGAAGATTTTCCGACAGCCCAGGCGAAGCATCGCGTAAATGGCCGACCGGGCCATACCACCGGCACCAATCACTAGACCCGTAGTCTTTGCGCTGATCGCATTGCGAGGCGACAGGTGGCGATTGATACAGGTCATGATACCCACCCAGTCCGTATTCTCTCCGTACCAGCCGAGCACCGGACCTGCCTGGTTTCGTCGACTGGCTTGTTCCTGAAGAGTAAACATGGTGCCATCGGGATGTCCCCGCAGTGGCATAATGGTGTTGATCGCGCCAATGGCTTCGGCATGCCGACTCTTGGCTGCAAGTTTGTGGTAGACTTCCACTCGCCACGGTTGGACGACACTGGACCCTCCGAAATTCGGATCCCGGCGCAATTCATCCAACATCGCTAGCGACGGAGACTGGGGAATCTTGTAAGTGTGGCTCATGCCGCAATGTTGGATGGCCGCATTATGCATGGCAGGAGACAGACTGTAGGCCACACTGGCTCCAAGGATACAAAACTTCAATGGATCAAGCACATAGCTCTGGAAAAGAGCTCGGACAGCGTCGCGCGACGTAATCTGGGCATCCCGCTCGTTCTCCGTCTCTCGGGTGATGGCAGGATGTGTGACCCCAGTCAAAATCGAATTAAACACTTGTGATGTCCGCCCAAGGCGACCGATATTATATGCAATCAGTGGCGCATGATCGCCTGGCAGCGACCGGATTTTATTGGCAAACTCAACGACTGTTGCGTTCTCCTCGCGGTTGGTTGCGACTCGCAGGAGGCGAACTAGTTGACAGCCGAGCTTTTCCGCTTGATGATAGAGGGCAGTAGCACCTTCATCTTCCCATTTCACGCTTGAGGACGGTTCAAAGATGTGCTCTCCGATGATCTTGGTCTTGCCCCGGGCGCGCACAATCTGGGCTAATTGGGATTGGTTCTTGCCAATATCCACGACCAAATATTCCACTGCAAGACGAAGGCCGTGCTCCAGAATATTGAAATACGACGCAGATTGATCCTGCTCGCTAATGCCAGATTTGGATGTGTCGATTGAGAGAATCACAGGGGTTCGCGCATTGCGGCGCAATTGCGATACCTGCTTGCTGATTGTATTGACCATGTCGGGCCCCCAACGGTCGACGCAGAGTTCAATTGCATCACCGCCAGATTCCAGTTCTGGTAAGATCACGTTGTCATCATTCAAATCGGAGGAGCGGATGAGGATGGCATGGGTGAAGGAACGAAGCTCGGGGGGTGTTTCCAACAGGACGAATGGTGAGTCGTAGCTTGAGTGGTTGACATCGACTCCGGTGATGAAGCGGACAAATCGAGTGAGATCCTCTTTGACCTCTTGCAACTTGAATGAGTAGGCAGCGGATCGCGGATCGGGACTCCCGTCATCTGCTACAATGCGAGTGTGGTCCTCGACATTGAAGAATTCGAAGTTGGAACATGTTCGGTGGAGGGGGTCCCCATCCCGCAGAAGTCGTACAGCCTGGTCCTCGAGACCTAAGAGTTGTTGAATCCGATCTATGTCACGAACGATATGAACTACCGGGTTCGTGGCGGAATAGTGTCGCAGGTGATCTTGCACGGGTCTTGTAAGACTTCCCAACCCACACTCAATCACACATCCATATTGGTGGTTGTCCAGCATAAGTTTGAGGACCTCAATGTCACGGCGTTGAAACTCCTGGCTTCCGTGGAGCTTGAGATATTCCGATCGTGGCATGCCCGTGATTTCCTTGAAGTAATGATCTTCAGTGATAAAGCGCCGTTTGAGGGCGGCGGCCGCGACAAAGCCTAGCGAGCGCTTGCCACAGCCACGGATGCCCACCAAGATGAGTGATGCATCAGGCCTAAAGGTTCGAGGTGCGTTCGGCGGCGGATGCATGGTGGAGAGGTGTTTCGATGGAGGGCCGGGGGAGGGGGGCTCGGTGTCGCGAGGGCGGGAATGGCAGTCGAGCATATTGGGAAGCGACTAGAGATGGGGAGCCATGGCCGGGACTCCGGTAGCGGGTAGCGGGTAGCAGGTAGAGAGTAGAGAGTAGAGTCGCAGTCGAAACAGAACAGGGTAGCGGAGTTAGAGAAATCGGAAAATGGGCGAGCGCATCTTTCCCCAGATGCCGGAGGTTGTGGGGCGATCGTCTTATCGCGCACTTTGATTTGTACGCGGTTAAAGCCTTAGCCAGCAAGGTCCGCATTGCAATATGCCTAGCCTAGACTATGAGTACGGAGCGATGGTAGGTATAGTTGAAGGTATCATTGGGTATTGGGGACGTCGAACTCGAGACCGAGACTCTCACGCTGTACATGCTTCCAATTATGCTTCCAATTATGCTTCTAGACGGTTCAACTAAGTCTCCTTGAACTCGTACGGGCCCTCTCGGTCTTGGACCTCCACCTCAATGCGTCCTTCCTCGATCTCTTTGCCGTCTACCTCGATGGTGGCCCGCATCACATCGCCTGCACTGACCTGGCCAACTCCCTTGGGGGTTCCCGTCAGCACGATATCTCCCTTCTCTAGGGTCATAACCCGTGAAATATGCGCCAGCTGCTGCGGAATCCGGTACAGCATCAGACTTGTCGAGTCTGCTTGGCGCTCGGTCTGTCCAACATGGAGACGCAGGAAGGCATCGTGGGGGTTCGGAATGCGGGATTTGGCAATCTCCTGGGAGATGGGCAGGAAGGTGTCAAAGCCCTTGGCGATGGACCATGGAAGGCCCTTCTTCTTGGCTTCCTCCTGCACGTTACGGCCGGTCATGTCGATAGCGAGAACGTAACCTAGAGAGAAGGCTTAGTGGCACTCATATGCGACCGGAGGATTCTGACTCACTCTGGATGGCATCCAATGCACCCTGCTCATCGTTGGGGTCGAGATCGCGCACAGTCTTGCCGATGACCAAGCCCAATTCCACCTCGTAGTGCACGCTGACGCCCTTAGGGCGGAGAACGGGACCACCGCCGGGAACAAGAATGGAGGAGGAGGGCTTGAGGAAGAAGAAAGGTTGTTTGGGCTTAGCGTTGTTCAGCTCGGTGATGTGATCGCTATCGAGTGACAAATTCGCGTTAGCATTGGAAGTGCAGAGAGCGCCGCGCGGGAGGTACGCACGCATAGTTACGGCCGATACACATGATTTTGCGGCAATTGGCACGGATAGAGGCCATGGTGGGCGAAATAGAGTGCGGAGTAGAGCAGACTAGGAAGTGGAAAGGAAGGGAATATATGGATGGAGAGTCGGACGAGCTCCGGCGATGCGGAGAATGTGGCCCGCGGGCCCGCTTGTGTTCTTACCCACTTCAGCGGCGGCTGTTGCTATTAGCACAGCGGAAGCCATGATATACGATTCGGTTTTCAAAGAGTACTGTAAGTTCGCGATTTAATTGCTTTCAAGCCATTTGAGAGCTCATAGCATCGTCTCATCCAAATTTAAAATCGAAAATGGAATGTTGCTGTCGGAAGGCTTGTCCGAAGCTCGGCTTCTTGGGCCGATGTCCTCAACGCGTGTCAGGACCTTATCAGGGACCAGCTATAGTGATAGGAGTCCTGCAGGAAAAGGTCAAGTCAAAGTAGGGCAACCTGGAGCAGACATTTCTTCGCATAGCCGAGGCAAGCAATACGCCCTGAAGGTAAAGGAAGCTGGTTATATAGCGTGTCTCCGTTGAGGCCAAAGTGTAACACGGCAGGACACCAGCGTCGGTGCGTAGTTATACCGCAGGGCCTATGCAACCTCTCATACCCAGCTGAATTCCAAACATTTGAGAACTATTGATTGACAGACCCCGACGTCGGGGAACTCGTCGACTTCTCCGTGATAAGATAAAAACCCCAACTTCTCCAACAGCGGGGTCTTCCACCCCTCTTTTTCCTTTCTAAGAAGGTGCTCAGCCGCTCGTATCAGCGATTGATAGATCGACGTGTATTAAAGAGTCCACGTTGTCACTCCCTTAGCCATCCACACTTCACAATTATGCCACTCAACGCCAAAGCTGTCTACGCCAAAGCCCACGCCGACCTGGCCCCTTTCGCCAGCCGGCGAAGCACCGTCCACAGCCGAAATGGTATCGTATCATGCACCCAGCCGCTGGCTGCCGCAGCGGGTCAGCGAATTCTGAGCCAGGGAGGAAACGCAGCGGATGCGGCTGTGGCCGTGGGTACGTCTCAGGACACTCGGAGATCTTCGAGAAGAGAGCTAACAACATCCATCAATAATAGCTGCCGCAATGAACATGACAGAGCCATGCTCGACTGGTATTGGAGGTGACATGTTCTGTCTTTTTTATAACTCCAAGACCAAGAAGGTCCACGCCTTGAATGGATCGGGTCGATACCCAGGCGCTGCTAGCCTGGAGCAGGTGCGCAAAGACCTGAAGATCGCCTCCGGTGAGCAAGGAAGCATTCCTATGCTGAGTGCCTTGGCCTCGACCACACCTGGAGCACCCGCGGGCTGGGTCGACACTGTGGAGAAATTTGGTAGTGGAAAGTTGTCGATGGAGCAGATTCTACAGCCGGCCATTGAGCTGGGCGAGGAAGGATTCCCGGTGTCGGAACTCTCATCCCATGGAGTACGTAATTGTCTCTCGCGAGAAATCGAGTATACTGCGTGCTAACAGTCGCATAGTGGCACGAGGCTGAAAATGCCATTCGTAACGCATCACCGAACTTCCGTGAGATGCTCAAGAAAGACCCGTCAGCCAAAGATGGTGTACGCAGCCCCCGCCCGGGAGAGATTATGAAGAATCCTACACTGGCAAAGACTTTCCGCACTCTAGCTGCAGAGGGAAAGAAGGGGTTCTACGAGGGTCGCATTGCTCAGGAGATTGTCAAGGTAATGAGTGACCTAGGTGGCTATATGACAATGGAAGACCTTGCCTACCACGCCCAGGTCGGCACTCAGGAGGTTGACGCGATCTCTCTGAAGTTCACCGGTCAGGATATCGCGTCAAAGCAAGGTGCGGGCACAGATGGTCCCAACGAGGGCGTTGAGGTCTGGGAGCACCCACCAAATGGCCAGGGCATCGTCGCACTGATGGCTTTGGGAATTATGGAAGAGCTCGAGCGAAGTGGAAAAATTCCAAAGTTCAGTGAAGCACAGCATAACTCGGCGGAGTACCTTCATGCGGTGATTGAGAGCCTGCGAATTGCCTTTGCCGATGCTGCGTGGTGGGTGACCGACCCCGACGTGGAGCAAGTGCCTTCGCAGGGTCTACTGGCACGCGAATACCTTGCCGAGCGAGCCAAGTTATTCGATCCCGAGCGTGCAGCCGATCTCTTGGACCATGGTAGCCCGGCGCATAACCACTGTGACACCGTCTTCTTTGCGGTTACTGATCGTGAAGGCAACGGTATCTCCTTCATCAACAGCAACTACGCCGGTTTCGGAACGGCCATTATCCCCGCAGGCTGTGGTTTCAGTCTGCAGAATCGTGGTGCGAATTTCTCGCTTCAACCAGGTCATCCAAATGCATTGGCGCCACGCAAGCGTCCATATCACACCATCATCCCGGCACTTATTACAAATGTGGCTGATGGATCCCTTCACTCTGTTTATGGAGTCATGGGTGGCTTCATGCAGCCTCAGGGCCATGTCCAAGTCCTTCTCAACATGCTCGCATTTGGATATCACCCACAGGCAGCTCTGGATTCTCCGCGCTTCTGCATTGCCGCACCTACATCGGAGAGCACCGATCGTACGGTTTGCGTCGAGGAGGGGATCAGTGAGGAGGCTGTAGAGGGTCTGCGTCGTAAGGGTCATAAGATCGAAATACTTAACGGCTGGGAACGATCCATGTTCGGCCGGGGCCAAGTCATTCGCCTGCACTACGACGAAGGGCAGCAAGTCTACAGTGCTGGAAGTGACCCCAGAGGCGACGGAATGGCGTTTCCCATGATTTAATGAGCCAAGCATCTAAATTGAAATGGATAATTTGTCGAATGTAAATGTCAATGTCTGAATTGTTTGCATCCGGGAAATCGATTGCCATCTAATTGCCGTATGACCAGTGACCGCACTGTTGACACTGATGATCCAATGATACTGGCATAGGTGGAAAAGCGACCCATTTGTCATTTCTGGGGATGTAATGGAGATTAGAACCCTCTAGACCAGGAAGCAAGATCCGAACCTCTTGAGAAGGATTGCACTTATTCGAGACCCAGCACCCCCCGGAGAAGTGCCATGGGACTCATCAGCTTCCGGGGTAGGATTCCAATGGCAATTTATTTCCCAACCAGCTCTCAAGCTCTCAATGTTGGGAGGAAGTGCAATTGGGGCAGTTGTGAAGTGACGATCAGTGACGCCGAGTCGGATCATTGTCCCCGGATGTTTACTCCACACCATAAAAGACAATAAAACACATGAGAAGCTTGGAAAAGCCTATTTGGTCCTGTGGTATCGAGGCCACCAGACCAATCGGAAATCTAAGCACAATGATTGAAAATTCTAGTCCAATTTCTCCATTTTCCCTCATAGGTCTAGTGAGGGACTACTTAACCCCGTTCAAAGAAACGAGTTTGCCCGGGGAAAACCACCGGGGAAGAATGACGGCCTTTCTCTTCTTCAGACTTTCTCATCTTGATCCAGAAGTTTGAATTGTATCAGTTGAATAACATCCGATGGCTGGAGACAATCAATCTTACGGCACCAACGAAGCCAATGGGACCGATGGCCGAGTCCATTCCCCAGGGGGTACACCGAAGCCCAGCCACGAAGAAGAAGAAGGCATCGATGGAGCACCCGATGGATATGCAAATGAATCCGAAAAGTCGGAGCTCAAAGAATGGGATTGCTACGACAAACTTGGCTATAGCTACCCCAAGTGGAAGAAATGGTGGATTATATCGGTCATCTTCGCTATCCAGGTGTCGATGAATTGGAATGCTAGTTTCTACGCCAGCAGCATCCTTCTATATGCAAAACACTTTTCAATCTCCGAGCAGGCTGCACGCGTGGGGCAGATGAGTTTTCTCGTGGCCTATGCATTTGGCTGCGAGCTTTGGGCTCCGTTCAGTGAGGAGTTTGGTCGATGGCCCATCTTGCAGCTCAGTCTATTTCTGGTAAACATATGGCAAATTCCCTGCGCGCTTGCACCAAACTTTGGCACGATCGTCGTCTGTCGTACTTTGGGTGGCTTTTCGTCTGCAGGTGGTTCAGTCACACTTGGAATGGTTGCAGATATGTGGGAACCAGAAGGCCAACAGTGGGCTGTCGCATATATTGTCTTGTCTTCGGTGACTGGCTCCGTCATAGCCCCGATAGTTGGAGGATTTGTCGCCACATTTCTCGACTGGCACTGGAACTTCTGGATCCAGCTTATACTTGGGGGGTTTGTGCAGTTGTTACATCTGCCAGTCCCAGAAACCCGATGCGCTATTCTCATCACGAGAGAGGCTCGTCGGAGACGCAAGAATGGGGATATGGTTTGGAGTGGTGATGAGATCAAGGGCACACGCATGACCTTCAAATACCTGTTCATGGTCTGGATACGCCCGTTCATCATGTTCCTTCGGGAGCCCATTGTCCTGTGTCTCTCGCTCTTGAGTGGATTCAGTGACGCTCTGATTTTCACCTTCCTTCAGTCCTATACGCCGGTATATAAACAGTGGAATTTCAGCACCATTGATACTGGACTTGCTTTCATCCCGTGAGTACCCCTCCACTCAACAAGATACAAGTCCTGCGTTAACCATGCTTCCCCTTGTATCATAGAATCCTCGTGGGCTATCTTATCGCTTACGCGTCATTCCTGCCTTGGATTCATCGTCATTGCAAGGTCAGAGAGCGGGATCCCGATGCCTTACTGCCGGAAATTCGTCTTTATTGGCTACTATGGGGTGAGTATATCGAAATTTATAATTCGGTATCTGTGCATAGCTGACTCCCGATAGTGGCGCCGCTCCTTTCGATCGGGCTGTTCGGTTTCGCCTGGACCAGTTTGGGCCCACCGAAGGTGCATTGGATTGCTCCGATGATATTTTCCGCCCTGATTGCTATAGCTAATGTGAGCCGGTCCTGAAATTCAAAGTTAAGTTTGACCCCGGACTAACGCATCTCTATCTCGGCTCCAGTTCTCAATCTATATGGCCACGATCGACTACATGATCGCTGCATATGGCCCATACGCGGCCTCAGCAACAGGTGGGAATGGCTTTGCCCGCGATTTCCTCGCCGGTATTGCTGCGATGTACTCTGCCCCTAGTAAGTTATTGTTTTCCCTCAGCCAAAAGCTGTCCCCCGGAAAAGTCGCTCAACAATCCTAGTGTACAAACATATGGGAAAGAAACATGCGCTGGAGTGGGCCTCTACTTTCCTCGGATTCATGGCCATCTTGTTCACCATTCCAATCTACGTCTTTTATTGGTATGGACCGCGGATTCGCGAGAAGTCTCCATTTGCACAAGTGCTGGCTTCGGACAGGAAGAAGTCCGGACGCAGAGTATCCCAATGCGGATCCGGCGACCCAGACCCTGTGCAGCGCTATATATCAGGCGATTCTGCATAGAACGGTGTTCGAGGGATACCCCCAGAAATTCATGGTTAAGTCCGCGATTTACGCTTGTCACATAATTGTTTGCTATTTTGAAGGAAAAAGCACACGCTAAGAAAATTCGGAAACGACGGGCGAGAATGTTTCGTCAGATCAGAGACAAGAAAAGTATTGCAAATTGTGCGAGAATATTCAGTCAATTTTTTCCTTGAATTATTATGCCCTTTTCTTTTGTATTGTTTCCCTGTTTGTATTCAAGTCCATCACAGTGGAGTTGATTTGCACACGCCGATACCTAGTTTCCATGGAACCACCCAGTTTTGTCACGCCACTTCGATCTCAGAAACAGGGCACACTAGCTCTCGTGCGTCTGAACTTGGTGTCGGCTAACATCTACGATGTTCAGAGAAACCTCGATTAAAAGCTCATGCAGAGGTCGTTGTGTGCGGCGTATTTGGAAGACTATTTGTAAATCTACCATAAAAATATCCGGGTCTCTCTACCGGGGCTGCCATGTGACTGTTTTTGCCAGAGGTCCTCCGCGGTCATAAGTAACCAATGCGGTGTTGTGATCCAGGGCCATGACGCCCGGCCAGAAGCTCGAAGCTGGAGAAACCAGCGAGGGAGCACTCCATTGAATCTGTCCATTGTGAGGCGGCCCGGCAAAGACAACCTTGATCGCAGCGTGTTTGACCCATTCGACCTGAGAAGAGTCCTCGTCCGTCATGAAGGCGACCACCAGGGAACCGTCTGCAAAGGAGGAAACTTGCGGAGACCCTGCATTGTGTCCATGTTTTGGGCGGAAAACTTCGTGCCGCTTCTCCCAGGTTGCGCCATCATCGTAAGAAATAAGGCCTTCAATATTGAAAGGACCGTAGCGGGTAGTTTCAAATACCATAACCAGAGCCTCGCGGCCATTGTCAATGGTTTTCGCGATACCGTTCATGCCATCCCGCAGGGGTTCGTTGTTGCCGTGAAGACAGACCGGTTGAGTCCAGGTACTTCCCTGATCCTGCGAGACAACAAGCATGGTGCACTGGTTGTTGTGCGCAAACTCCTGAGAGTAGGTGAGTTGAACCTCTCCCCGCCGGCCGAGTCGCATGAAGGGTTCCCAAATACCGAAGGGGGGCTGCTTTTCCGCGGCCTGGGAGGCGAAATTCCAGGTCCGGCCGCTATCCATCGATCTGCAGACGGTGATACGGAAATGTGTCGGGCCATTTGGACCAAGATCATGGTTGCGGAAAGCTGCCAGGACTACGCCCGGAGCTGCTTCGACCAGGAACATGTTATCCACATCTCCTGCAGCCCGAGTCACCTCGGACAACAATTCGAAGCTTCGCCCATTATCCGTGCTACGTGCGACACAGAGGGCGCGCTTACCGTCCGGGAACCGAGTGAAGGAGGACAGAATGGAGCCGTCGGAGAGTCGGGCTAGGCGGGGATAGGTGCCTCCATTAGGCGGCGAAGACAGCGGGCGCTCATCCTTGTTGATCAGACCGCGACCGGGGAGGTTCTGAGCCTGAGGATGTGGGTCGGAGTGACCGGTGAGCGCATTCAGAACTTTTTGACCAAGATGTCCAGGCATGATTCAGTGGGAAGATGAACAGAAGAAGATGTACATATTGAAGCCGAAACCAATACCTCCCTTTGACGTCATGGGCCGACTTAGTCATTTTGGCTGCCTGGACCTGTTGACTGATGACTGTTAAGCTTCAGGTTTGGCGATGGTAATGAGGAAATAAAAGGGAAATCAGACATAGATATCCATTTCGTCAATTTACAATGTCATTTTACTGTAAGTGAGTTGGTGAGTCAGGGAGTTGGAGAGTTGAAGAGTTATGAGACGTGTCAGCTCCTAGTGTGAAGGTGAAGTGTTGTTGCGCAGGTACCTTCACCTGCCATTAGGATCCCAGACCATAGTGATCTCTGCCCTCTTAACTCCAGCTTCTGCTCCCGGAGTTTCTACAGTCCGGAGATGAGTCGATCTCCGCCTTAAACCCACGTCTGCACAGGAGTTAGCTCTTTGTCGCCGGACTATCGCCGTGCAATCTCCGACATCCATGATTTCATCATTTTGGAGCGCCTTAAATACCTTGCGCCCCCCTGGAAGCATGGAATAATGCAACCAAGCAACTGCTATCATGGGTTTTCTCTACTCTCAATTGTTGGTCCGTCCCAGCTATCCGAGCCGCTCCTTCGAAGGTGAAACGGTGCTCGTCACTGGCGCCAACGTGGGTCTCGGCTTAGAAGCGACACGCCACATCGTGCGCCTGGGTGCCGCCCGAGTGATCCTAGGTGTGCGAAATGTCGAGGCAGGCGAAGCGGCCAAGAAGGACATCGAGGCTTCCACGGGACGATCGGGAGTCTGCGAAGTGTGGAAGGTCGATTTGGCTTCCTACGACTCGGTCTTGGCTTTTGGTGATCGCATCGCCCAGATCCCCCGGCTAGACGCGGCAATCCTCAATGCGGCCCTGGCAACAAGCAAATTTGAGCTCGCTGAGGGCTATGAACGCAGCGTCACTGTCAATGTCATCAACACTCTTCTCCTCGGTCTGCTCATCCTCCCCACACTGAAAGCCACCCGACAAAAATCGCCGTCCTTGCATCCTCGTCTCTCCTTTGTGGTGAGCGAGGTCCACGGATGGGCTGACACGACCGAGCTTTCTGGGCAAGGCGATCGTCTACTCAAGGCTATTTCCGACCCGGCCAAGGCCAAAATGTCCGGGCGGTACTATATGTCCAAACTGCTCGAGGTTCTTTTGGTGCAGGAGTTGGCCAGCCGGGTGCGCGGCTCGGAAGTGATCATCAACATGTTGAATCCGGGTCTCTGTCACTCTCAACTAGGACGGGAGGCTGGTCTGGGCCTCATGCTCATGAAGATCGTCCTGGCGCGCTCTACGGAAGTGGGATCCCGCACCCTGGTCGCCAGTGCATCCGCAGGCCTTGAATCACACGGCGCGTACATGACCGACGGCCAGGTAGAGAACACAGCTTATTCGCCATTTGTGCGCAGCGAAGAAGGCATTCAGACTCGAGCAAAGCTTTGGAATGAGCTATCGATCATTCTGGACGGCGTGCGGCCTGGAATCATGGAGAACGCTCAATAATGAGCAACGGGCGCCCCTATCACTGTACTATATTGCTGACCCTCTAGGGTTTGATTGAAATGGACTGTCATCCTTTTAACAGCCTCCCTGCTATGTGCCTGCTTCTCCGTAATGATAGTGTGCCGTGAACAAAGTCGAGAAATATCGATTCAAAGAAACTCCACACGTCGTGGCGGTCTCATTACATGACACATCAGGAGGCTTAGAGAGCTCTCGACATGGTCTGAATGGAGCTGAGCTTGCACCAGACAAGTTCAAACTCATCTATTTTAACAACTAATTCGTACTCAACACCGGCACAGCCGACACCGACACCAACGAGACAGGCAACATAAAAATACGAGATCCAGGCGGAGGAAGGGAACAACAAGATACCATTATATTACCGGGACACACTATCACACCATTACCACATGCTAGGTACCTAGGTGTCTGGCTTGATATCGGAATGTGTGGTATACAGTCAGTCGACGATGTCAATACCTCTGAATTTGTAATACCCCTGAATCTGGTAATTTATAGAGATAGAGTACACGGAATATCATATCTCCGATATACCGCGGTATTCGTCCCGACAGCTTTCCTAATTTGGCTTAGTAGATGCCTACCTTTGTATAAAGCCTACGTTTTGTATTTCTGTTTTACACTGATCACTTTTCCCATCAACAACTCTCGTTTTCATCACTCCCATCTAAACGCTGACTTTGCTAGACTTTCATTCATTGAATACGTCTTCAGTTATCGTTACAACCCATCAAACCAGCATGAACAACCCCGAACTGCCGAGTTCCTGTGCGGCCTCGAAGGCACAGATGTCATTCTCGATCCACCCTCCGAGCCGCCTCTCTACCTGCCTCGCCAAACCTGGGTGATAGAAAAGAAGCTGTTTGAACGATCATCATGGCTGACGCAGGAGGACGTTACCGATGGCCTTGGACTTCCGTTCGCAGCTGCGAAGTTTCTCTGCTATCGTAAGGAAAATCCTAACAAGAAGGCTTTCATGCGGATTTATCTTCAAATTCCTATCAGTGGCACTCAATATCAGAGCCCTCAAATTCGGCGAAACCAAGCTGCTAAGCCACTGCCGCACACTGAGTTGGCGGCCTTAAAGGAGCTCAAGATAGGAGGATGTGATGTTGTCCCTGAGCTCCTTGCTTACCAAGAGGGAAAGCAAGGCGAAGACAGTATCATTCCGGGAGGTTACATCACTTATGTGGTCTGGGATAAAGTCCCTGGAAAAGCCAGAAGATATATAGATACGTGGAGATATAAAGAAGTGAAGGAGTTAAAGTGAACTTTTTGACGCTTTTATGCCCTTAAACACTTCCTTACCTTAATAATCTTACTTTTCTCTTACTTTTCTCTTACTCTTCTCTTACTTTTCTCTTACTTTTCTCTTACTTTTCTCTTACTTTTCTCTTACTTTTCTCTTACTTTTCTTTTACTATACCTAAGGTTGAGACTGGTTTACTACCACCCGTGTCTCGCGTTAGCCGTGCCTGGTACCTGGGCCCGTCGTTCTATCCTAAGTCCATTCGTGCTCCGGCTGGATGATGTTAGTGTTTTTAGTGTCTATAAGCACTATCATAGTGAGGCTATTGAAGCTATAACTATAACTGGTTATACTAAGTTTACTAAGCTTGACTTTCTGGCTGCTATTACCTCAATCCGAGCCAAAACTTTTACACCACATACAATTCGCCTTGGTTTCTAATTATCTGGTATTTGGCCTTTAAATCCTGCCATTGTGTGTGATAAACTAGTTGTTTATGATCATACTCAATTACCAACATCACCCTCATCAAATTCGACCAAATCATCTAATTTCACAGATATCAGTACGCCCAAGACAATTAAAAGATTTTGAACGGCTAGAGAATAAGCTTTTACCTTCAAATCATGACCTTTCTGACTATGAAAAAATAGTTCAAAAGCTATCTAAAGGTGCACGGGCGTGCTTGTATGAATCGGAGGAAGCTCGGAAGGAAATTGAGTCATCAAAAGCTGCAACCTCCGTGCGCCACGCACGCTATAATATGTCAAGGTCAACCTTTAGATCAAAGGGTATTGTATCTTTATCAGATGTCTCTGGGATGAAGCGGGATAAACAAAAATTGACGGAATTGGAGGCAATTGATAAACTACGGCCAGTGTGGAAGAAAGTTATGATGGAGTTAAAACGGCATTGTAGGCAGTCAGGACGCCGTCTAAAACGCTGAAAATTTGACGATTTACTGTCTAGCTAATACTTATTGATGTTCGCATCTAAACTACTAGTAATTATAGTGTAAAGGTGGTGAATTAGGGCGTTGAAGTTGAATAATAGTGGAATTCATTCGGTGGTGTCGGGCCCTCGCTTGCGAGGGCCCAGTAATTTTGGTAAAAATTACCTGGGGTCGGTTAGTGTAGACCCTAAACCCTTTCCCCGTCCGACCCCACATCATCTCAACTTCCAAGGTTCATCTTCTGAGACCTAGCAACTCACGGAAAATGGCGTGGCCACTTCCCCCAGAGATAACTGACCGTATTGTGTCACTCCTCGAAAACCCATTGACTCATATAGACACCAAGCTCGGCTTAGCTCAATATGCTTCAGTGAATCGCGACTGGCAGCCCATTGTCGAGGAGCGAAGCTGGGCGAAACTCCGCGTCAAGACAGGAACTCCATTGAATCTAGACCAATTGGAAAGATTGACAAAGGATCCACGACGCCAATCATATATTCGGGATATCGAATTGATCGTGGAGCTTGAGCCTTACGATGAAGCTGCCAGAGCTCATTTCGAGACAGAATCTGAGAATGAGCGTAATAATCAGATCTTCTCCGATGCAATCCGCTCAATCCTTCAAATCATCGCGAAATGGAGATCATCGCAAGGTATCTCGCTCTCCGTCAAAGCTCAGTCCCCTAGTGATCTGGTTGCTAGTCCAAATAGACTTAGGCGAATAAAGGCCGCTCGTGCCGAGCGGACTGCAGATATGTTGAATCGCAGATTTGAGAGAAACTACCTTCGACTTGACGTATTTGAGAGTCAGGTAGCACTAGTCAGCATTGTGCATACTCTCAAAATAGAGGCGTTAGCCGACAGACGACAAATCGAGGCGACTTCGTGCGCTCGTCTTGCCTCGAAATTTCCTAACCTCCATACGCTCAAGTTGCTGTTGAATGACACCTGCAAACGCGATAAGGATCTAAGAAAACGTAACCGCGACGGTATGTTCTATTTACAGGCCAATTAACTATTTTTTACTACATACTATGTTCATTTCCACGGTTTACTAATAATATATTTAGAATTCGCTGCTCATATTCACCTTTTACCGCCTAGCATAAGAACCTTCAACTTCCATTTTAATCATGAACCACCTAGGGATCACAACTTCTCCCCAGATGATATCACAGACCAAGGGGTAGATACTCTAAGCTCGCAACTACATAAGTTCTCTCAACAATTAGAGACACTCAGTATCTACGGAATGACATTTGGAAATGAACTTTTCTGGCCACCAGAATCAAACGATAACCATCCATCATGGCCTGATCTGAAAACCATCGACATTAAATACATCCCCTCAACCCCGTCCGGGAAATGGCTCTTTGTTGACCGTTCTGATCGCGATGAGGACGATCAATATGAGTCCACGGATTCAGATCCACATAACGAATTTCCGGAATACGTGAGAACAGTACTCGAAGATCGCAGCGGCAAGCCCTTCCGAGAAGTCAGTGTGCCGGGTCTCTTCAATGAGCTATATATGGCTGTGGGCCAGGCAGCATTGTATATGCCTAAATTGGAGGACCTGCGTATGGAAACAGAGTCGGGAAGAGTCCATCATCGGTTCAGATATTCCACGGAAGGCGATATATGCGCAACATGGTCTGACCGTCTCGGATTTCAGCCTGAGGAAAGGGTTCTGAACCTGTGGAAGCAAGTGGCTTCTGAACATACCGGTCAAGATCTCACAGTCAAATTGTGCGATGATTAAGAGGGCACGAACCAGAATATCACCGGTTGCCTTTTGGGGATGTTTAAAGGTTGATGATATTGTATTTCAGCTGTAATAATTTGAGGCTTTCGGTTTTTTAAATTTCAAACGGCGATGTGAATCGACGGGTTCATGCGATTCTCGTTTCGACACCAATTAAATTTTCCAGGAAGTAGAACACTATAAGATGTCTCTTCCTTTAGGCCATTCCCTGAAGCGTACTATATATGACCGATTACCATAATATAGGCTCTAGGCCTTTTCAAACTCTATTTTATTCCAGAACGACTATTTTACGTAGAGTATGGCTCGTGACTAGAGTTACCACCTAGGGTTTTCAAATGGATTTTGAAACCTAACGCTAAGATCTACTAGGCCACATCAGGAGTAGCATCACAATCTTTGTGTTAATTATAGTATATTACCTCGTATTGGGAGTGCTACTTCCCCCGCTTGAGTCTCGTGATGTGTGGGCAACCAAAGGAAGGGCCGGAAATCTTCGAGGTGCGAACAATCGAAACAAATACCTGTGTTTCCCCGTAAACGAGCGATTCAGATTGACTATCCTCGATCATTGTCAGCTTCCTTTCCACGACGATGCAGTGCCACGGTATTCCCATTAATCACCGGTTGCGGTGGATCATTCGTGAAGCCCCGTTAAGAGATATGAGTGGGACAAACTATAAACACGTTCACATTCTTTATGACTTCGGGACATCCCTTAAAATTGATGACAGTGACTATCCGTTATACGACCTGAGTTCCGCCCTGGAAATGGCGCGACCGGCGTCCAAGGGAGGCGTCTTAATTGCGTTGTTACAGCTCCATTCTAAGCAGAATTTTTCAAATGGCTTTTGGCAGGCAGGCGCGACTGCGAAACTCTCGAAGCTGTATCCGACTTGGTAACCGCCGTGAATAATGCCAAAGTAGGCTTTGATGATATCAACGTATTTGATGCTATACCTCTTCTCGACGAGGCCGCCACGGGTGCAGATATCTCAACTATCATTGCAGATGCACACAATGTTTTCGCAGACATGATTAGAGCCAAAAATCCAGAAGTTGTTATATGCTGCTTCAAGACAGAGTCCCACAACGCCCTCTTGTTCAACAGCTTAGCATCGCGGAGTAGGCATGAGCTTCAACAATGATAAATCGGCACCAAAACCAACTGAGGCGGGACTGTCTTTTATGCGCGTCAATGCATTTCATCCAAGCTACGCGATTAATCACTATCCGATACTCTGCTCTCTCACCCTCGCTCTATAAATGTAAACCCTTAGAATTAGACTTCTTAAGGAACAAAGAACGCATTTCTGATCCGACCTTGAACAAATAATCATGCTTTGACCAAGTTGTCAAGGTCTTGCTGAGAACTCAAGAGCTAGTCCTAAATATCTTTATCAGCATAAAGTGGTTCAAGCAAGTCGACTACATACTTACCCACAGCCATTGGGGCATCCATTTGGATGCAAACTAGAGTATTTTACTATAGGGTCCTCTCCATATCATCCCAGATTTTCCCATAATATCATCCACAATAGAATCCGCAAACGCCTGGACTGGGCATCCTTTGGGTCCTGCCTGGCCAGAGGCCAACTGCGCGATGGTATCCCCAGCGCCTAGGAAGTGGGAAGAACTGGGTATCGAAACTTCCGGTTCGTTAGAATGGAATGAGGTTGTGACTGTACCAACCATTACGGTGAGTACATTGATCCCTATAGGAGCAAGCTCAAGCCTGAGTGTCTCTGAGATCGTCGTTATGGCTGACTTGGAAGACGTATAGATGCCTAGACTATGTGAATAACCACTTAACATTGATCGACTGGATTGTAGAGTTATACCAATCCAGGGAGTATTAGTCACTCCCCCAATACTACTTAACGTGACAATCTTGCCCCTACTTCTGAGAAGCAACGGTGCGAAGGCTTGAGTGATCCTCAGTACACCCCACACATTTGTGTCATAAGTCCGTTGCGCAATTTCGATATCCACGTCTAACAAGGGCATCGTATAACCAATGCCAGCGTTGTTTATCAGGACATCGAGACCCACGCCATGGTCTTCCACGACTCGAACGGCCTCCGTAATAGACTCAGGAGACGTCACATCCAGCTGGACAGACGTCACATTGCTAAGTGAGACGAGTGATTCTGGAATCTTTGACACATTTCGTGCAGTCGCAAAAATATGGTGGCCTTTCCGGGCTAGCGCCAGGGCTAGCGCTGCGCCAATCCCATTAGCTGAGCAGCCAGTAAGGAGAATGCGCTTTTTAGACGACATCAGTGAAAAAGATTTCCGAGGAACAGAGAGCGAAAAGAAAGACTGAAAATACAAGTGCGTGGATCATGGGCACCGAGCAGAGATAAAGGGGGAGGGGAGGAAAGTGAAAGCTTACAGTCTGGAATCTGACCACATGAGCACAGTCTTACATAGGAAAAGACGGTAATTTAGGATGACTCAAAAGTTATGTCAGAGCAGTACGTTATATACCGCAATACAGCTAAATAGGGGTTGTCTCCCCAATACAACCTCGACGTCGTTTCGGGTCAAGAAACAAAGTGTGCGTGGGTGTCTGCGGGGTAATCTGTTTTCGAATTTAAATTTATTACCGCGGGGCGTTTCGGCAAGTAGTCTGTCCAATATCGGAACCTGTACCAGAACTACATCAAGAAAGAGCGGTGGGACTTTACTTGACCTAACTAGGCTTAGCGTGATCTTAGTGGGGCACTTAGAAAGAAAGCGTGTGTGTCTGGGGTAATCTGTTTTCGAATTCTACTGTACAGGCGGGCCCTACTGTAGACCGGTGTGGGTATTGTACCCTCGACGTTTTGAGCCATCCCGCTACAAGGCACGATTACCCTGGGCAGAGCCCCAAGCAGAGTCCCAAGGATAAAGACTAGCCATTGTACATATGGTATGTGAGCCTCATATATGAGGACCTAGAACTAAGTGGAAGCGAGATGTTTACGATATGGCTGACGTGCGATCTGTATTTCCCGCATCAGCCTGTACATAATAGAACGAGGCTCTTATCTCCGGCTATAGTACAGCTCTTACCATCGATCACTGATTAGCTTATCGCCCTCTCTCTTCCGGCTGAGAACTATCTATATATTAATTTAACGCTTTAGACCCGATTGCTTGCGATTTTTCTTTAAATTGGCTTTGCCCGAGTGCTCTCCGGTCTCGTCTGTGTTTCCTTCTATAGCCGCGATGGAAGCCATGCATCGATGACCAATGGAGAACACACATTTTCCGCGTGTGAGTGCTGTTCATTTGCTGATTTAGTCTTTGGTAGACTGAACGTATATCTCAACCCTCGTATTTCCACCCAGCAGTGTTTGGTGAAATAAAAGCTCCTTGAACATCTTCTACGCATTCCAAATGCATATAGCTTGAATGTCCACGCTCTCGGGTATGAGAATCTATGGTGAAGCCGGCCTGGGGGTCCACAGGCAGCCAATTTGAGGTCCTGCGGGTGCTACCGTCCGGCATTTCCAGGATCGTTGGATAGTTATCTTCATCTTCCCCAGAGGAATAACCAGGAGCTGTACCCCGGCTCTCACTCGGGGCTTGCATATAGGTCTCGGTGGTTGCGGGTAGAAATGACTGCGCATTATCTCTCTCAACATCTGTCTCCCACAGGCCCGAGGAGGCATGGCTCATGTCGGGTGTGCTGGAAAGATCGGATATCGGGGACCCTGGAAATGTCGAGAATGGTAGAGGATAGGCGGAGGGAGTCATGAACAAAGCTCTTTCGGTCGCTAGCTGTGACATATTTTCTCTTCCCGAGCCATCCCAGTGTGGTACCGAGTTGCCAGAGTCTATATGCGCATACGACCAACTTCAAGTCATTGTCAGTGCGAACTTCAAGACAGATCGGTAGCATCCTACCTTGTTAGCTCGCAATTTTCCTGTTCTTTGTATTCTTTGTATTCGCTGCCGACATATGTGGAATCCCATTGCCCTGAAGTGTTTCCTGACATTGGAGCGGCTTCGCCGTTACACCCAAAACGTTCCATGATCCATGGATCGAGGTCGCCAGTCATGACCAGAGGGGATTTTTCTACCATGAGTGGAGGTTGGCCAAATTCCTCGCTCCTCAAGTCGGTAATCATGTCGCTATTGTGTAAATCGTAGGAGCTGGGCATACCCCAATTCGGAGCATCGTGGATGACATTCAAGGTCATCTTATCGTTGAGCGAATTTCGAGTGCCCGTAGATTTTAAGAGCGCCACCGCTTTGGAGCTAAGACAAGTAGATAGGATGAAAGGGAATCCCAAGTGTTGTAACCATTGGAAAATAAAAAATAATACCCCGCAAAACTGGGGAAATTCCGACTTTTAAAAAAAATTGCGGAGAAGATCCAAGCGATATCGAAGCTCCGAAGCGAAGCTGCAGGTCGGCAAATTAGAATTACCAGCGACCGGGATCCAGCACCTACAGATCGCATGATCACAGAAATTAACCGAATCTTCCCCGGATTATGGTCTGTAGACGGTTCGGACCGAGTGTGAGGCGCCAATCGGTGTTTTCCACTCGGCTTCGGTTGGGCTTCTTTCTTTTTAACCGAGCCCCGCAGATTCTCCTGATCGCTACGCATGAGATGAACATGTACGCAAGGTACGAGCCACGCGGAACATTTGCATGATTAGCTGCTTCTCCCATGCCGATCGCTTGTGATAGCTAGGACGTCTCTATGAAATGTGGCGTCGAAAACGGCGAGAGAATTCGTGGAGTGGTAGTCCCGGTCTATCTGACTGCACGATCTGGCAATATAGCTGTGCGCTTGACCGAACGAGGCCTACAAGATAGGATCCTACTCTCCTCATGGTCGTTCATGAGCAGAACTCTATCTTGAACAGGCTACTTGTTGCATAACTTTCCGCTATACTACATGACTTGGGCACCTAAGTCGGTAAGCGACCACGGAATATCGGTTAAATCATCCTGTTTAAAAAGCTTATGAAGGCTGAGCGATTAATTTGTTCACAGAACCGCTCGAGCTTTCCCCGCAGACTCGACAACGTGATTCCCAGGGTCCGATCCCGGTAACCAATCATGATGTTGATTTTGCAGAATAGATCATCACACACAACGGCCGTTGATCCGTGCCTGGCAATCAGGCGGCCTCTTCGGCAAGAAAGCCAGCCTATGCTTTCGAATACGATTGGTCGGCCCGTTCGAGGGGAGTTTTGTCCATGGAATCCAAGTGACTGAGGTAAACAAACAGCTTCAATTTGCGCAATGTCTTGGTATCACATCTGTCTACTTGGAGAGAGGTTCAGTCGGTAAGAAAGATCAACTATATGTGGTATCTGAATTTTCAAATTTATCCACCTCTAGAGTCGGGCCTATAATCATTAATCATTACAATGGGTTCATCCGAACTAATTTGAAATAGGTGTTGACTCTTGATCGACCGAGCTTGCCTTGCGTCGACGGATGTAGTACTGTGCACAAAGTATTACTGCCAAGGCCCAGGAGGCCCCAGCCAGGGAACAAATTGCTGTGAGTCCCTGCAAATACTTAGGTGCATCTTCTGTGCGGAAGATCTGAGAGCCGGAGATTCCAGAACAGTTCGCCGCCATGACGATCAGACTAGTCTCAAGTTAGTAAAAAATTATCAAAAGATTATCCTTTCAGTGATAAACAGAGATGGGGATAGACTCACGCCATGGCCACACTTCGCTCTTGGGGTGATTTGCAGTAAACGGACAGCCAGCCCACATTTAGGATACTAGTGTTGTGTCAGCTTCCATTCAAAAGAGGTCAGAATTGGCTCGGACTTACTGCATGCTGCAGTAAGAGACGTTGGCTACGGCGATAACAGCGTATCGGTGCCACTTCCCGGAAGTCAATGAGACTGTTCGCAGGCAGACGTAGGAGATGACATTCCAGGTAATAGCGATCACTACGAACGGTCCACGGTGGCCGGTCCAATCCCTATCACGATGTTAGCAGGTTCACAATTCCAGATTTTTTGATCAGAACATACGCTGCACATGACAAAGCGGTCAGCCACACGATCCCACAGTATACCGGTACGGATGCCAGTGCATTAGCACGAATAGCACTGAATCCTAATGACTTGATCAAGGTGGGGGTGTACTGAGTCAGTCCTTGGAAGCCGGACATGGAAACAAGAGTCAAGAAAACATGCTGCAGAACGCGAGGCTGCTTCACAGTATTCCAGATATCTGATCGGGAGATTTGGATATGACCGCGGGCTTTCCGAGGATCATCAAGCAGAACACGGTTCTGGATAATCTGGCTCTCCCGCTCCGTGAAGTAGCTCCAGCGACCGAAGCATATCAGGGCGCGGCCATCGCCTACTTTGGGTGGGACGAGCAGTGTGAAGACAACTCCAATGAAGATTGTCATGAGACCCTCGACTGATTATATTCGTTAGCCAGAAGCTGAACACGCTATGTAGGGGCAGCACATACCGAGGAAGATCCATCGCCATCCGTCAAGTCCGCCAGTACCCGCAAGTTTGAGCAAGCCGGCTGAGATCAAGCTAGATGTTGCAGAGGCAAACATCTGACCGTAGAAGAAAAGACTGGTCCGGAGACTTGTCTCGTCCTTCTTATACCAGGTTGAGAGGTAGTAAAGAGCACCTACAGAAGGTCAGGTCGGTACTCATTGGCCAATTGAGTCCATGAATCTTTACCTGGAATGAAACCACCCTCACAGAATCCCAGCAAGATCCGAGTTACCAGGTATGCCGGATAGGACTGGACGAATGCCTGGAAGGTCGCAACAAGACCCCAGGCGAACAGTTGACCGGATAGCCAGATACGGGGCCCAATCCGCTGCATGATTATATTTGAAGGGATCTCTGAGAGGACGATGCCTGCAGATAGAAGTTGTGTTCCGATATTGACTTGGTTCGTTGTGATGTGAAGGTCTTTAGTTATAGTCGAGGTCAGAACTGCGCTGATATTTCCTCGGTCCATTTGCATGGAGAAGAAGGCTAGGGCGAGGACAGGTATGAGGATGAAGTCGACCCTATTCTCTTGGTCAGCGAAATACATGATAGGAACCCATCCCATCCCATATCTTACTTGCGTTTCACGGCAGCCTCTTCGCCGTCCCAGTCCTTGACGATACCCTCTGACTCGCTGGGGGTTGAGTCGACAGGTGAGTCGACAACTTTCTCGAGGGCAGTTTTCTCGACAAACACGCCCATGTCGGACTTTTCTCGGGTATTCGTCATTGTGAAGCAAAAGCTGGAGAACTTGGATAGAGATCCAGACAGGGCGCGGGGAACATTTTTATAAGTAATTCCTGGATCGCTTATCGTGTGTTGCGTAGGTCTCTCATAGACACGAATCGAGATCGGGCCAAGGCTCGCGAAAGTGGCCCTAGTCACTGTCGCGACACGGCGGGGAGGTATGGCGCAATCAGCCCTTGAGAGCCACAGACCCGGTTTTCAACCTTTTGTCGGCTAGAAGCAACGTGGTGATTAGCTCGGCTCCAGGCTTATTGAACGCACTGTTTACATTGATCTGTATCGTGTGGATGTTCATGGCCTTACAAGTTCGGGAATTCCGGCTTTCATATCTCATCTAAATATCGTATCTTAAATGACAATTGTGTTTCAGCATTTTGGAAGCTAGTCTATACGGATCTGTCTGTCTTTTTTTATACCCAGTTATCCCACGAAAGGCCATAGCGGGTGGTCAATGGCACTTGGGGACCTTCAGCTTCAACAATATAGCCTGCAGCACACCAGTCGAAAGAGACTTGAGGCTGTGCCCTGTAGAAAGCATCATACTGCTTATCGAGAGCATCTTGAAGGCTCTTGACTGAATCATCGGGCTGGAGAACATTCCACGGCTCGATGCAGGTCGCCCCTTGGCAGGACTTCAGCACTAGGAGAAGCGCGTCCAGTCTATTTATGGCCTGGGACAGACTGCGACCGAGAATTCTGGGCTCTCCATCATCCGTTTGAGCGCCATGTGGATAGAGATTATGTAATTGATAAGGGTCGGTCTGAGTACCAGGGTCAGCACGATGAAAACGAAGCAGGAGACAGGACTTACCGATAGGTCATAGAGTTCATGCTCGTTGCTACACCAAACAGAGTAGTACAAGTTGTATCCCTCTCCCAATAAACGAAGTGACTTGTACGTGTTGTTGGGAATCATCGCGGTGCCTCCAGGGCCTGGGACACCGTTAACACACGCAAAGGTTATTTTTCAAGGGCAGCTTACCTATACCACTGAAAGCGCCCTCCATAACAGCCCTTCCCCAGTATTCCACCGTGACGTGCTCGTGGCGCAATTCATCCGAGTCCGGGGTCAATGGGATTGCAGTACCATCGAAATCCGAGCGCGGAGGGATGCCGGCCAGTCCAAAGATGGTGGGAGCTAAATCGATGTGAGTGGTCACTGAATCCTGCACATGGCCCTCAGGAACCCCGGGGCCACGAATGAACAGGGGAACTCGGATGTCCTCTTCATAGCCGCACGTCTTGCCCGGTGGCAGTCGATGCTGGCCGATATGGAACCCATTGTCAGAGGTATAAATGATGTAGGTGTTATCCAGCTTGTCGCTTTCTTCCAATCGTTGGACCAGATCATCCACAAGCTCGTCTACTCCCTGCAGGGCACGCAAGCGAGAGCGATAGAAGTGATCGTTGTAATCCACCACGGTCTGGTTCAGCTGAGGCAAGTCACGAACCCAACTGACGCCGCTTGGCTAAAGCACCGTTAGACTCAAGTATAACCCACATGGAGTGACCAACATACCTCGTCGGGGTTAAAGTGCTTGGTGCGAGGCACCTTGACATCCTCAAACAGATGCTGGTGTCGCTCCAAGGGAATCGGGGCGCCCATGGTGATTTCGCCGGTTTCGATAGCGCTGGGATCTACATTGGAGTGTGGCGCTATAGGCGCAATCGTGACAAAAAAGGGCCGCTCGCCTTCCAATGCATCATCCAGGAAACCAAGGGCTTTCTTTGTAATCACATCAGTTGTGTGCTGGCTCTCGTAACTCACGGGAGAGTCGTGATTACGCTGATATGTGGCATTGAGATAGCTATAGGTGTAAGGATCGAGTAGGAAGTCAGAACCGTTGAACCCGTTGACATGGGGACTGTCGTAATTGTCTACTGTGTGAGCATTGAAGAGCTTGCCGGTATAGTAGGTATCGTAGCCGGCCTCCTGCAGCCAAACAGGCAAGAAGTTGTCATTGAATCCGCGGTCCACGAATTTGGGGTATCCGCCTGCTATTTATCAGTGTCGGTTGGATTTCTTTCCATTGCAGTACTCACCGTATGGCGGATTGACGTCGGTTACATTCGTATTATGCGCTTGGCGTCCTGTCCACAGGCTGACCCGCGAAGGGCAACAGAGCGCCGTCGTGACGAAATGATTGCGGAAAAAAGTGCCCTTGTCGCGCAGATGTTTTTGAATGAGCGGAGTGTATGCGACCGAGTCGAGCTCTAGATCTTGATCATCGGTAATCACAAACAAAATGTTCGGCTTGGACCTAGTATCGAGTGCATCGAGTCCAATGACCTGTTGTAGAAGGGATTGAACATTCGATCCGATGCGGATACCTTCGGCGGCCACAATCAAGCTGGCAGCAATGGCGAGGAGCTTCATGCTGGCTGTGGAGAGGAAGTTGAATCAAGGAAGCTCACATTGCTTTCTGCTCGGCAAAGGCGGGGGGGAGGTTGTCGGGTCCGCTGTGGGTCCCGAGAGTGGAGAGCTCAATGATGCCATCGGTGGCTCTAATGGCGATGCTTAGCTCCGATACTGTAACTAGCGGAGTCTCCATACTTGATTAACATTCAATGGACTTACTACATAGGGCTATGTCAGTCGCGATGCGAACATGCTGTACCAAGTGGTACAGAGATCCCAAATCTATGCATGTACTTGACATGTCCAGGGTGCATCTGAATAACCTCAGGCGAGCTAGGGTCACTACAACATCGATAATAGATATTTTGTACAATAACGTTGACCTTCACACTTTTTTCCGATCGGATCCACTTTTTCCATGACGTGATTTATGTTGTTGATGAGAACACCGTCGGCTACAGTAAGCGACCTTACACGTTTCCACCCAAGCTTGATAGCCCTACGTACTGGATTTCCTCTGCCACTTCTTGGCGTTCCTCTTCCGTCTTAGTGCTCAGACCTTGCCGCTTTTTGCTCACTGAGCAGGTCTGAGCACGCCTCTGAGCGAGGATACTGCTCGCGCCGCCAGTTGGAGTGTCTTGGCACCGCCAGTTGGGAAAAAAGGCTAAGCCTAATTAGGCCTCCAACTGGCGGCACCACAACATTCCTTTATTTGCTCATCTCTTCTCCCCTCATATACCTCGATTCAAACAAGCCTGATACCGCATACACTCTATTCAATTCACAGTATGAACGAGCTTGAGAACAGACTTTACGGCTTGCTAGACTGGGGATACGTCATTTATCGCACTACTTACAATACTGAATCCGATTCTGCTTTCCCTCACGCCATCAAATACATCGAGGCCTGCTTAAAAGCTGAATTCTTCACGGAAGTCACTCAACAGCCTCGATATAGGAATAATGACGTCCCTGCCTACGTTTGGTCCAAATACCAGTCGACAATTATAGAAGACCCCACACAATTTGATGGGGCTTCTCTCGAGATGGTTCGCGCTCATTTTGAGGCTTGGGTCGATAGCCAAGGAAAACGTGATAACTTTAACAAATATCGAGTGTGTCTTATCATTGACGAGGAATCTCTTCAAACACTCAAGGATGCACCAGTGGAGGACGCCGAGAATGATGATGATGAATTACGATTTGTGAAGGCTCTTGAAGCATTTCCGATCGTGGATTCATTGGACACCTTTCCCGGATGGATGAAATGTTGGACACAGACGCTGTGGTTTCTTTGGGAGAATATGGGAGATGGTGATGAAATGAGGCAGCTATACGACATGATCGATGGCTCTCCCTTCGAGGGCGTTTTTGGTGGGTGATTGATGCCTAATATCAATTACTGTTATGGAGTGAGAGTGAAGTTCTGCCAGCAAAGACCTGTACTGTAGCTCCTTGAGGGGCGAATCATTTATTCTGGTTTTCCACGACCGATGTGCATGGTTCGGGTTGGAGGTGGTGCATATCATTATTGTGCGCCGATCGCGCCATGGCGATACGCGACTTTTGCAGTCTACGTTCCCTCCCGATCATCCTACGGTAAGAGTTGTAAGTCTCACAGTAATGCATTCGGGCTAATGCTAACAGGACATCTCCTTGACCTTTGGCGAGGTCCACGAAGAGCCACCGAAGGAGAAGACTGAGTACTATGACTAAGATGAAATTAGAGAGATTGTCTAGACTTGACAAGTGTATTCGAAGAAGCAGATTATGAACGGGACGGACTGTAATGTTCACCGTGTATGACCTCTTTCTCTTATTTTTTGTTCGATTTTTTGTTTGCCATAAGCTAGTCCGAATGAAGTACATCAAATTTCTAGTTATCTTTCTCTGAAGTCTAGGTGTGTAAAATCAGGTCGAACAAAAGCACACATAAGACTTTGGCTGGCTTCCAGGCCGTTCTGGTATGCTACCAACTAGCCAATTTTCAAAGACGGTGACAATGTATCTATGAACGTTTACGAGTCTCTGTAGCTCGGTGCAGTATCTACGTGTCTCAGTTAGTATCTCCAGCATCGAGAGAATTGCAAAAAGGATACACAGGAAGATCGCTGTTACGGAGATTCCGGGACGGGACGATCCGAAGATAAAACATCCTCCAGCTCGTGTATCAGTGATCAGTGGCTGTGTGACCACTCAATGGGCGCTGGCTGATGGTGTTAAATAATGCGGATGACGATGGTGTCTTTTTCGGTGGCAATACATCCAATCAACGAGGGCCACTGGTGAGCTTCCTCCCCCGGGCCGCCCAAGAATAAATCTTGATCACATCGCGGAATGGTCTGGCGGCACGGGATCTAGTAGGGAATGAGGGTCATTTGATCATTGTTCAGCCAATGAACGAGGAAGGGTCCCTCGCCCCAGTCTGGAGAGTCTGGAGAGGACGACAAGGCACTGGTCGAGGCAATGGACTATATTCCACTGGCGATCATGCAGGCGGGGTCCTATATTGAGAATCGATTATCTCGCGTCACGGTCCCCTGGTGCCATCAGTTGTTTTGTGAGAGCTAGCTGAACCAGACACACCTTCTTCAGCACGAGGACGCTAAAGACCTCCGGCGGGACCCTAGTATTTGGCATGCGGTGACTACGACATGGCAGAATGACTACGACATGGCAGAGTGACTACGACATGGCAGAGTGACTACGACATGGCAGAGTGACTACGACATGGCAGACGTTCTTTTATGAGGTTGGTGTCGATCGTGAACCCACTCGCACCGTTCAAATTAGCTCCGGTGTGTCTGTACGAACAGACAACTTTATTTTCAAGCGGCTTGGTTTTGGATTGCGTATATAGCCTTATGTTCCCCTTTGGGCTGAGAATGATAATCCTCTTCTTAATACCACAGTTGCCACTTAGCTTGGCAGACGTAGAGCCTCACGACCGGCAAAATAAAGAAGAGATACTCAAAGATCGATCGACCTCGATCAAAATTATAGAAAATGTCCTAATAGACATAATTAGAAATTTTTAATATTTAAATACCTGTGCGGTTAGTTATAACGTATTTCATAAGCGGCCCGCCATCATAAGCGGCCCGCCACCCCATTAAATTTACGCGTCTTCATCTCTACCCCTTCATTTTAAACACCCACCATGCCACCAATTCGGTCTAAAAAGAAGCAGGATTCTATCTATCAAGAGGGTAGAATCTCTCTTGCAATACAGGCTATTCAGAATAAGTCTATCGCTTCTATTACTGCTGCTGCACGCGCGTATAACGTACCGCGCTCCACACTACGCGACCGCGTTAACGGCGCACTTTCGCAGACCACCCTTCGCGCAAATGGTCATAAATTGACAGAATTAGATGAGGATATCCTCACTAAGTGGATTCTGTCTATGGACGACCGTGGTGCAGCGCCTAGACCACCTATGGTTCGTACTATGGCAAATATATTACTTGCGGCTACCGGTAACGATGTCGTGGGTAAATGCTGGGTTACCAACTTTATTAAGCGTACACCGGCAATTCAAACACGCTTTTCGCGTCGTTATAACTACTCGCGTGCACTACAAGAAGATCCACGTATCCTTCGTGAGTGGTTTAAACGCGTGGAAGAGACTATTCGTCAGTATGGTATCCTATCTGAGGATATCTACAATTTTGACGAGACAGGCTTTGCTATGGGCCTAGTTTCTACCGCAAAGGTGGTTACACGCGCAGAATACTACGGTCGGAGGTCTGTTATACAGCCAGGGAACCGCGAATGGGTTACTACAGTTGAGACTATTAACGCGTGTGGGGGGTGCTACCGCCGTTGATTATCTTTAAGGGCAAGCGATATATTGAATCCTGGTTCTCTATCGATATACCCGATGATTGGAGGTTCGAGGTTAGCCCGAATGGGTGGACAAATGATGCTATTGGGCTTCGCTGGCTTCAAAAGCTATTTATTCCTGCAACAACTAGTCGTTTACGTGGACGATATAGGTTGTTAATCCTTGACGGGCACGGTAGTCATTTGACACCTGAATTCGACAGAATATGCGCCGCAAACGATATTATACCTATCTGTATGCCTGCGCATAGTTCACATCTATTACAACCTCTAGATGTGGGCTGCTTCGCTGTGTTAAAGCGGGCATATAGTGCGTTAGTGGATCGACAGACGCGATGTGGTGTTAACCATATCGACAAAATCGACTTTCTATCCGCGTATCCACGCGCGCGTACGGACGCTTTTAAGGTGAATACTATTTTAAGCGCTTTTAAAGCGACTGGAATAGTACCACTTGACGCAGAACCGGTGTTATCTAAGCTTAATATTCAGATACGTACACCTACACCGATATCACGACCATCAAGCCGATCAAGCGCTTATTGCCCTCAAACACCTGCAAATATTAAGCAGCTTATCAAACATGAGGCTTCAACCAAGCGTGTACTCAAGTTCCAATCAGCAAGCCCCCCACGACCAGCGAAAGATCAGGTGAAACAGGTTTATAAAGCATGTGAGGTGTATACTAAACAAGCCCTTTTGCTACACGATGAAGTGCATCGTTTACACGCAGAACTATACAAAAAGACCAAAAAAAAGGCACTACCTAAGCGACAGATAGAGAGAGAAGAAGGTATATCGGTGGGTGAAGCACATGAGCAAGGAATTGGTGTATTAAATGAGATAGAAGGTGGTGCAGTGGTCTCCGCAGCACCGACGCGCAGAGGTGTAGAGACCAGCGATACGACCAAAAGGCGTCAATATCTATGTGGAAAGTGTCGGAGATCAGGCCATAGGGCAAATACGTGTACTGAAGTGGTTTAAATTGAATATACAGGCGTTATGGTGGTTAAAATGCTTCATAAACGTATAAATAAGTGGATGGGGTGGCGGGCCGCTTATGGTGGCGGGCCGCTTATAAAATACGTTATGTGGTGCATAGAAATGAATTTGTCGGTTCCGTTTCTCGGATGGGGGTGATTCTCGCTTGGCAGGGAGACCTTCTAAGAGTACTTGGTACCCCTTAGCAGAAAAGCCGGCAGAAAAGCAAAAAGTGGAGCCAAAAGGCAGCTATTCCCACCTAGTTAGATACCCTGTCGGAATAGCCAAAACCCTTGTCATTTTAGCTACACCCTTTCCAATTACCCCTCTTCTCCTCTTCTCCTCTTTTTCAGTCAAAAACACAGCGTCATGGCTAGAATTAAAGCTTGGCGTGAGACTCCACGTCCCCAATGGATTGCTCGACAATACCGAGACCATGCACAGCAACCTGCGGTTTTCATAACACTGAAAGAGACCAACCCGGAAGCCTTACCAGTTCGCCTTCCACAAATCGCCATCCAGGTCTACAGCACCGTTCCCCTAAGCCTGGAATCTGAAGAAGACTCAGAAGATGACTATACCGCTCTCAGTCGATATCTCTCTTCAAGGCGCTCTTCCTATCCCGATGAAGCCATGTCATTTGAGATCTATGCCCCCCAGGCCGATGTGTTCGCTTGTGTGGAGCACCAAAGACGCGAAATTCGTTACCGAAAGAATAATATCCCTAGGGAGGGTTTATTCCCTGGAATCGCGAAAATAGCGCCCGATAAGCACAATCACCTTTTACAGGGGTTTCTTCTGGTGATCACTTCCTATAGCTTCCGCGATACGTTCCTACCGAAATATGAAGCTGAATCCGGCCCGCTATGGGTAAATTTTGATCGATGTTTCCCGCTTAAAGCGAAAGTCGATCTTCCGTCTCGAATTGAGTCCACTTCCCGGTCTGGGTTTGATCCTTCCACCATCAGTGTTGATCGCCAGGTATACTCCGAGAGAGAAGAACTTGTTGTGCGAAAATGCCGACATGTAGATGATAGGTGCCGGGAACTCTCCTCTCTCATTACCCGAAGTCACAGTGATATAGAGGAGGAAGAAGAGGAGGAAAAATTCGATTATGGCCTGAATGAAGACGAAGGGGACCCTTCCTTATCTAATCAACCTCTGGCACCACAGATCATTAAATTACTACAGAGCAAAGCCGATTTATTGGATCATGACCAATTTGACATCAGATCAGCCTCCGATGGCGCTGTTGCCATCAAGACCGATACTGCAGCCCTGACATCGGAACTAGAACTTCAGTATATTATTCACGTCGCCTTCCCTTACGAGCAACTCGAATTAGAGCTCATGACAATCGCTAAGGCCTTTACCAGTGCGATCATCGAAAATCTCCCCGAGGGAAAGACCGTCAACTTCGAGTTCTTTTCGGCGGATCAATCCCTAGGTGCTACCCTAGCATCGCACCGGGCTCTAATGAACTCCCGCCCGGATATAGCCGTAGGGGCGCTTCATCAAGGCACTCGAAGATTTCCGCAGAAGCGACATGAGCCCGAGGTCGAAGTTCTATCGGACAGGGAGCCATATCGTACATTCTTTGTCATCCTCGACCGTCTAGATTTCCTCACAGGGCCTGGTGTACTTTTTTTCCTAACCGATGGAAATGAAATCACAGATAAGGCGATGGAACGCAATATTTCTAGGCCTAAAGACCAACGTGGAGATTACGCAGTATACCAGGTTTGGCGCAGTGTAGGAATGTCTGAAGCAGCGGGGAGGTTGGCAATGATGCCTACGAATCTGAGTAGCTGGGTTGAAGATTGAATGAGATAGCCAGGGTGCAATCCAGCCATTGTGGTGGGTTTCAAATTAATCTCGTGTTATTTACAGCTATGAGCCTCTTGAGAACGGCGGGTCAAATGGAATTCCAATAACAATTATCCGAGATGATGCTTGAATAACTTCTTTTATTCACTTGACTTTTATACGTGACTGACTCTGAGCGCCCTCATTAAAGCGGCGGCATCTGGAATAGGAAAGCCCCACCCGGCAGAGGAAATATGGTACGTATACTATGGTAGTGACCTATGTACGAGCCTTCTCGTACAATCCACCCTTTCCCATTTTGCCATTTGGAACTCGAATAAGCCGATCTCGCTTGATTGGTTCCAAATGTTGGTCCCACGGGTATCTCCATCCAAGACTGTTTCTTCTACCGTAAGGTGTGTAGGGTTGTCACGACCTGGCCCTAGGTCTACGGGTATATACTTGAACATTTCGATCGAGTCAAGGGGACACTTTTTCATGAGATGCTCTTTTTATGAGCGAATGAATTCCTATAAACAGACCCGACATCCAACTCCAGCCCGAACATTTATTAAACACTATACAAGCCCCAGAACCATGTACAAAGTTGAATTAACAGATCGCAAAGCAATGAGAGCCATGGCACCGCCGCCTCGTCAAAGGGCCAAACCAGTCCCCTTGCGGGTCCATCGATAAAGTGCCAGGACAGCTTTGCGTCGATGTCGAATCTCACTGGGGTTCACAGGGCGACCTCGAGCTTGCGCAACCGCACTACGCATCACCTGACGGAAACTTCGCTGGTATTCCGTGTTCAGGGTCACCACACAAGATTCGGTCGCTCGGATCATGGTCTCGCAGGCGTTGAGGATTCCCTCGCCCGCTTCCTTTTGGAGACGTTCGACGATGAGAAGCAGAAGGAAACTGCCCTGAAGTAACTGGATACCGAAGAAATAGGGCATGAAGCTGATGTCGGGGTCAAATCGGAGGATTTGCTGCACCGAGTCGGCCGCCTCGAGTGCGTGCGATATGGTGGATGCAAATGCGGGGGAAGACGTCCAAAAGTCTTTGTCCTCAATCAGCGAGACCGGGTCCCATTTTCCGACCAGGAGGATGTGGAGCACATGAACCAGGTAGGAGGAATAGGCAATGACAGTTTGAGTATGCCAAGAGTAGGCCTCGGAGGTTTGGCCATCGACTGACTGGTCCGATTTCACAGCATACCCAGTCGAGAGAGAAGCTTCGGGATCCTCGGCTGGAGTCGCAGCAAACGTCGTGAGACTTGCTTTATACACTTCGAGCTGTCGTAACACCTCGGCCACGTGCACTTCCCAGACTTCCTTTCCCTGTAATCGGAGGCCCAACGTCGGATGGTTTCGCGCCTGATTGAGATCAATCAATTCTCCAGTAATAGTCATGAGTGGCAGAAAGAATCCTAGAATGGAGTGGTCGTGGCAAACAAAGTTAGGAAACACGCGCCGCTTGTTCCGGTCTCCGGACCGCAAACACTGTGGGCCATCGGCACGAGGGCTATTGGTGTGAATTTGGCCCGATTGCCAGGAGCTCTCATCCAGCGGAAGAAGCAGGTCTTCGCTCTCAGCGTCGAGTAATGCGAGTGGCCGGTTGTAGCATAAAGCGAGATGACGATCCATGATATACAACAGCCACCACGTTCGGCGGCGCTCCTCCCTGTGCTCCTCCGTCACGGCAGATCTATTGCGTGAGCTGAGTTCTTCGTCACAGACACAGTTCAGGCTCGGCCGAGATGGGTTCGAGTAGTCAAAGGCAGGGCCACCGGGTGAGCTGGCCCAGCCTGATAGGTAGTCAAAAGACGGGCTAGAGGCATCTGACTGTGTATCTATATTGGTGGTGACTTCGATTTCCTGGTTCAGTTTGAGCTCGCGGGCCAGAGTGAACGCCGCGTGCCACCTAGAGCGGTGTCAGTTGGTAGACCAAGGAGGAAAGGTGGAACTGTCGACTGACCATCGCATACTGGCAGCCTTTTGCTCGCTGGAAGAAATGATGGATGCAACATGAATGTATGTAATCACATCATCCAGGGATCCAGCGGGACCTACCAACCCTTTGTCGTCACCCACGCCTTCGAAAGGGTGTTGTGCCGCGGCCGCGGCGAAATCCTGCGGCCCGCTGGTGCTTTCGGCCTGCTCTTGATCTTTGAAGGAAACGTGGATCAGCGGTCGGAGCAGGCGAATGGTCAACGCGCACAGGAATTGGCAGATCTTCCGGCGCTGCAGCGGTGAGATGGATAGAGAAAAGGCTCGGTCATCCACCGCAGCCACCCACAGCATACTGGCCAGCAACGCTGGGCTGCTGGGTCGCGGAGAGTCCGTGCTCAGAAATGAAGCCTTTCGCAAGACGTAGCAATGGATGTGGTGGCAGACGGGGTGCATATGTGTCGAGAATGCACTGGTAAAATAGAGCTCAAGCAAATCGCATACAAGTCGGCGCGGGAGATTGGACTCCAGGAATGGCATCACAGGCTCCAATACAGGGTATTTCAAGCCTGGTCGTCTCGTGGACGCTTGCCTTTGCCCTGGCAGCTTTTGTGTGGAGATGGATGAGGGGATTTGCGGGGGCCGTTGTGGATGGCCTGCGAGATCAACCGGGTTCCAGATGTCTGCCAATCGGGGCATGGGCTCGTGAGATCCATTGATACCCCCCAGTATATCGTAGGATTCGGGAGAAAGATGCGCAGCCGACAACCACTCCTCCGTCGCATTCCCTTCCGGACCGGGTCGCTGTGGGCGAGAACCCGCGCCATCCCGGATCGAATGCGGGCCATCAACACTAGGCACGGACACGCTGATATCGTTGGTTGTGGGCGATGGGTGGTGAAAGACTGATCCGGGCGAGCTTTGCTGTAATGGCGACATGGCCGGCTGGGTCATGGCTTTGTGGTCTCCATTGAATTCCTTTCCGGTCGCATAGGTCAGGGTCGAGTCGGTCGCCTCGGTTGGCCCGGTCTCCGCCTTGGAGCGCGCAATGCGCCCGCGCTTCCGACGCTCGCGCGTGAATTCGCAGTTGGTGTCGCTACGAAGACAGCGCGAGCAGGGAAAGGCGCGATCGCAACGCACGCGGCGAGTGTGACAGGCATCACAGGCGACTCGATTGCGGCGCCAGCGTCGCTTGCCATTGGGGAGGTCGACTGGGCCAGGGGAGGCTGAGGGTAAGTCCCCGGACTGGGATTCCATGGGGTGTTTTCAAGGCGTCATTTGGGGGAGGTGGGAATGGAAGTGGACGTGGAAGTGGACGTGGAAGTGGAATATGGGGAAAGCAGAAAAAGACCTGCGGGGAAAGCGGACGCTTGTCTTACATGACAGCCACTCAAGCCTCAATTCCACGTACTCGCTTTCTATGACCGGAAATTAAAAAATACAAATAAGCTAAGGCTTCCTAGTCTCATTCACTGCTGCAAAGCTCGCTTAAACCTCTCCAGTGCCTTATTTCGCATCTCCGAGTGCTCAACCATCGGCTCGGGGTATCCATTCTTTTTTGCGATCTGTCCGGCTCCCCGATTATAAGGCTCATGAATGGCCTTGTCCTTGATGTCGCGCAGCTCTGGCACCCAGTGCCGGATGTACTCTCCGTCCGGATCGAATCGCTCGCTCTGTCGCAGTGGGTTGAAGATGCGGAAATAGGGCTGAGGGTCCACGCCGGTGCTGGATCCAAATCCCCAGCCACCATGGTTAGAGGCAAAGTCGCCGTCGATGAGATGCTCCATGAAGTATCGCTCACCCCGACGCCAGTCGAGCAGCAGATCCTTGGTCAGGAAAGACGAGACCACCATGCGTGTGCGGTTGTGCATCCAGGCCGAATGCTTGAGCTGGCGCATGGCCGCATCGACGATAGGGAACCCTGTCTTGCCATCACACCAGGCCTGGAATTGATCCAGGTCATACTCCCATTCAATATTGGTGTATTCTGGTTTGAAGCACTTGTTCATACTGCGTGCTTGGTCAGTCTCGACTCTTGATCCTCGACCATGTCAAATCACTTACCAGATGAATGGCCAGTTCACCAGTACATGCTTGTAGAAGTCACGCCAGGCTACCTCACTAATCCAGGTGACATAGCCATTGTTGTCCCGATCGAGGAAGTTTCGATTCGCCCTCTTCGCTGTCACCACAGCGGTGCGAGCGCTCAGGGCCCCGGACGCAAAGTACGGACTGAGGACCGAGGTGTGCTCTCCCGACACCATGCTGCGCGTCTTGTCATACTCGCGACCTTTCTTCTCTAGAAACTTGTCCAATCGCTGAGAGGCCTCGTGCTCACCCGCCGGGTACATCTCTTCGAATCGCTTCTTTTCCTCATCCGACAATTGCTTGTTGCTAGGTGCAGTCGGGATCTTGCAATCAAAAAGGTCGGAGAGCTTCTTACGCGCATCTCCCGGGTTTGATCCGGGCTCCTCCGACAACTCGAGATAATCTGGGTTCTCTTTGAGGAAGGCGAGCCAGGAGCGGAACCAGGGGCTATAAACCGCATACTGTTTGCCCTGTTGGCTACTCAGGGCACCCGGGGTCACGACACAAGTATCGTGAGAAAGAACCAGGTCAATATCTTGGGCAGCACACAGACGGACAAGCTTCGCCTCGCGTCGTAGTTCATCCACTTCGTACTCAATGTTGGCATAGAGGTGATTAGCCCCCCACTGTTGACACAATTCCACGATCCGACCGGGAATGGCTTTTCGCTTTTCCTGGGTCTCCATGTAAAGTGGGATATCGAGCTCTGCCAAATCCGTCTGCAGACGCTTCAGCGTGCGCAGCGTGAAATCGACACGTGCCGGGCTGGTCAGATGTGCCGTAAAGTCCTCCGGAGACAGGATATAAAGACCGATCAGTGGAATCTTGTGGTCGTGTGCCAGCTGGGAGGCCGCATGGAGAGCACGATTGTCATGGAGACGCAAGTCGCTCTTGAACCAATGAACCACGGCTTTCCCAGGGCCGATCGAGCGACGCTTGTCCGACGTGTCGCGGCACGCCGCCTCCAACAGTTCAATGGGTCTTTCAATACTTCCATCGCTGTAGGCTTGGCATCGCTCGTTGCTCATCTCCGGGGGGTAGAACTCGCGCAGGACGATCCCGAAATCTTCGGTCTGCTTCGCATTGGGATGCGGTTCGCGCAAGTCAAATCGGCTTCGCTTGCTGGTCTCGCCATTCTGCGGCTTGCCGTCTGCGTCGGACGTCTTGCGTTTGGTCATCTGGGAGAGTGCACGAGGCAGGATTGGAATTGCGGAGATCAATGCCCGGGTATAGAAAGGGGATCGGGAACAATTGAGACAATTCCTAGGACGCATTGCATGGTGCAAGCTAGGGGACGCGACGCCGACTTTCAGCTCGCGCGACGCGATGTCATCGATCGAGTGATCGAGATTCCTGACGTCACCCCGATCTGGACGGAAAAGCCCGAAACGGTTCCAAGGGTTCCCATGGCGATACACAGGGTGGTTTAGTCCCGAGGTCAGTAGAGCAGAGCTGGCATGACTGAAATGCCCGGAGCAGATAGAAACCGGAAAAGAAGATCGAAGCGAAGGGCGTTGACATCGGGAATCGCACGGGGCCGATCGTCTTTCCCTTTTCGTTTTGGGACACCTGCAATCTGTCGCTACGCTTCACAAGCCGCATTTGATCTAGGTAAGCATCATTTAATGCTCCAGGTTACGTTTCTTGCTTAATAATCTGCGACAAGGGATCCAGAATTGATCTTGCCGATCAAGTGGCGGGCTAACGGATGATTCAGCATTTTGAGATATATGAGACTTTCCGCGCGCAGCATAGCAATACGGATACACTTTGACACACTTTCTCTTACAAACCACCCCTATATGTCCTCTTCTACTATAGTCCTTCTATCCCCAGGGGCCGTTCTGTTCACAGACAGAGAGGCAGAGGCGGGTTTTCCTACGGGTTTCCCTTTTCAATATGTACGTAGGAGATATATAACTCAGAAAAGAGGCATTGGGGTATGAATATCCAGTGGGGATGTCCGTAGTTTTAAACCTTGATTGAGATCCTCTTCATTACCTAGGTAGTCAATACGTTCTCTGCCCCCCAAATCTACACCAGCGGAAGCTAATCGGGGAGGCAACCTTGGAAGTCGAGAATCCAGGGGCTCTGCTGAGCGCAGGGTCCAGGACAGGAACAACAAAGTATTGGAGTCATAAAGACAATAACATCTAGTCAGTGAATCATCACCCGCGGGGAACCGTCCAATTTGAGACCCAATAATGAATCGACACAGACACGGGCCCACGGAGACGAGAGGATACAGTAGATGCATGATGCATCCCCGGATCCAGAAACACTGGATCTTCTCCACACTGTTCATAGCATAGTTTGCTAGTGTCTGTAGCATAATAGTACTTCGTATGGTGCACAACTTGACACTTGAGCGGGTCCCCACGCTGGTTCTCTCCGCTGTAATCCGCTGTAACCCAACTCCCCGTAACCATGGATCGCAGTTTTCAACCGCTTCGAAGCTGTCACACCAGAGTCCGATCTTAACCCAAACCATAGTCTAGATTTCCCTGCATTGATACCGCTTGCCTTGCGCTCAGACCGCTGGCTTTCTCGCCACGAGCTGAAGGTCTAATAGGAATTCTTTCTCAACTCACCTCCTTTCCCCAATGTCTTCTCTTCAATGTCGCCTAGCGCCTCGGAAGTCGCGACGGCGCTGATGCACCAGTATGGTGCCGGGAACGAGGTTCGCAGCGAGGTCCTCGCGGCTTTTCTTGCCATCGCCTGGTATAATGCCATTGAACTCATCGTCCTCTGCTTCGTCTCATTCAAACGTCGCCGCGGGTGCTACTTCTGGAATCTCCTCATCTCCTCGATTAGCATCATCCCTTACAGCCTCGGCTATGTCCTTCTTTTCTTTCCCACCGGGGTTACTCCCTACGTCTGCGTCACCCTGATCATACTGGGCTGGTATGTCATGGTGACGGGCCAGTCAGTCGTGCTCTGGTCGCGCTTGCATCTCGTTCTGCAAAATCCCAAGGTGCTATGGGGTGTCTTGTGGATGATCATGATTGATGCCGTTCTGTTCCACATCCCCACGACCGTCCTCCTCTATGGCGCGGTCGCTGCGCCAAACAGCAACTGGCTACATGGCTACAACGTCATGGAGCGGATTCAACTCGTCGGCTTCTGTATACAGGAACTCATCATCTCCGGTATATACGTATGGGAAACGACAAAACTGCTACGCCTACGCCCCCAGGGTCGACCGCAGGGCATCCTATACCAGCTCCTCATCATCAACATCATCATTCTTGCTCTCGATATTTCCGTGGTAGTCATAGAGTTTGTTGGCTTGTACTCCGTGCAGGTCACGTTCAAGCCGGTCGCCTACAGTATCAAGCTCAAACTGGAATACGCTATTCTGGGCAAGTTGGTGGCCATCGCTCGAGGTGCATACAATGAAGATGAGTTGCTTTCGAGTGCCCGTGGTGAAATCACCATCACGTCCTTTACTTCCTCAACGGACCTTCCTCCGTCCTCTCGTCGTCATTTGCGTGGCCAATATAGCCCGCCATGGTTTAGGGAATCTTCCCAACAGTCCATTTCGGTGGCCTCGACGATGCATTAGCAGGACGCATCTGCTAAGTCGCACCATTTAACGATTTTTACGAAAATTTCTCTCGTGTACAATTACTTGCATATTAAATATCCCTCTTGTTATTAACAGAAGAGCCCAATAGCATTTCGATATCCCTTTCAAAGATCCATTCCGCCAGATCCACTATGCATTATCAGTGACGATCCCCAGTGAACGCGGTGTTCATGCCAGACTGAAACACCAGCACGCAGCCAAAGATTTTGTTCTCTGGCTGCACCATGGCCGAGGCCACCGGTCCCAGCACACGTGAGGTATCCGATCCGATGTTCTCGTCGATGGAGATCGCAATGTCTGACCGGACGACGCTGCTCCGCCGTCCGACGACCACGATACTTCCAGACTGATTCGAAAGTTGCTCAAGCTCTTTCCGAACAGTTTTCAGTGCCAGAGAAGACTCATCACTGATAGTGTCTTTTGCCCCTGGCTGTTGGAAAACGACACGCTCCTGGAGCTCTTGTGGAACGGAATCGCGCAGGGTCTCGAAGAAAACGAGGTCCGACTGCCCATCAATCGCAATCTTACCAGACTTAGAGCCAGAAGCTGACTTGGTCGCATCTGTTTGCGATCCTCCGATCTGAATAATGGTTGCAGTGACCTGCTCGTTTTGGGCTAGTTGCAGAACGAATCGAAGTGCGAAGCGATCATCCTCATCCCCAAGGAATGGAAGCACGACGTGGTGCGAGTGATGACCGGAGGATGGACGGGACCAGGTAGAGCCTTGGATGCTTAACCCGCTGGTCAACCGAGCAGTTGCTGGGCGTCTGGTGGTGAGGGAATTGAGGCTGTTCTCAATAAGAATGCCAACGTGGCCTGGCACCCGCTCCAAGATATTCGCAACAAAGTCAGTGTATGCACCATTTGCGAACCGCCCAGCCGCATCTACCTCGAGTCCGTTTTGGCGGTCGATCAAAGTGCCCGTTTCGCTCCAAGGGAGGAGAAGAAGATCTGCCGTATCCTGAAGAGCCATGGCAATGACTGTGTTGGCATATGAATGCTCGGGCACTACTGATACTCCAGCCATAAGTGAAACATCTTTCCACTCCCCAAAGGCACGGAACGTGTTGACTACTGGATCCCAGAGGGCCTGCTCGCCTGCGGAGACTTTCATCACACTGGAATCACGGTCAGTTAGCTCCACCAGTCGCACGCCATGAACACGAAGGCCGATCTCTTCGTTCTCGACCGGGTTGATAGCATCCTCCACAGTCTGTTCCGTTTGCTTTGGTTGTTTTGAAGGGTGCATCAGAGGGCATGCTGGGGAAGCTCTGCCGCTGGGGCTAAGCAGTGCCGCCAATGTGCAGATGCCAGAAAGGCCATCCAAGCGGAGGTAGACCAGAAGCTTCCGGACTGGGACCATCTTCAGCTGATGTTTGACCAGCGCAATACTATCAGTACGACCCTCCCGCTGGATGAGATTACCATCCCAGTCGATCTCTCCGCGTCGATCTCTCCGCGTCGCCACCGGGCAACCTTGACCTGATACCAGGCAGGGTAGAGTACCGTGGTCAAAGGGGTCGTCAGGAAGGTTGTCACGAGTGCCATCACAACGAAGATCGTGAAGGTGCGGGTGCTCAAGATTTTCGCTTGCAGACCGATATTCTATGAATTGTCAGTTTGTAGATCTCCTACAATGAGACCAGGCAACTGACCAAGACAATTAGCTCCACCAGCCCCTTGCAGCTCATAAGAACACCGAGGGAGAAACTTTCGCGCCATAACAATCCAGAGGCGCGCGATGCAAGAGCGCCTCCGGCCACTTTAGCCGTGAAAGCGATGGCAATGACACCGACCACATAGCCCCAGACGATCCCGGTATCAAGCAGGCCTAGATTGATGCTAAGACCGGATAGTGTGAAGTACAGAGGGAGGAACAGCGCAGCAACCAGATCTTCAATCTTTTCGGTCAACTTGATGGCAAACCCACCCTCGTGTGGGCACATGAGGCCAATGACAAACCCGCCGAAAATGGCATGTACTCCAATGGCTTGAGTGAAAAGCGCAGAGGCCAGGGCAATGAGTAGGGTCATGGTCACGACTGACTGACTGGGGCCCTTTTGCAGACTTCCCGTGCGCTCGAGGAAGCGGTGGAAGACGGGGCGAAAGACAAAGATCAAAAAGAGCATGTAACCCACACAGACGAGCAGGACGTACAGTGCGGTGATACCACTGCCCGCGTTGACCAAGGCCACACACAGAGCGAGTAAGATCCAGCCGACGACGTCGTTTCCGACTCCAGCCGAGAGGACAATGACGCCAACGTTAGTTCCGAGGAGCTTCAGCTCCGTCAATATGCGACAGAGCACGGGAAACGCTGTGATGGCCATTGCGATGCCGATGAAGAGAAGGTAGGTTCCAAAAGCGATTGGCACCGTACTAGGGTCATCATGAAGCTGGGTGTAGAGAACGTAGGAGATGGCACATCCCAGGCCAAATGGCAAGACCATGCCTGCTGCAGAGACACCTAGGGCCACCCGCCAGCTGCTCACCAGGAAGCGCAGGTCGGTTTCCAGACCTACTAGGAACAAGAAGAGCACCAATCCCAGGTTCGCCAATCACGCTTAAGCTGGGGATACTGGCATCCGGAAACCTGGCATCCGTAAAGCCCGGGATCCGACCCATCACCGATGGACCAAGAACAATGCCGCCGATGACCTCTGCAATAACCCGAGGCTGACGTATCTTAAAGAGGCCAGTGTATCAGGCGGCAGAGCACGATAATAATCACCGCCTACTCCGGATTAATTTTCTTTCAGTGAGATCTCATGTCAGACGGAGTACGTGAACGATGAACAGCATGATAGGATTCTTGGAGTCATAGTGAGACGGATTTCCACCATCGAGCATGCCGCCTTGTGGGCTCACCTGCGAGCTGGTGGTGGCCGTAGTGTTGACCGCCATAAGGAATCACAATGAGGGACTGGAGAATGAGCCAGAGACTGGTTTATCTGCCGCCCTATTCTCCTGACCTTAACCCAATTGAAGAGTTTTCCGCTGAGCTTAAAAGTTTTATCAAGCGTAACTGGAGTCGTTATGAGAGAGACACCGGTCAAGGCTTTGATACATTCCTCGAATGGTGTATTAATGCGGTGGGTGCAAAGAAGAGAGTGCCAAAGGCCATTTTCGCCATGCGGGATTGAAAATAGAAGTGTTAGGTGGTTGAGTCTTCAAGTCCCGACAGGCGGTAAATGTTGCAATATATACACATAGGCCACAAAAGTACAAGGAAACAAGGAAAGAGAAAGGCTCGAGATGAAACACGGTCTGGCATTTTGTTTGATGATTGGATTGACTTTTGGCAATGTCACAATGAATTGCTGCTATTGATAATTTTCGGACGCACCTAAGCTAATCCTGGTAGGGAAGGATATTTACATTATTTCCATGGGTTTCCTCACCTGCGGCGCGTCTCATTCGTTGCCGGCGTCGAATCTAATCTGGCTCACCCCGTAACTTGGAGTTTCCATGGATCTTGGTCACTTTTTAGAATAAGCCCATGTCTTGTCGATCATGTATCTCAATCTATTGAATATGAAACATGGGAACACAACTCGGATCACGTGCCAACCTAGTCTATAAGAAGCGCTGCATAGCTCAATGGACATATGACTGATGTCCAGGGATGGCTGATTATATTTAGGTCCTCTCGGTCAGGTGCCCGCAGTCCCTGCTTAAGCAAAATCTTGTGGCTTGGATATCATTAGGTCAATGATATATATATCACTTGAATTGACTCGTTCCTTTTTAGAAATGTGGTATGCTAGTTATCCACCCTACAGTTGTGTAGGACCCAGTCGGAAGAGCTCTCAACGACGAAAAGACAAGGCCTATAATCCCCAAGCGTGCAATAATGTACATGTTAAAGATAACAATAACAGTAACGAGCATAGTCCAAAGAGCGGCTGGGCGATTGAGGCCAACCATGAAGGAAGGAAGCAGGTCCTTTGAGTTGGGGAGAGTTACAGCGTCTTCGAGACTAAGCACTAGGCATATGACGAAAGCCGTAGCGATAGATGCGAGGGAAAAGACACGCCAAGATATCAGCTCGGCGCGAGTCGCGAAAGGAAAATCCCATCTATCCGGGAAAATGTTAACGTTAGCTTATAGGGACGATCGCGGCAAAAGGAAAGTTCAGTCTTACGCGGCCACATGAATCCCGCAGCAAAGAAGAGCAGCGAGACTGCATATCGCATCAAAGATAAAGATTTCAAATGGCGTTTTGATAAAATCATTACCAAGTGCCTCATCGATCGTCTCGAGATATTTAATATCTCTGCTCAAAAAAGGCGTTTGAACGGCCTTCCACAAGACAGACACCCAGTTATCCTCGTTAAGGAGAGCTCGTACATGAACCCACCCGGTGTAATTCCCCTCTATTATATTGCGGACCTCAATTGGCATATCATCACGGTTACATCGTAGATGGACTGCGATAGACGTGCCCATGTCTTTGGGCTTATACCACCATACCCCATATATTAAAATAGCACAGGCCACATAGGCAACAGTTGACAATTCGATGGGGGATACGGGAAGATCGTAGGCCCATCTTGTGATGACATTGCATAAAAACCAGGTGCTTTGAAGGACGGTAAAGAACTTCGCAAACGAGTCTGCTTTCGCTCGATCTTCGATATCCTGGTCTCGAAAGTCTGAACAGTGGAGTATACCGGCCTCGATGAGAGGTTTCATATCGCGGGGCTGTATTCTGTAGATCCATTGATCCTGCGTCTGCAACACGAGTCCGCCAGCGATGACACAGAAGCATTGACGAAGCGTCCATTCGGTGTGGACTGGATGTAGATACACGTGATCCAAGTTTTCGACTTGTTCAAGCGGCCTAGTCCGTTGTGGTAGCCATAGTTTTGGCTCTGATGATTCCGCGTCTCGTGTTTTCTGTACCTTGTTGCACACTTTCTGCAAAATTCTCGCATTGGCGAGCTGACCGGTCGCAAACAGGAAGGTAAGCTCAGGGGCTAAGGTAGTTAGAACCCACAGACGTAATTTACTAATTGTACATCTTGCAACGGACACATTGCGGCGAGGAACATCCATATGAAGAAGAGTCCACGTGCAGGCAAAAATTGTTGACAAACAAGTCCACAGGATGTCCCATGCCGAACGACTGTTCCCGTCTAACTGCCAGCTGAGCAGAGGTGTCGAGCTAGACGCCATAGATTGGCCCACAAAAACGGACAAGAAGATTGGGATGCGCATGAGGGCAGATCAATCCATCGATGGATGAAGGTTGTTGCACATAAGTTTCGCTTCTGGTGCAAGACGCGAGCGTTATGGCCAGGAAGTTCCTGATGGTCAGATAAGAGGGGAGAGGAGGTACCGTGTCTGTTAATTTCGTGTAAAATACACCACCTGTAGTACTGAAGTCGTATTGTAAAATAAATGAACTATGTATTATAGAAAGCGGTCCAGATCAAAGTGCTTAAAATAACATCCAATCAGAACTCGCATATGTAGGATTTTATTTTCCGGGAATCAAGTCCCAAGAGTGTGAGGGCAAACTAAAATCGAAAACTACTGGAAGACTTTCTTGACACTTTCAACCCACTTTCCAATATCCTCTACAAAACGTCGAGCGATGCCTATTTTGATTCCTTTCTCAATGAAGAAATGGGGATCCTGATCCCTACACACCTGCTCAAGATCAAGACCGTTTTCGAGCATTACATCACATACTTCTCGAAATGCATATATAGCAGAAATTAATAAGCAGATTTTCTTACAAAAATAGGCATAAATCAGACCAAATTAGAAATTAGGCAGGATTAGGTGTCGATGGGCCGGACTTTTTGCCCATGGACGGCCCATGTCAATGTCTACTGATTTCTGCCTAATTCAAGTAAATCAGGTGTCTATAGAACTCCCATAGGACCTATAGGAAAGATAGTCCCGTCCCATAGGAGTCCCATGACGATGTCTAGTCTTAGCACGAGGAAATTAATGAGCGGACCCGTTTTGAACTGAGGGCCGTTGTAAAATACATCTTGTATAGTGCGTTACATCATCACGTCGTATTACTTATTGAGTAAACACATTCAGTGGAATTTTAAAGATGGTGACTAGACGAGAGCCACTTAATGCCTTTTTTAAAGAAATCCGCTGTGTGGCGTAAGTTCTTTTCTCGGCCTGCGAAAAAAATCTGTACTAGTCACACAATTACGACCACTGAAAACGTGAGTTTTGGAGATCCTTTTTACATGGTCAGTAGCGAAGTGCTGTTTGCCTCGAACGTAGATCAATTATGTACTGAGCTACTAGTAAGACCGTATCAGAATGAAGGGAGTGTTTTCTATGAAGAGGGTTACGCACTATTTTCCACCTGCAATGCTCACCGCATTTAATCTTGCTATGACCTGTTGGGTCCTATGATCACGTGGACCTAGAGCAACTTCATAGCCTGCCAGTGCTCGCTGGTACATCTTTTTTGCGTCACTCAGCTTCCCCTGGTGAAAATAGAGATTACCAAGGCTGTTGACTGGAAGGAGAGTGGATGTATGATCTGGTCCGAGGGCCTGTTCATAGCCTGCCAGTGCTCGCTGGTACATCTCCTCTGCCTCGCTCAGCTTCCCCTGATCGTGGTAGAGAAGACCAAGGTTGTTGACTATAAGGAGTGTGTATAAATGATCTGGTCCGAGGGCCTGTTCATAGCCTGCCAGTGCTCGCTGGAACATCTCCTCTGCCTCGCTCAGCTTCCCCTGAACGTAGTAGAGAATACCAAGGCTGTTGACTGGAAGGAGAGTGGATATATGATCTGGTCCGAGGGCCTGTTTGTAGCCTACCAGTGCTCGCTGGTACATCTCCTCTGCCTCGCTCAGCTTCCCCTGGGCGTAGTAGAGACTACCAAGGTCGTTAACCGTGAGAAGTGTAGATGTATGATCTGGTCCGAGGGCCTGTTCATAGCCTGCCACTGCTCGCTGATACATATCTTCTGCCTTTTTCAGCGCCCCCTGGCCTTTGTAGAGATTCGCTAAACCATGGAATGCTCTCCATACCGAAATATTATCATTTGACCAATGCCAATGATAAACATAATTAGCATGAGGGATGATCCGTTGCTGAAGCTTAGAGTAATCTCTGTCATTCATATCAGGGACAATATATCCAACAGATATCAGTGCGAGCTCATTGAGCTGGAGCGAATTCACATTCTTGTCAGTGCTAGCAACGTGAAGGCACCAGTCCTGTACCACCGGATGCATTGTATAGCTTCCCCCTTGTCGCTTTATCTCAAGAAGAGAGAACTCAATAAGAACTCTGACGCTAGTTCTAAATGCGAGCCGACTTGATACAGTTCTTTGGAGCCACTTTGGGGCACCTGAGCTTTTACAGCCTCTTTGAACCAATTCATACCAGATATCTCGATTGTCAAAGTGAGCAAGTAGCAATAGTAGCATTGCTGCGTTCGAATCCCGCTTCTGAATCTCATGATATGAGATCACCCATGTGTGTAGCATGTTACCTTGTTGGTACTGGCGTTCAGGGTTCGATTGTAGCTGTAGGTCAGACCACGATTCTTGGTAAAACTGTAAGTACTCAGTAACTTTGGTTCCAGTTTCACGCATAAAGGCCCCAGCAATGACAATTGCTAATGGCAATCCATCTAGACGATCAGCAAGGGCAATAATATCTGTATATATATATATATTAGTATCATCAACAAGACCTATATATAAGTGTCTCAGTACCTAGATTTCTCTCAAGGTCCCTAGTGGTATTCTTTAGTGATAGACGGCTACTTTGTAAGAGTAGTTGGATTGCATCCTGAGAGTCAAGCCTGTGTATTAGAAAAGACTTCCCTAGCTCAGTCAAACTCTCGAGCCGAGAGGTGATGAGAATCGAGCCATGATCAGCCGCGGGGAAGAATCGTCCAATATCATATGCATCCCTGAGACCGCTATCGACGGAAGAGTATTGGTCGATGTTGTCAAAGATGATTAGCCAGCGCGAGTTTTCCTCTAATGCTAGCCACTGTAAAACATTTATAGCTTGTTGCTCCACTTCCTCGTCATTGGTCGCCTCGGGTTTCTGAGACTGGCCTGGTAGTCGGGACAAGATAGAGCTCAAAGATAGCAAGAGCGTGCCTCGGTCCTTGCCACTTAGCCAAAAGATGGCAGTGAAATCATCTTTGTGGTCTCGCGCGAAGCGAATCGCTAGCTGTGTCTTTCCCATCCCCCCAAGCCCATGAAGAATCGCAACTTTTCGTGACCGGGAACTTCTTGGCTGGAAATACTGCCATAGCTGGTCTAGCTCGTCTTGTCGGCCTATGAAATTCTCAATCACTGGCACAATAGTAAGGTCTAATGGAATATCAAAGCGGTGACCTGTTTATAGAAAAGACCGTTTAGCAACGGATTAGAACTAGATAAGGAGTACCGTGGGTAAGAGTCCTCACCAGATTCTGCTAGAGTGCCTCGTACTGTCGGGGTACTAGTGATTTGATCGATTGGAACAACCAAGAGAAGCTCTTTCGCATAGGCAGCGGCCATTGCTGCCGCATATCCTTGCCATCCCTTATTCTTGTGTGAGTCGGCGTAGTCACAGACGCCCCGAACCACCAGGCATGGAAAGTCATTCATAAGGCCAGCCGCCTCCATCTCCAAACAGTATACCCCTAAGTCCTGAGCTAGCTGATCTCGCCGCCTACTATCTTTCACTACCTGATTTGCAGATCCAATCAGGCCATAGTGAATAACTGCTTTCTTATGGTCTCGTGAGCGTCGTGGGGACAGTTTGGACCGATCGCAATTAATACACGTATTAGATCCGACATGATCATACCCCACTTGAAATAAATAATCCTCTTGGGTTGGCCGTGCGAATTTTTCGGCTTTGTGAGGCGGCAGTTTAGCTTGGATGCTAGAAAGGAACTCTTGAACCCGACTGTCTTCGGTGAGGTGATGGGCTTGGAGGGTAGCGAGAGCAGTCAACAGAACCTTTGGAGGCCGGTTAAGCATCCCTGTCCGCTGGAATTGACCGCTGTTCACTTTGCCAAGATCGTATTGGATCACACCCCCAGAAGTGTCACTTGGCTGGCTCACTACAATATCCCCTAGTCGAATATCTGGATTGCTAGTCGGCACGCCCCCGCCGATACCGACCATGAAACCAATGCGGATAGCGTGAAAACTGGATAGCAACTGCACCCCAACCGTTGTAGCTGATGTGTTGCCATATGCGCCACTCGGTAGACTAGCAATAACGATATTGTGTTCGCCGATGCTGCCAAGAATATATGTATTTTGATCTGTCGGCAGGCGAGGTAGAAGGGGATGTAATTCGTCCAACATCAGCTTCGCAGCTGCCGTCTCCACAGGCAAGGCGCAAATCCATCCGACCGTGTAGTCGTCATGGGTGAGGGGGGTCCTGAAGTCCATAATGAGCTAATAAATGATCAGGTTCATGATATTGAACCGCTGGTATGTCAATCTGTAGATAAATGACCGAAACAACGGTTTCTTGAAGCGTAGGTGGTCGGTCGGAAAAGGTGCCGTGGTTCTGTCAGGAGGGGCGGTGGGTTGGCATTAGGAGGCTCTCGACTCAGATTGGTTCCATAAGATTCCATGGCATTTGTACGGAAAGGCCAATTATTACGTACAGTAACATGTGTCAGCAATCTCGTGTAAAATACCTTCCTTGAGGTCTCGTAATCGTATCGTAAAGAGCTCTGCGAAAGCGGTCTAGAAAGTGGTGCCTCCACTATCCAATCCAATCGAAAATTGCAACTTCGGATTTTCCGGTGTGGACCGTTAATACCAATATCCCAGATCCCCGCGGGGTAGAAAGTCATAAGACATAACCGTAATTCGTAATCCGCAAGCCACAAGCCAAGAGCTCTTCTAGAGCTTGGCAGGTCCTGGATTGAGTGGATTGGTCCCTCCGATGGGACCAACTCGGTCCGGAAAACAGTCCCGGTGGCTGAGATCACGTGATCCGCTGTTCATGGCGGATATCGACACTTGGCAACATTTAGGCTTGAAATCAAACCGCATCTTGTCTCATAATAGGACGGCCTACAGATTGGTTAGAAATGCAACGTCAAGGTCGGAGTTTTTATTGTTTTTGTAATGTACATCAAAGGATCCGCCATGTCTTTTAACACCCCTGATTAAGCAAGTAAGACGGCAGAGTAAAAGAACAGAACTGATGGAAGACCGGACATCGGACATCTGGAGGCTTGAAAAAAGCCTAGCCCCTGGCCCCTATGTAGCCCCTTACCCTAGCCCTATCCTTCGGTTCAACCCATAATTAGAAATTGTGCTCGGATGGTTGCAAGCACGAGGACCCGAAAGGTGACTAATGAATGCATGATGAAAATTATAGCGGGGAACTGCGTGGCCCTGTCCTGCCTAACCAATCATCAGAACAGTAACGAGAAAACTGGAACTACTTTTCATGTAAAAGACCCGATACCCCCACCGCAGTTGGACGGAATTCGCCTCACAAGCTTTGAAAAGTCGGCGATCGGAGCTCCGAGTGGCCGGGTTTACGCGCATTATCGCCGCGTGGTGGAGCTTTTTCCGGACTCTGAAGCATGAAATTAAACGTCCTCGGCGTTAACGCCCCCCGTGTCCGTAGTAAATTTCCTCGATAGTTTCTATTTCTATTGATCGACACCCAGATGATGTTCTAGCATCTTTCCCTCTCTAAAATCCCCCACCTACCTGACGGCCGACGGAATTTTTCTTTGGCTATGGATAAGGAAGCCGAGATGGAGTTCGCTCCTATCACGGCGCGGACTGTAACCGCGCTCGATGAACACGAGGCGGAAGCCTTGAATCGCATCGCTTCGAGTAAGCTCGGTCAAAAATTGTCTGCTACTGCTAGCCGACGAGAAAGTAGGGATCCCCGATTAGATCCCAGCAGCCCTGAATTCGATCACCACCGATGGGCTCAGAGTGTACTCTCCCAGGTACATGAATCAGGAACCGATATTCCTCACCAAAGTGTGGTGTTTTCAGACCTTTCCATCAGCGGCTCTGGTTCTGCATTGCAGTTCCAGGAAACATTGATCTCCAGCCTCACAGTCCCTTTCCGCCTCGCCACTAGGGCTCTTTCCGGCAAACTTTCGCCTCCTCGAAAAATCCTTCACAGCTTCGATGGTCTTTTGCAAGGAGGGGAGCTTCTGCTTGTCCTGGGTCGACCAGGCAGTGGTTGTACTACTTTTCTCAAAACGATCTGTGGACATTTAGGAGGCCTCACGATGGATCCCAACAGCAAAATCCATTTTGAAGGCGTTGACTATGAACAAATGATCAAACACCACCGCGGAGAGGTCGCCTATAACAAGGAGGTCGATCTACACTTTCCTCATTTGACTGTGGGCCAAACACTCTCCTTCGCTGCCCACGCCCGTGCTCCTCACCAGCGCATCCAGGACATGACCCGCAACGAATACGTCGATGCCATCACACAGGTAGTCATGTCGGTCTTCGGCCTCTCTCATACATACAACACCAAAGTCGGCAGTGAGTTCGTGCGTGGCGTGAGCGGTGGTGAGCGAAAGCGTGTCTCTATCGCTGAAATGTTCATCGCTCGTTGCCGAATCGGAGCTTGGGACAACAGCACTCGTGGTTTGGATGCCGCTTCAGCCCTCAAGTTTGTCCGGGCTCTGCGCCTTGCAGGCGATATGGGTGAATCATGCCATGCAATTGCAGCCTACCAAGCATCGCAGTCCATGTATGATCTGTTCGACAAAGTGGTACTTCTGTACGAAGGCCACCAGATTTATTATGGACCCCGTGATCGAGCAGTCTCTTACTTCCAAGAGATGGGATGGGTAAGACCCGAGCGTCAAGTCAGCGGTGACTACTTGACCGCAATCACCAACCCAAGTGAGCGAAAGGCCAGTCCTGGCATGGAAGAAAAGGTGCCTCGCACCGCGAAGGAATTTGCCGAATACTGGAGGAGGAGCCCGGATTATCAACGCCTGCGCAATGAAATCACGACTTTTGAGCGAGAGCATCCTCCAAGTGGTCACGATGCTCAAAGGCTTCAGGCCAGCCATGTAGAACAGCAGGCACGTCACACTCGGTCGCGCAGCCCCTATCTTCTTTCCGTCCCCATGCAGGTCCGATTGTGTATCAAAAGAGCCTACCAGAGGATGCTCAACGATCTTCCGACCGCTCTGTCTCCGCTCATCGTTCAATTAATTCTGTCGCTCATCATTGGATCCGTCTTCTACAATACCCCGGACACTTCAAGTTACTTCTTCCAAAAGGGAGCTGTCTTATACTTTTCCATTCTCATGAACGCATTGTTGACAATGAATGAGATCATGCAACTTTATAGTCAGCGACCCGTGGTGGCAAAGCAACATGAGTATGCCTTCGTCCATCCGTTCACCGAGGCTTTAGCCAGTCTTGTGGTGGACATGCCGATCAAACTCGTTCGCATCTCAATCTTCAGCATCGTCCTCTATTTCATGGCCAACCTGCGACGTGAACCTTCTCAATTCTTCATCTTCTACCTGTTTTTGGTCATCGCCGTGTTGACAATGTCCGGTATGTTCCGCAGCCTGGGAGCCCTCACCAAGTCTATCGGACAGGCCATGGCCCTTGCCGGTATCATTGTTCTCTGCATCGTCGTCTACACTGGCTTTACGCTTCCACAACCTTACATGCACCCGTGGTTGTCTTGGATTCGGTGGATCAACCCCATCTACTATGCATTTGAGGCATTGGTTGTTAACGAGTTCCACGGCCGCGAATATGACTGCTCCGCATTCATCCCGACCTACGGAACTGGAACATCCTTCATTTGTTCCGCGGTTGGATCAGTGACTGGCCAACGTACCGTCTCCGGCGATGCATTCATCTGGAAAAACTACGAGTACACATATGCCCACATTTGGAGAAATCTGGGAATCCTGATTGCGTTCATGGTCTTCTTCAATGCAGTCTATTTGGCCGCTACTGAATACCTTGGCACTGATAAATCGAAGGGTGAATCTCTTGTGTTCCGTCCTGGTCACGCACCCAAGTATCTGCAGCCTGGCAATGATACCGAAGGTGGTATTTCCGACCTCAATATTCTCGAAGTTCAAAAAACAAACGACACGATTCTCCTGCCTCGGCAGAACGATGTGTTCTCCTGGAAGTCTGTCAACTATGACATCCCCGTCAAAGAAGGTACTCGCCGTTTACTCGACGACGTCTCTGGGTGGGTGAAGCCTGGTACTCTGACTGCGTTGATGGGTGTTTCTGGAGCTGGCAAAACGACTTTGCTGGATGTGCTCGCTCAGAGAGTGTCTATTGGTGTCGTAACTGGAGACATTTTGGTGAATGGACAGCCGCTTTTGCCCAACTTCCCCCGTCGAACTGGCTACGTGCAGCAGCAGGATCTTCATCTTGATACCACTACTGTACGAGAGGCACTCCAATTTAGCGCCATGCTGCGTCAACCCCGGAGCGTGTCGAAGCAGGAGAAGCACGAGTATGTGGAATCCGTCATCAAGGTTCTAGGCATGGAAGACTTTGCGGAAGCTGTTGTTGGTTCTCTTGGTGAGGGCTTGAATGTGGAACAGCGCAAGCTGCTTAGCATCGGTGTTGAATTGGCTGCCAAGCCCACTCTCTTGATTTTCCTGGATGAGCCCACGAGTGGCCTCGACTCCCAGAGTTCATGGACCATTTGTCAGTTCCTGAGGCGCCTCGCCGATCATGGTCAAGCCGTCCTGGCAACTATCCATCAGCCTAGCGCATCCCTGTTCCAGTCCTTCGATCGCTTGCTTTTCTTGGCCAAGGGTGGAAAGACCGTGTACTTTGGGGAGATTGGCGAGCAGTCATCTACCCTGCTGGAGTACTTTGAACGCAATGGAGCCCGAGAGTGCGACGACTTGGAGAACCCTGCCGAATACATCCTTGACATGGTCGCAGGAGATGGATGTCCTGGTGTTGACTGGGCCCAGGTCTGGCACAAGAGTCCCGAGTACGACGAGGTGCTGGCTGAGGTCGATCGGCTTCATTCCATTCGGAACGCGTCAACCCATGAACCCTTTGAAGACGACAATCATGCGGAATTTGCCATGCCCTTGTACGCACAACTCTGGATTGTGCTTGCAAGATGTTTCCAGGGCTATTACCGAAAGCCCGATTACATCTACGCCAAGTTCATTCTCGGTATTGCATCAGGCCTCTTCATTGGTTTCTCGTTCTGGAAAGCCGACAACTCCGAGCAAGGCTTCCAAAACGTTCTCTTCAGTGTTTTCCTTCTGTGTACCATCTTCAACACCCTCGTCAACCAGATCATGCCTCGCTTCGTCGCTCAACGCTCGCTCTATGAGGTGCGGGAACGTCCGTCTCGCATCTACTCCTGGAAAGTCTTCATTCTCTCTCAGATCCTGGTGGAAGTTCCTTTCCAGGTCGCCCTTGGTGTGTGCTCGTGGGCTTCTTTCTACTGGTCGGTTTTTGGTACGGACCAGAGCGGAGAGCAGCGCGGTCTGATCATGCTATTCATCATTCAATTTTTCATTTACGCGGCATCTATGGCCCAGTTCGTCGTCTGCGCCATCCCCGAGCCCACTTTGGGTGCGATGGTCGCCACTTTGATGTTCGGTCTCTCGTTCATCTTCAACGGTGTTATGCAGCCACCGGCCGCCTTGCCTAGGTTCTGGATTTTCATGTATCGGGTTTCCCCCTTTACCTACTATATCGGCGGCATCGCGAGCACAGCCCTTCACGGTCGATCCGTGACGTGCAGTGCAGCGGAGCTCAGTGTATTCTCTCCGCCCGCGGGACAAACCTGCGCAGAGTACATGGCGAAGTATTCAGCTACGAGCACCGGTGCTCTCACCGACGCCAGTCGGAATTCCACATCCAGCTGTGAGTGGTGCAGCATGACTTCTGCCGACGAATACCTGGCGGGGCGAGAGATCTACTATGGTCAACGCTGGCGAAACTATGGCATCTTCTGGTGCTATTTCATCTTTAATATCTTCGGGGCCATTTTCTTGTACTATATGTTCCGAGTGAGGACCTCCAAGGCCAAGGTCGTGAAAGGGAAAAAGTCTGCGTGAACAGTGGCAGACTAGCATTGCACAATGCTGAACATCTCCGAGATTGAAGCTAATTGTCCTGCTTCTGGTACATAGAATAAAATTACTAGCGTCTTATATATTGTCTTGTCTTCAATCGTCCAATTGTAGAGTTCGGCGGTTAAACATTGGGTTTCACGGCTTCCAAGGTTGCGCCGAGCACGACACATCATCGACTCAGGGTCCTCGTATTGCTCAATTGCGCCTAGTTACAACTGCATCTTGCAGGACTCCAATCTGACTCCAACTTGACTTCAATCTGACACCGTACTTTATCTATACAAAGGCCAGTTCTCCCCTTCCCCCACCCCGCCTCCCCCCACACACCGCAAATCCACCATCCCCACCAACTCCATGTCGTTTCCTCCGCCCCCCGCAGCTCTTGACTGGAAGGATATTGGCTTCAAAGTCCGCGATGGTACGTTTCTCCGTCTCTGGCCATTTCTGTTCTTCTCTTCGCTAACAATCGCTAGTTAATGGCCATGTCGAATGTCATTATTCCCTCTCTGGCTCCGGCCAATGGTCTATCCCGCGTTTCGTGGCCAGCCCATTCATGTCCATTCATGGAATGGCCCCGGGGTTGAATTATGGCCAGCAGGTGTACGAGGGCCTCAAGGCCTTCCGACATGCAAACAATAGCAAGATCACCGTCTTTCGTCCTGGTCGCAATGCCAAGCGGATGCAGCACTCAGCCGAGGTGGTTTCCATCCCGCCAGTCCCAGAGGACCTCTTTCTCCAGTGCATTCGCCTGGCCGTGGGCGCCAATGCCGAGTACGTGCCTCCTCACGAGTCTGGTGCGGCAATGTACGTGCGACCGCTGCTTTTTGGATCGTCCGCGCAGCTCGGATTGAGCCCGCCGGATGCCTACACTATGGTGGTGTTTGTCATGCCGACCGGAGTGTACCATGGAGCCAATGCCGTGGACGCTCTGATCCTTGAGGACTTTGACCGGTCGGCACCACACGGAACTGGTCATGCCAAGGTTGGAGGGAACTACGCTCCTGTCCTCCGCCACAGTGATAAAGCACGGCGCGAAGGATTCGGCATTACGTTGCATCTGGACAGCGCCACCCGAAGTGAGGTGGACGAGTTCTCCACGTCCGCCTTTATCGGTGTGAAACGGGATGGGGACAAGATCACCGTCGTGCACCCGGATAGTCGTAATGCCATCGACTCGGTAACGGCGGCGTCGGTGGGCGACATTGCACGCAGTCTCGGCTTCTCCGTCGAAAAGAGACGTGTCGGGTATGAAGAGCTGGGTCAATTTGACGAGGTCATCGCCGCAGGTACTGCGGCAGCACTGGTTCCCGTGCGGAGTATCACTATGCGCTCCAAAGGCGATAAGTTCCTGTACCGCTGCGGTGCCCAGGACCAGGGAGGCGAGGTCTGCGTAAAACTACTGCAGACCCTACGTGGGATCCAATCGGGCACCATCAAGGACACTTGGGGCTGGAATATGGACATCCAAGCTCCACCTAAGGAATGGCTAGAAGAAGGCACCGCTGAGCGGGATGAGAGCGGAGCCAATGTTCCCTAAGGCCTCGGATTTGCTTTGAGACCTTGCTCCAAAGGTTGTACGGCTCGACCAAGGAGATGACATTCCGCGGCTGAAAGACTCTTCTTTTCTTACGCCACCTCAGCCGCTTCCTAGAAATAAAATGAAAAATGCCTCTCCAGTGTTTTAGAATCCTTTTGCTTCTTCCCAATGCATCATTGAAACATCCTTTTAGATACGTCTAGGAAGACAAGTCATGGCACCTAAATAGTCTCCTTGGTCCGGCGGTAGCCAAGACATGTAAACTAGTACATCGATTGAATCTGAGAGTGAAGTTTGAAATTGGATATCACAGAGAAAGGCAGCGCTAGAAAATGCGAGACAGAACTTTCCACAGCAGTGTTAGACACAAGGTCCCATCACTGTAACTGGGGCTTGCGTCATTTGTTGGGGTTCCTTTCAAATCGATTATCATCCTCGCCCTTTGTCGTCATCGCTGTCACTACTCGAATCAGTGTAGTCGCCCAGATCGAAGATAGCCGGGCGTGGTGGAGGGAGAGGGGCAACGGCGGTCGTTGGTCGGGTCCGGGCAATTTCCGCTGCTATCTCTTCTTTTTGGAGTTGAAACAGTTCTTTCAAAGTGGGATGCCGCTTGTGTGGTGGTTGCGATGAAGGTTGCCTGGCAGGACTGCTTGTAGTAGAAGGAACCACCTTTATGGCACTGGTTCTCTCAATGGCCTCGCTTCGTTTGCTTTGTTTGGACTCTTCCTCGCCTTTATCTCGCTGAATTTCCGAATTTGACTCTGTTTCCGCGTCTGATTCGGGGTTTGATCCAGACTTCGATCCAGACTTCGATCCAGACTTCGATTCAGACTTCGATTCAGACTCCGATTCAGATTCCGATTCAGACTCCGATTCAGACTCTGATCCAGACTCCGATCCAGACTCCGATTCGGCCTCGTCTTCTATGAACATCGCCGCGGGTTCTTGAGTAGCGTCTTCCTCAGATTCTTCCGCCGAGTCTTCTGCAGGCTGATCGATATGCATTTCAGTCTGCACTTGCTGCTGGACCTCTTGGTCCTCGGATTCTTCTCCAGATCCACTGAGCTGCACTTCAGCCTGTGCCGGCGCTTGGGCCTTTTGTTCCTCACCAACCCCATTGCGGACCTTGTCAGACTTCTCTTGTTCCTTTTCAACTGTGCCTTGCTGATCATGTGCATTTTGCAAGGCATGTGCGTAGTCGGACGATGAAGATGATCCAGCAATGCCGTCCTGCATCGTTCTTTTGGCCGGTAATGTATTAGAGTCGGGTCCAGTGTCGACCCCCAATGCCCGCTTGCGAGATGGTGTAGTTGGAACGACGACAGACAGCGCAGAGGCAGGGGTAGGAGAAGATCGGGTTTGCAGAGTAAGCCCAATTGGAGGAGGGCTTGCCTTTTCCAAGGTTTTCAGCTTGTCTCTGAGGCGCCGAATCCTCCTCCGGCAATTCTTGCTATCCACAGATCTGCCAGTAACTTTTGCTTCCTCGAGTGTGGCATAGTTATCCAACAGTTTGAGCAAAATCTCCCGGACTTGCGAGTCGGCATCCAGACCCTGTAATGCATTCCGGATTTTCTGGGCTTCCTCCGCGTCCGCGTCTGGCTGGCCAGAGCTTCTCTTTGGTTCCACTTCATGCTTCTGATTCTTCTCCGCGAGCTCTATAGGGGAGCCGAACTTTTTCTCCGCGTCCTCCTTCATTTTTTGGATCTTCTCAGTCGAGAATGTAGACGGGTAGACTATTTGGCTACTCGATGGTGTGGCAGACGACCTGGAAGCGTTCTGGGCACTGTTCCGAGGGGTTGATGTTGTATTATTTCTTGTAGCAGAGGCACTCGCTTCGGCAAAAGACACAGAAAGGCGTTTATCTCTATGAAGAGAAGCGTTCTGGGGTAAAGCGGGCTGCACAAAGTTCTGGAACGGAGAAGGAGCACTGCTAGGAAAAGGCGGGCCATTGGAAGAGACCTGACTAGACTCGAAGTTAAGCAACGCGGAAGGACTTCTCAGGACAGCGACCCCTAGACCCCGTTTTAAAGAACCAGTAGGCTTTTCGGCACTAGGTCTCCGGTGTTGAGGACTGGCAAACTTTGGAAGACCCCGGCGCCGAGCTGGGCTGGGGGTAGAGGCGGCGGGAATCTTGGGTACTGGCTGGGTAAGTGGAGACCTTTCCAGTCGGGCCTCCTTGACAGGCATATCCTGCCCGAAACTTTGCTTCCGTTTGCGAGAGGGCATCTCGGAGTGTGGTTTTTGTCGACTTGGAGAGTCTCCGCCAAGCTCTTCACTCCCTTGACGATTGAGAGGAGGGGTTCCAGGAATCGCGGTAAACTCGACAGATGAGAGGGGAATGTCCCGGTGGACATCCTCCATATTATCATCTTCCTCTTCAATTGGGGAAATTTGCTTGTCGACGGCTTCCCTCTTTTGTGACAATCTTCGCTTTGCGTCTCTCGTGGTGCTGTCCCAGTCGTGGACGACGGATCCAAATCGTTGGGCACGGTGATCGGAAGGCTTCTGGAAGACACAAATGATACCGTATTGATCCAAGCCGTCTGCGCGAGCTTTTCCCTCATTCATAAATATGCTGGCGACGGACAGTTCGGGCTTCAGATAGGTGGAAGGCTTGGCATGGTCGAACAGTTTCTGGATGGTGAGAGGACTGCAAGGACGAAACTGTTAGCGAATGGGCCATGGGCAGCACACCTAGACATAACAACAAATCCAATTGACTCGGCACTCACTCTTCGTCTGGCTTGATATCTCTCCACTCGTCTGCAATGATAGAAGCGAGCTCACCAAAGCTCGTCGCCTCTGGGGTTCTGAGAGGTAGCCAGAAGGAAACATATTCCTTCCCCGGTGAGGCATCCTCGCGACCAGAGACCTGCTGCCGCGGGAAGACCCTCACCTCTAATTTCAAATTCACCATTTTGAGCTCACTGTGGTTGCGAGGGGCAGAATGATGGGGGTCGAAAGGAGTGTCAAGCATGCATTGCCCTCGCGCGAAGACACGAAAAGGGAGGTGTGTTGGGAAGAGAGAAAAAGTGAGCAGGTCGAAAGTGAACTGGCCGCGGAGCTGAAGTTTATTTGGTTGCCTGGATTATCAGGCTGCAGTGCCGATTGTCGCGATTGTCGCGAAACGCGAGCAGGCCACCACTTTACCACTTTTGGTAGTGATGGCATTTTGTTACTAGTCTCCAGGAGCTTAATAAGTGCTTCATTTGATCCTGGTGGGTAGGTAGCTACAATTGCTTAAGTGCTAGAAAGGAATCATATGGCCTTGGGTATAGGTCGCTGTAGACCAGCAACGTGATCACAATTAGACCGAGCAGCCTCGTCTTCAACCCCGATTAACAAGAAGGAAATTAAGCAAATGTAGGGAGATGATGGATGACCACCTCAAGTGCATTCACAAGTGCTATCTCCAAGTCTCAAGAGTCCCATAGGACCGACATTGGAGCTCTGGTCATTGATCTAACGAGGTCCCTGCCGGATATCCTGGCTAGGGCCGTATGTACGCAGTATAGCTTCGTTCCTAATCCGTTCCTGGCCGGTTCCTGCCTCGATGTCTCACGGTTTCTCTGCTTCTACTGGAGGAGAATGTCAACATCGACCCCGGAAATGATGCAATCCGGAATCTGGGTGCGGTAATTGGTGGTGATGGAGCCCGAATGCAGTCTCGCCCACAAAGCACATTTGGAGCTATGTGGAAAGTCAATTCGAGCTTGATTTGGACCTGAACCTCGCCTCTCAACTTGCACCTCCATCTTGCGACCTGATCGCTATCTGAATTACCTTCCAGGCACCTCCACCCCGGATTCCGACTTGCGGGGCCATGACGGCGTTAACCGATCCGGGGACCTGAACGCCCCAACCACCAAAACTTGCTTGGACCTCCCCCCGACCAGAATCATGACCGGTGATCGCACGATGATTCTAACCGCGGTCTACCCTTCACCATGACCGAACCCATCCAGTCTCAAGAGCCCGAACGACCCGCCGACGCAGTCGTGAGAGAGACCCGACCACCTTCGCGCGACCGGGAAGCTCTCGAGCTGCGTGAGATCCAAACCCATGAAGACCACGAGCTGGACTACTCCTCCCCATCTGCCTCGTCCGGCGAAGAATATCGGGTGACAAGACGGACAACCTCCCGCCCCAGTGTGCGACGGGCCCGCGTCGAGCGACCGGGGGCGTGGTACAAGATCTGTCGATTTTGGACGCATCATGTCACTCTGACCGTGCCCCAGAAGAGCAACCGCGACCACTACGGTGAGTAGTGATTCACCCTGAGGTGATAAATCCTGGTGAGTAGTACGCTGACAGGAGCTCTAGCATTGGAAAGGACATTCCTCGCCTACATCCGCACTTCGGTGGTCATCGCAATGCAAGGGGTTCTGATCGCGCAGCTCTTTCGCCTCCAGCGATCACCCACTTCCGAAGACCGTCTACGCTTCTACGAGGTCGGGATTCCTCTCTCGGTGACCTGCCATTGCGTCGCCGTTGTGGTGGCCCTGATTGGGGCCTATCGATTCTGGAGGCAGCAAAGTGCGATTTCACGAGGCAAGGTCCACGCGGGAGGATGGGAGCTGAATTGGGTTGGAATCTTGCTGTTCGCGGTAGGTGAATCTACGTGCCGTGTACCCCGGTCAATGCGACTAACACGACTTAGATCATTTTAGTGACCCTGGTCATTTCGGTTGCGATCATTGTCGAGATAGAGATGGACTCGGCAACTCTTCTACAGCGAATCCTGCGCCGGTGAACTGACAAACACAGTCCACTGTAGTTGAAATGGAAACGAGACCGGCCCTAGAGCCTTTGCTATGGATCAACGCCGTCATGAACATGTTACCAACGATCGAGTCCCCCTGCTACCCACAGATTAGTTTCAATACATTTCATTTATCATGGCGGAGGTTGTCAAGTTTGAGAGTTCCCAGAATTCTCCAATGATCCCATTGAACCGAGGTAGATTTCTGGAATTGGGGAACACACTAGCTGTGCTTCAGGTGCTCGATAAGCAACTAAACTGCCTGAATCAAAGGTGTACACAAGACAAAACATGGCGACCACGTGCAGTACTGGTGGCGAACTAATCTCTGGATTTCCCTTGCACTCCGTCAAAATATCCAAATCATTGCAAATTAAATGTTGGCACCGCCGTTCAAAGGCAAGATTTGACCTGCATGGGAAACAATTAGCCGGAGTCCGGAGGCCCGCCACATTCCCCAACTCACCGTTGATCCATTCTCCAGCCGGACTGGCCAGGAATGCCACCACGCGTCCAATGTCCGCAGGCACACCGCAGCGCTTCAGAGGACTGCCGTTGGCCAGAGCCTGCTCGATCTCCTCGATCGATGAATTCTGGTCGCAACCCGGGGCATAACGCCACGAGTTCTTCAGCCACATGTCGCTCTTCACCCCGGCAGGGGCGATTGCATTCACCGTGCATCGCTTCTTACCGAAGTCGGCCGCGAAGCAGCGGGTGAAGCCCTCCACCGCGCTTTTGCTGCCGGCGTACAGTGAGTGTCCGGGAACACCGACTCCCGCTGCAATGGAGGACATAAGCACGACACGTCCACCGGGCTGGATGTAATCGTAGGCATTCTTGGTAACGAAGAACTGGGCCCGGGTGTTCAGGTCAAAGACATCGTTGAAGTCTGCCAGGGTTGTGTCTTGCAAAGAAACGAATTTCTCGGTGCCCGAGTTGGAGACGACGATGTCGAGTTGGCCAAAGTGTGCCACCACCTGGCGGAACAGGTTCTCGATGGCCTCGACCTTGGTCAAGTCCGCCTGGAATGCGGCTGCGTGGACACCGTGCGATTCAATCTCCTGCACCATTTTGTCGGCGGACTTGGGGTCTCGAGCGAAGTTGATGGCCACGGAAGCACCCTTCTTTGCCAATTCGAGGGCGATTCCAGATCCGATACCGCGACTGCCACCTGTCACAAGGGCGACTTTGCCCGCAAGCTCTGTGGCAGCGGCGTTGGTATTGGCAGCAACCATCTCTGCGCTCTCTTGGTTAATGATCGTAAAGAGGGTGGAAAGATCGGCTAGTAAATGATTTGAATAGATGACCGACAGCACGGGAGACACACAGTTAAGTCAAATAATCCCTTTGATAGGAATACAACAATGTAATAGTGCCTGGCTGCAATCAGAATACCCATTTTTCATTCCATTGAGCCAGTAAGAGGAGATCTTGCCTCCCGTTTCGAGTGGGTATGGCGCACTATAGCCAGATCTGGCGCCGCTACAGAGTCCATTTGGCTGGTTCTGGCAATGTGGAAATGCGTCAATTACTGCATGCGGAAGATATCTCCCGGAGCAGAAGCACGGTGTCTACTCCACGTCGCATCATTAGGTTTCGGTTGCATTCAGTCGTCCTGCACATGGAGAGGAGACCCCGGGATGTAGGCCGCATCCGGCACATCTTGGTCAGCAGCTTGTGAGTTCAGAAGACCAGAGGATACCCTCTCGCCACATGATATACCAGAACAAGTTCCCGGATTTGATCGCGAGAAGTATCTTACAACTCCCGCCAACATGTCTCCCGCTATGAAAATCCCCGAGCCCAACTTGGACATCAGCTTCCAAGGTAAGCTTCCAGAAAACCTCATCGACAACACATGATGATTGATTATGATAGACTACCTAGTTCTCTCCAAGTTGGTTTTTGATTGGGCCGATAGCTATGATGCAAAGGTAAATTTCAGCTTTCGAGATTGGATGTTATTCACTGATCATCCTCTTCAGGACTGGGACCGTCTCCGCAGCATCATCGCCCCAACCCTCACGGTAAGCTCCTTATGACGAATTAATTGCACGTTCATGGGCCTTTCAACTGACATTAGTAGGTGGATTACACTAAAATCGGGCTCAAAAGATGGGATGATATGTCTGCAGACGATTACATGACCATGGTGACACACCCCGGATTCCTGGGTGATCCCACCATCAAGACGCAACATCTACTAGGCCAAACTTGGTGGGAGAAGATCTCCGAAACTGAGGTCATCGGTCATCACCAGCTTCGTGCAGCGCATCAGGTGTACGAGACCATTGATCTCCAAGAGGTCAAGCTACGCGGTCACTCGCATGCAACAAATGAGCATTACTACCGCAAAGTGGACGGCGTGTGGAAGTTTGCTGGCCTGAAACCCAACGTTAGATGGAATGAGCTGCGCTTCGAGGAAGTGTTCAAAGGTCTGGACTGAGGCTGTGAGCCCCGTAAGCGAAACAAAAGCTTTGTCAATTGGCTAGTGTCGAAGAAATATGAATACATGTCGGTTGAATATAACTAAGGTTCCACCCCGGCTCTTGATTTCTGTTTCACGGACGATCTCAAGGAATCTTCAAGGTCATGAATAATGTTCATTAGCTACCTGCTCGTAGAGATGTAGCATATTTACCGCCAACTCACGAATGGTCAATGTCGATGGCGGCCATGTAGCAGCGGGGAAAATGTGGTTGGAGGAGGTCAAGATACCGAGGCTTGACGTGGCATGGCTCCAAGCTTTTGTGAGGTTTGTCTGATCTGCATGCATGTTTGTTGGCTACGCATAGTGGTTCATTCAGTATTTGTGCCTCGGGTAGCGCACCCCCCCCCCCCCCACCCCCGATGACCAAATTTGATGCTATTCACATATTTATCGACCTAATGGATTCGGATCAAAGAAAAAAAAGGCTCACGAGCTTCTTCTCCTGCCCTCGCTGCTTCTATAAATGCCTCTCTCTCCTGTATGGGCTGTCATGGTGGCGGTTTGCCATAGACTTTCTCGTGTAGCTTTGCCAACCGCTTTCTATCCCAAGCAGCCTCATATGCCTTCCTCTTCGCAATTGATCGGTTCGTAACTCGTCCGTTGAGTATTCTAGTGTGGCTAAGCGGTTTAACATGCTGCATAGTGTCTTTTCGCCGTAGAGGGGCGCAAGCGGCCGTCATTCGACTAATTATATCGTTCGAGAGAGCTACATGCTCTGCGATGACCTTATTGTGTTGGAAGACGCGTAGTAGGTTCCATCGCTGCTTCCGGGTGAGGTTTTGTATCTTCGAAAGCTTCTTGAGGTTCTTGTCGAGGGCTTGGATGCTTTTTGGAGGCGTATTCTCGACACTTGAGGATGTGAGTGCGGTCGGTGGTGGTGATGGTGTTCTAACTCCGTACGCACGAAGATCAGGCGCTGAGAGCTCTGATAATTCGATCTGGCTATTCGCAAGCTTTTAGATGATAGAACTTCCATCTGGTGGCCAGATACCGCGATCTTTAAAGGATTCACGAATGATGCGTGGGTTAAAAGCCCTTGATCGTACGGCGGCGATGTAGCGAAGAAAGTCGGCTTTCCCCACTGGCTCCCCCGCCATAAACGCGATGTTATTATTCTCTCTCCGGAAGTGCTGTTTATAGCTGAGAAACGGCTTGCTATCAAGAGGTTGGCAAAGGTGTGTTGAATGCGGCTCGAAAGCGAAGCAGATAATGTTATAATCCTCACATCTCTGCAGAAACTCCCTCGTGAAGTGGGCACCATGACCATCAAAGAGTAAGATACGTCTCTCTCCTCTACACGTACGATCTTTTGTCGCATCGTGGAAGTGCTGAAGCCACTCAACAGCCAATTCATCAGAGATACAGCCATTTGGAGATACAGCCGTGAGCGTATGCGGTGGAAGAACCTCGCTACCGTGATACCAGTCCTCCATAAACGTCGAGCCCTTAAAGATAAATAACGGATCCATCTGCCAACCATCGGCAGCGATACATTCGACGGCTGTGATAGTCTCACCGCGTTCAGGTTGGAAGCCACATTCATCGATGTTATATACTAGCCGCGGCGCTGTATCTTTGACCAGAGTCTTCCATCGACTATACCATAATTCTAGCAGTCCGCTATCCTCTGCCTGGATACGCTTGTGCTCCTTCGTCTTCTGCTTCATTGGGGCTAGATGTAGCTCCTGGGGAAGGCGTTTGATGAAGCGATACACCCACATCTTGCTAACCTTCCGTTCGGTACCCGCGCGCTGAAGCGAGAGATTCGCCATATCCTCTAGCAAAGCAGGAGTCACCGGTAGATACCGATCACGCATATCACGTATCCAGTGAGTCAAAGCTTCTTCCTGGTACCCTTCGAGAGCTTTATTGATGGGTTTGTGGGTAGTGCGAGCTTGTTTACCCTGTCGGACGCGTCCGCGGAGCACGTTGTACGAAACCCCATATTCCCGCGCGATCTGCGACAAATTCGGCTTTGTTTGCGCACGAGCGGCTTCGCAGGCCTCGATTACACGATATTCGGGGGGTTCAGGTTTTCAGGTTGAGCAGACATCGTGGTGGGTGGTAATAGCTTCAAATGATCGATTTCTAGGAGGTTTGGTCTAAATGTGTGGTTTGGTCCAAATGTGTGGTTTGGTCCAATTGTGTGGCGCACCCTCACCGCCAGATGGGGGGGGCGCTATTACGAGGCACAAATAATCTCGGAAACAGGGGAACTAGGGGTGCCTCATCTTCGGCTGAGAACCCTTTTCCATGCATTCAATGTAATCTCATTTTTGGAGATCCTCCAGTTCTATTCGGTCGGGTATAATTTACATCCAATCTCGAGCTGCTTACGAGCTCCAAAAGGCTTTCTGCAATGCATCACACATCAAGGTGATACATCGCTTACCTTCAGACAATGCTCCATCCATGGCAAGGAAGGGGTGGGGCATTCCCTTCATAACCTGAAGATCCACTTCCACACCGGCCTTTTGTAGCTTATCAGCATACTGTTCGCCCTCTGACCGAAGCACATCCAACTCGCCGACCATGACCAAGGCAGGTGGCAATGGAGACCAGTCACCATTGTAAAAGAGGGGACTAGCCTCGGGGTTAGTCCGATCGGCCTCATTAGGCAGATAATGGTCGCGGTACCAGATCATCTTAAGGGCGGGCAATGCCGGAGTGTGTTCGTAGCGTCGATAAGTCTCATTGTTCTCCACCGTAGCGATGTTGTCGGTGACGGGCACGGAGAGCAGCTGGGCACGGAAATGCACGGGGGGCGAGAGCGTCAAGGCCTTGTGGGTCATGATCGCAGCGAGGTTACCACCGGCTGAAGACCCACCAGTTGCGATTCTGGACATGTCCACTGAGAGCGTGGCGGGACCCTCGGCGACCAGCCAAAGCAGCGCTTCCCAGCAATCGTGCACCGCAGCGGGGAAAGGATTCTCGGGGGCCAAGCTATGGGACATGAGGACGAGGTAGATCAGAAAGGCAAGGGACACACTCACCGGTAATCCACCGTTACCACCACACAGTTACCACGCACACACAGATTCGAGCAGACCACGTTCTCCGTATCAATGTTACCCAGAACCCAACCTCCGCCATGGAAATAGAGCATCACCGGCCATCCCCCAGCTGGAGTCTTCCCCTTCGGAGTAAAGCAACGAATGGGGACCGATGGGCCCTCGGTGGCTCGGCGATTGATGGAAAGATCCTGAATCTTGCCTACCTCTAGCATCGGTCCCGCTCCAGGGATCAAGACCCCGCTCGTCCGCGAGGCCGCCACGGGTTGCAAGTGGACTTGCTGGTTGTTGATAACGTGTTTGTTGTAGAAGGCGACATACTCCGGGTCCAGCAAATCCCGAACGGATTCGTGGAGCGGGTATGGAGGTTGTGTAATGGAAGCAGACATGGTGAGGATCTATACGGAGTAACAAACAAGGAACAGATTCCAAGGGCAGGGGAGAGAGCAAATGATAAATAGAAGATCCCGCGGAGAGTGCCAGAGTCACCCCCACGCAGCGAGCGGGATACGCAGTGCGGGGTGCAAAGAATGAGATACATAAAACAATAGCAACCACGATAAGCCTGGGAAACGCCCAAGTCGAGTAAAGATCGCCTCGGCCTTTTGGGCGCGATGCCTTTGCGTTACATGGACCCTCGTTGTGGCTACCACGTCTTAGCTCTTGGTTACGTTTCCCTTTCCCCGTGCGTGGAATGTCTCCGACTTTCCATACACGTGTAAAAAGGGAGTTCAGCTATACTTCTACGTTCGTTCATTCCCTTTCTATACCCTCATACCTCCAAGATGACTACCAAGACCCCCGTTCTCACTGACAAGGCCCCCAAGCCTCTGCCGGGTATCTACTCGCAGGCAATCGTCGCTAATGGGGTCGTGTACTGTTCCGGTGCCATTGCCATGGATCCAATCACCGGTAAACTGATCGATGGCGATGTCAAGGCCCACACGGTTCGTCAGCTACATCTCCAATGATCTGCAACAAAGCTAATTGACGCTATTCATGACGAATAGCACCAATGTATCAAGAATTTGAGCCATGTTCTTGAGGAAGCAGGCACCGATACCAATAAGGTCGTCAAGGTCAATGTCTTTCTATCCAACATGGACGATTTCGCCGAGATGAACTCAGTCTACATGCAGTATTGGGGCGATGTGAAGCCATGCCGGACGTGAGTTAAACCGCTTTATCTTTCCACGCTTACTATCGATCTTATGTTTCCATACATACCGCGTAGTTTTTGCATGCTAATGTCTAAGGTCTCGCAGATGTGTTGCGGTCAAGACGCTACCATTGAACACCGATGTGGAAATTGAGTGTATTGCTGTGCTGTAGACAGCATGTGAAACCAGGACAAAAGCAAATTCACTAGCTTATAGAATCCGGGTACCAGGGCAAGCGGCAAGCCTTTACCTGCGATAGGAAACCCAGGAATTGATGAACGTTGCCCTTGGTCAAGTGACGATTTGCCTCTTCGGCCTTCTTCTACATAGACAGCGCATCAGGCTCATCGTTTTTGACTTGGCATTACCTGCTAAAATGTCAATGGAACCATATCGTAAGGGGTCGGGACACGTCCTTACATTTATCAGCGGTGCTCAAAGCGTTGCCCTAGAGCTTTGGGTTGGGGAAAATACCATTAGCCTCGATTGATATATAGCATAGTATTTACACAGTATTAGTGAGTATATATATTTTATATAGGGTAGACCTCCATCCATAACGAGCAACATCTAGGTCTCCTTGAGTACCATCCTAAGAGTTTCTAGACGTTGCTGCAACAAGCCCTGGTCATCTGTGTTTTCCCGCAACACCTCCTTGAGCTCCTTAATTGCCCCCGTAAGTTTGCCGGTATGTTGAAGGTTATCGGGGTTGTGCATCTTTTCTGCCATTTTGATGCTCTCCTTTGCTTCCCGCACATTCGTCCAAAATGTCGAGGTTTTGTTTGGGTAATCCGTCTCTTCAAGTGGAACATCCCATTTTTGTGGCGTCCTCTCGACAATATCTAACCATTTGGCCATATGCACCCATCGCTGCTCCTCCAAGCCAGGGAAGTGGACGAGAAGATCCCCCCTTTTGCCTTCATATGCATGGTTAAACTCGTAGGTGTTGATCCACGGCCGTGGCAGATAAACTACTCCATCTGCATAGCCTTGACCACTCGGACCACCAGTCGTTTTTTGGAGCACACGCCTCATGCTCTCTTGATCTGCGGACCGACCGAGGTCGCTTGTGGGGAGGTATAATGGGTATCCAAGAGTCTCGGAGAGGAAAGTGATGGTCCATGGGTGTACGTGTAGGAACATGATTCCCGTGTTCAATCCATTCTGGTCTTTGGATGCCACCAAATGGATATCCTTCAAGTCGGATGGCGGGAGAAAGATCTCCACGGGAATCTGATTGTTCAGAATAATTGAATCTGCATCTACCCACCTGCAAAAGTCAGTGTCTTAAGTTTCAAAATACTCAAGTCTCATGGAACGAAACATACATCAGCCATTCCATTCTTTCCCCCGATGGTTTGGCCAATTCACGGATCACCAAAGCCAAAAGATAGCTCGGTTTGTTCCAAAATCCGACCGAGATATCTTGTCGCAAAATATCCAAAGGATAGCCCCATTTCGATCCGTGACGCTTGTGGCTCTGTAGTGCTCTCTCGTACATGTGGTTTGTCTCTCCATAAAGCATGGAAACTTTATAGACCCTTGGTGACTTGGAACTGAGCACAGGAACAGAAGAAGAAGAAGAAGTGGCGTAGATATTCCTTCCTGTCCAGAAGCAAAATATGACCACCAGAAAGACTAGGAGGTATTGAGCAAGCCGTTGATTGCGGAGCGCTGATGAGAAAATCATAGCGGCCATAAACACCTGGATGCCAGGATTTGCTCAGGAAATGAAACAAAAAAAAGGATGGATCTTTTGCATCAATTCGAAGGCAGGGCGGTACGGCTTTTCTCTCAGTTTGTCAGTCAACGGTGAATACGGACTTATACAGGTGCGAAAATTTCCGCATCCGGAATCATAGCCTCCAGAATACAATCAATTTAGCACAATGGCTTGGTCTAGGGATACAAATTCTGTGAAAACCGGATAAGGCATTCGGAATTCGAAAATAAATGTTATTGCGGGTAAAGATAATTGTTGTGCGTGAACTTCCGGTCGCAAAAGAATCATCCTCATCCCTTGTTCCGAGACGCCACATCCACTTCCGCATTCGGAAATGCTCCAAGAACGTAACGCTTCAACCAGAATTATGCTTCCGAACATTTTGAAACAATATCGTAGATGTACATCTGCGAATGTCTACCACCAGATTTATCAATCCATCATCTTTCTTCAGCGCTACCATGTTACGGCGGCCATTCGTTTCCTTCCTCGCGGCGATTTTGCTTGCATGCACTCTGCTTTACTTTTTCTTACCCGTGGAAAATGTTTCAATCAGAGATATCACACAGTGAGTGTTTCTCTTTAGCTTCTCTGACCAAAAAGCTTTACCTTGAACCCTGACCATTTCAGAAAATACTCGTCCTTGCCCCTTGACAACGGCTTCTCCTTCATCCGCGATCTCTACAAGCCCTACATTCACCCAATAGACGCTCCTCAGTTCAATGGCCAGGGCAACAATGTTTACTCAGTACCACGAACACCGAGATTCACCAAGCCACTGGGGAAGAAGTTGCTCATTTTGGATGCTGATACGCGCCCAATCAATGGACCAGGAGACCTCTTAAATGATACCCAGCTAAACGTAACTGGGGCGCCCCCTAGCACAATTGGTAGACTCAGTCACTACATTTTCGGTAAGGTTTTCTTCTGTTTTTAGTTGTGAACCCATTATTGACGATTGCAGCTACAATCCACGGTTATGATTACAGGCTCGTTCAGGCCGCCTCCCCAAACGGCCTCTTTGGGACATGGAGTAAGGTCACTGCAATAAAAGAGGCCCTGAAACATTACGATTTCGTCATCTTCCTAGACGCAGACGCCGTCATCCGTTATCCACATCTTCCCATGGAGTGGCTTTTCAACTACTGGGACATAAGCCCCAATACGCTTGTCGCCATGGCGCTCGATCCAGATGAACCGCAGAATCGCGATGCGAAAGGGAAAACACTCCTGAACACAGGATTTGTCATTGCGCAGAAAAGCGCCCGTACGCAAGAGCTTTTCGAAGCGTGGGAGTCGTGCCCTACTGATACGCGATACCCGGAGTGTTCCAAATGGAGCCAGCAATGGTCGCACGAGCAAGCTGCCTTTGGAAATTACCTCCGGTACGACTTTGACTTGGCCGAAGACGTGAAAACTTTATCCTGTGCTGAAGCGAATGGTTACCCTGAGGTGGCGCAAACTACCTGCGTTGGGGAGTTTGTGCGGCATTATTGGATTTATAAAGATTTGCTGCCTGCTGCGGTTGAGGCTTCGATTACGCAATACTTTCTGCCGCAGGTGCATAGGCTGTTCCATCAGAATTTCGAAAATTTGGTTCTAAATATAACCGACACCACTTTTCCCAATGGAAAGAAAGAATGGTGGTGAGCTTAAGGCCGAGTTAGCCGGTTGTGAAACTTAGCATTAAGCTGGTATTTGATCAGATAACGCAGCCCTCTTCAAAGATACACCCTATCAATCTTCAAATGCCTAAGCTAATTCCTGAATGACGCCGAGACAACGGCTCTCAAGTGCTTGGCAACGCGACTATCGATTTGACCATTACAACCGCAGAAGCAAGGCGTATGTATACACGTTATTTCCTAAGCCGGAGTCATTGATTTTCGAAAAATATCTTTAGTTTCTTGACTTTGACTTTATCTACATCATGTTTTGAAGAGTACAGCTGTTAGCTCAAAGATTCGATCACTTAGAACATGATCAATACTAGACTGCGCCCTAACCCGCACAAACCCCGCAAGAGCCTCACTTTTGCGTGTTTTACCTATTTGTATATCTACATAACTTTCGTGCAAGGAGCCTGAACAGGGAGGTAAGCTTCCTATTTGAGCTTGTTATGAACTTGCGGGTTTTGCGGGTTTTGGCGCAGTCTAATCAACACGACTTGGAGCTGCTATTCATCTAAAAGGAAGGGCCTTGAGTGAGTACATGCTATCCAGTTTACAGATATTCAAGCATGGTCTTTACTTCAGGGTCCCATATCTATGCAAAAAAAAAGACGAATCACCCACAAAATCCATATAAAACTTAGTAAGTGCTGATCACAAGCCGTCGCCAAGACTAAACCTTGAGATCTTTCTTCATATACTCATGATCCTCACCAAGATTTATGATCCGCAGTAGCTAAGACCGTCATATTAGAGTGAGGAGAGTCGTAAGAATCTAATCCAGTATACCATATCCGACTTGTCTTCATTTCTCTCGGAAATGGACGCAACAAATCGTGGATCTATGGTGGGTCGGTAACCGATAATAATAAGCAGACTTTCGATTTTTATTAACGATCCTCTCAATTCAATGTATATTTAGAGCATCTCATCGGCCCGAACCAAGCGCAAACGAGTTTAATCACGAGGATCGACCTATATTTTCGCTGAGAAATAGTAGGTCATCACTATCCGGCCAATTCACATTCCATTCCATCGGATCCCATATCGAGAAATCGAGGTCAAAATTCGACTCCACCTCCGGCGGAATTCCTGTTACCCCGGCTTCCCGGCAATCGCGTTCAGTTTGTGCAGCCGCATGCCGTATATTTGCCTTGATCATGCCCCTGGCCGCAACATCTGCGACAAAGTTATTAGCCATGAATGACTCGGCTTTGCCTAAAAACGGTGTGTCTTTGTTCCAATCTTCGTAGTCAATCATGTGCTCGATGATTCTACAGACTCGTACGCATTGAGACCGTCGGTCATTCGCTGTCTGAGAAATGTCCCTCATGAGCGTAAAAGTCTGTCTGATGATGTTTCTGATACCCGTTTCATCGATAAATTCACTGGGTGCCGTCCCAAGAATGCGTAAGAGGAAGAAGACTGCGTAGCTTGCAGAGCGAAACACATGAAATGTCCCTTTGCTCAATACGTCGGGAAATGTAGTCAGCACGGTTAGGAGCTGTCTCGCCGTGATACTGCTCTGGGTGATCAGTTCATTCTCTGGATGAAAGTTTTTCAAGGGCTCGGTCTTTTTCTGATCGAGAACGTAAGAGTATAGACTGAGCCGCGCGTCAAGGAATGACACTTCATCAGCAGGAGACCATTCGCATGCGTATCTGTCTTGTATCATGCAAAGCTCAGTTTCAAACACCCGCACTAGGGGAAGGGGATCCGCCGTGAGCCCGGTGGCCGAGGTCTCACATTCTCCTAGGGCAGCTGAAATCTTCGAGGTGACGAGAGCGATATGAAGTTGGATCCTCGTAGTCGCTGGTACCCCAGGCATCGAAACATTCAGGGCGTGAAGGACTGTGTGGTCGATCTTGATGGAGCTTGGCACCCCGAATCTTGCAGTATGCCTGCGAAACAATCAGCGAGTTCATAGACAGCTCAGGGGCAATCATACCATTGATCCACGATGAAACAAGACAGCCAGGTTGCCGTCCGAGTTTCAATGGTACCGATCTCCGATGCCTTTGCAGCAAATAAAAGGAATGGGTATTGTGGACGATGCAAACCCAGAGACCGTGCCATAGAAATGGCGACTGCACAGTACATTGAAAACGGCTCCTTGTTCATGTCTTCATGTGGAAAAGACCAAACACAGAGTATAAGTAAAGCTTGAACAAGGTAGATAGACCGAGTACCAAGGAGGAGAATGTCTGCTACCAATTGCCTCAAAAGTATTTGTAACCGAGCGTAGTCAGATGCATACTTCTCTGAGTCTTTGCTTGCAATGGCCAATACGCTCCAGAACAGCAAAGGTGCTTTCTCGTAGCTATTGATTGTGGTGACAGGGTCAAGCAACAGCGGGAACCTTGGGTGTAGATGAGAATAATACCTAAAGGGCCGTGAGCGGGTAGAACATGAATAAACCACAAGCTTGCCGTACTCTTCTAGCAGGTCTGCCACAGTACTAGACGTGAGGCTGACGCCGGTAGCTTCATGGATAAACCGAGCAGATCTCTTCCCGCCGATGCGCAATTCGGCAGTTACACTTGCTACGCAAGAATCCAAGCCAGGTAAAGACCCATCCGATCTCGACAACAAGTCAGTCGGCTGAGTATCTAGTCCCTCGGAATGGGGCGTCCTGTATGCAGGGCCACCTTCTTCATACCCATGGCGAGGTTTCAGACTATGTTCGATTAGAGTGAAAATACGACATAAAATAATGGGCATTGGGCCGGTGTTACCTTCTCTTGGATGTCCTTTTGAACGAAGGGTCAACAGAGCACCGCTCACCTACTTTTTCGCAACCTGAGCAAGATGCCGGAAACTTTTGACTGGCATTACATTTAACCTGAAGACATTGATTAACCTTCAAACCGGCGGCTTTGGCTCCAAAAACAAGAGCCGGAGAGCGTTCTGATTCTCACCTTCATCTGGCGACATCGCACACAAGGCACGCCAGCTCGGCGCGGCTTGATATGAGAGGTCCAATTTGCATGCGAGCGAGCCGCCGTAGATTGAATATTCTCCATTTCGATGGACCAAAAGGCGGGTGGCCACAGGCACTTCACGTCCCGTTATCTTGGCAATCTAATGAATGACCGAAATCAACTCGTTGACAAGCCACTGTAGTAGACTTTCATCAACCAGTCATCTGACAAGTGAATGTTCATTGAAACACCGACGGCAACATGGATTCGTGTGTCTCCTCGACACGACGTGTCTGACGAGCCGATCAGCACCGTTTCCGGCCTGTTTCGCTGCATCTAGCGCGATATCGCTGGCACTTCTGATTCGCCGTTCGGATCAGGCCCCCACTAGCTCACGCCCAATCTTCGTTACTAGTGACTAAAAATATCAGTCCTACAATAAATAACGTAATTCACTACCCGTACCCACCCGCCACCTGCCAATCCACCCGCCACGGTAGAACACCATATTATGAACTAAAGATCATGTTTATCAACACCCGTATAGTTTTCTAGGATAAATTCAAGTGACGGTTGTTGAGATATTCGATTGTAAAATATAAGATTCAATATTGTGTTCTACCGTGGCGGGTGGGTAGTGAATTACGTTACATGAAGTAGGGAATGATCCTCCTAGGTTTCTTCAACATTAAGAGATGTAACGCGTCGGCTTCTTGCCAGGCTTTTCGTCTAATCAAACTTTACTTTTGGGGACCTTAGTGTGGAGATTGTCGAGGATCAGCGCGGAAATCAGGAACCCCAGTCTGAATCCATTTCCTAGATAAGGACGGGCTGATGATCGAAGGGACCTTGGTGTAGCGATAGCGATACCGGGCCCCTAGGAGCACGATTCGACCATATGTCCAGAGGAGGCAGAAGCCGGTAACGATAGCGAGGAGGAAGCCGCAGAAGGTGATAAACATCCAGTGTTGGCCCATCTATGTTTGTTAGCAGTGATTCAACGGCCCAGGATTTCGGAATATACTTACCCATAAAATTAAACGCGCGTCCTTGCCGTGCCAGCTGTTTCCAGTGTGATGGGTGAAGAAACTCCAGGAGTACTTCTTGTACTCATCCTGCATAAGAATGCGGACACGGCTCATCTCGGACGGGTAATCTTGTATATACTCTTTCCAGATAACTGATAGAAATAGTGGCCCGGTCGAGTACATAACGGTGATATATGGAAGGAGCCAGTGGTGGTCGTACTGCTGGAGCAGTTCGATTACACGTAGGAAAAAGGGATGCTGGGGCACCGAGCCCATTACATCGTTAGAGATACCAGTGGGTATAGTGCGGCGCACCCACGCGGGGTAAGCGAGTAGAGGATCCAAGCGACGATGACAGCCCTAGTGAGAGTTAGACTATCTGTATGAAAAGTGACTATCACTGGGTTAATACATACGTCGTCTAAATCGATATAAGTTCCGCCATAGTAGGCTAGAACGAAATACCGGATCGAGTCTGCGCGCTGGATAGGGTATTTATAGCCATCAAAAGTCTCGAGGAACCAAGGATATTTAGCGGCGATAAAGTCGCGCGACTTTTCATTCGTCCATAGCTAGAACAAGACCAATATTAGCACGGATTTAGATCGGGTCTCACGACGGTCTTACAATATACTCGTAGTCAGGGTGCAGGTCAATACAGCTCTTTTGGGCATCGGCCCAGACCTCGGGAACGGTCTCGTTTTTGTAGGTTTGGTGGATAATCTTAGGGATGATCTGGGGACGTTGTTCGATCAGGCTAGAGTTTAGCGATGGTAACTCGGCTCGGTGAATCGCGTCAGCGGCGGCATCTTCGACGAGTAGGGATAGGAGCGTCGAGACGCTGCGAACCAGAAGAATAAGAATAAGAAGGTTGATCAAGAGAAAGATCAAAAGACCGCGTCGCATAATAGTTGTTAAAAGTGGTTTAGTCGAGGGACAAATGCGACAAGTCAGTTAAACCGAAATTATAGGGTTGTCAAATCGTTTCGTCGAACTAGTATCACGGGTCTTCTAGGCCTAAAGATCTCGAGAGTCGCGTAAAGGGTGATTGATCGTCTTTAGCACTGGGAAGTAGAGTCGAAGAGGAGGCGAAGATATTAGGACCCAAGCTCGAGCGAGAGAGAAAAGAGAAAGGGGAGAGAATAAATAGGATATGACCAAGTGAACAACAAAACGAATTCAAAAGGGCGAGAAAGGAGCGTAGGTCGAAGATGAAATAGCAAAGAGCAATCTTGTAATGTAAATCTGCTTCACTAGATGTTCGCTGGATGCGCGCTGGATGCGCGCTGGATGTGCGCTGGATGTGCGCTGGATGTTCGCTGGATGTTCGCTGGATGTTCGCTGGATGTTCGCTGGATGTTCGCTGGATGTTCGCTGGATGTTCGCTGGATGTTCGCTGGATGCTCCGGCAGCCGCTTCACAGAATACGCTGACCTATAGCGTCCTCTCAAGATGGATCTTGGCGGGATGGAGCTAAAGACGCGAGGAACTTTCGCTGTCCATAAAATTGAGCGGCCGAGACCATCCAAGTGACAGTCCAGTGGTCAGTAGAGACTTACGGCCCTATCCGATTGCATATCAGAGAAATATCAGGTACGTTTTCTTATCTTGCTGCCTATTTATCAACCAATTCGCCATTTATTCTATAAGATGAATGGCTCAGGATATGTTCTATAGAGGGACACTGGGTTCCTGCAGCGGAGAACACGCAGTTACAATTCGCAACAGCATCCTCAATTCGTGATTCCGCCTTCATCATGCATAATAGCGTGCGCATCGCACTACTAGTCTCTTTAACGGTTGTATTTTCGTTATATCTTCTGAATGAGCATCTTCAAGATCTTGAGGAACGGTATCGTGTGCGCACATACGTGCAAGGCTGGCTGCGCCGGCATCGGCCAGGTCGATTCGAAGGTGATGAAGATGGTCTTTATCATCGAGCCTAAGGAGTCTTTTGAAACTTATGCAGGAGATATTTTCTGGTAAGATTTTATCTATTAGAGCATAGTAAAGAGTGTCCTACTGAACTGACTCTGCAAAAGGAGCCGGCGGTCTTCTATCCACACGGCTGACGTATCTTGAGACCATTCCAGTAATACGCGCACTCAACGCCCTCGATACCAAAACACGAGCCTCTAGCTACGTTACCTATTGAATCGATAACCAGGATGACCTATCATCTATCATTACTTTTTGGGCCTATCAATCGTGTTGTGGCTAGTACCATACACATACTCACACAAATTCGACCCTTGCCTTAGTCTTCAGTTATCATTAAAGTCCTTATTTGTGGGTTTTGCATACTTAGTCTAGTAGTCAAAGACCGGCTTGAAGAATGCACTTATATAAGCGGTATCTAGATAACGTGGTCGGTAACGTGGTCGTTAAGCGAGTGACGCATAGAGTGCGCCAAAACCCGCAATTAGGGGCAAGGTTTGCTCCCACAAACCCAACCGCAGTGGTTGCGCTCCGATGTCATTTATAAAATGAACTGAGGTTGCTATTATATCAGAACGCTTTGCCAGGATTTCAAGAATGCATCCCGCGATCAAATCTGCTAGCATTCTACCGCTTCATGCCAAAATGCTGTTTTACGCCATACTCCTTAATTAAATCCAAATTTACAAGTCAATAGACTGAGCACAATCCACACCGCGTCCGCGGGCAATTTTCTAAGGCCAATGGCGATGCGGAACTTAGCACCATATTAGGAAGACAACTCCGGCGAAGCCGCGCCTACTAGATGCATCATCAATAGAGCGTTCCAGGACTGACTAGTATTTGCTCATATTGACATGCAAAGCCGCGAACTCTTCAAGCCAGCGACTCTGTAATTCAACACTACTGGACGCCACTGTGCCAAACGCTCGCTGCTATTAACTATGGTTTCCTCCCTTCTAGCGACGCCGTCTCTGTGTTTCAACGAAACACCAAAACAATTCTACTATCGCTGAAACGCGCACCTAAGCTTCGACCATGGCATGCTCCCAGAATAATATTGCCGCCATGTTCAAGGCGCTACATAAGCCTGGCTCGCCAGTGATTTTGGCAATCGTGTACGACACGCCATCAGCAAGAGCCGTAGCATCGCTGCCTACTGCTCAAGCGATAGCCACGCCTAGCTATGCTGTTGCTGAGGCCGCTGGGTTGAAGGACGACGAATTGACCAAGAAAAGCAATTTGGCGGCAGCCAAAACTGTCGTTTCAGCAACTACAGGCTTTAAGAAGCCTTTCACTGTCGACTTTCAGGACGGACACGGTGATGACCTGGAGGACGCTACCGCTGAGCTTATCAAACTTGCCGTCGTTGGTGTCAACCTTGAGGATTGCGATAAGAACTCAGGGAAGATGTACAGCCAAGCCCAAGCTGTTGCACGAGTAAAGAGAGTTAATGCGGTAGCGCGCTCACATGGCGTACCTGAGTTCGTTGCGAGCGCCAGATGCATCACCTTTATTCACGGTGGATAACTTCCACAAGTGATAAGCCGTGGTAGAGCCTACCTCGCAGCTGGAGCGACGACTGTGTTTGCACGGGCAGGATCTGTTCGAGGTGGTGTCTCTCGCGATGAGGTCTTTCGACTGACAAAAGCATCTGACGGCCGCTCGAACGTGTCAATGAAGCTAGCGGCCGGGAATCTCAACGCCACAGAATTGGCGCACGTTGGCGTTACGCGAATCAGCATCGGACCTGCTTTGCAATTCCTTGCCATGGAGAAGTAAAAAGAAGAAGCCAAGAAATTCTCGAGATGTAATGGGAGTATCTTTCGTATGTACTTAACGCTGTCGGGTTAATAAATAAAATTGCCACCGAAATCTCGAAAGGTGTGGAATAGAAGAATGATAAGATGAAAAGCGGTAGAGAGGGTCTCTTGCATGCATTATACCGCTGCGTGGCGTAGCTCAAGAAATCACATTTGAGCCTGAGTAGACTTCCGCATGACCCAATTTGGGTCGAAGATGTCGACCCAGAACCCAACCCGGACCCAATACTGAGGCCCCAATAAACCTAATCTAGACCCAACTCGACCCAACTTTTGCATAAAAACCTAGTATAAAATGCTTATAAATTATGTATTGGTAATATCTAATACGGCCCATATCGCCTATTATAATAGGAAATATAGTAATATATAGGTACTATTTATAGTTTATAGCTACTATATATATTTAATTACCTAGATACTTTTTCGCGAACTTATAAGTAATCTTAATTAAGATTCTTAGTAGTCTACCTTTAGGGTCGCGCTAAATAGAGTATAATAGATACTAATATTATAGCTTTCGTATCGTATTAATCTAATTAATAGTAAAGTAGGCTATTAGGTTATACAGATACTACTAGATCCTTTAAAGTCTGATATTAAATTATTTCTCTATTATATAGAGTATTATCTTCTAGTTTGAGTTCGCTGGAATCGGAAACTAGGATTTGCCAACTGACTGTTTAATTGCTTGGTTTTCTCTCCCGTAATGTACTCGCACATTGAGACCTTTATTCAATTTAGGTATAGTTATCAGACTTTTTCATTAATTCCAATGATTTTAACAAAACGGGGAACATTAAAACTTGGAAGGCAAGCGGTTAGGCCGGAAACGGCGCTGCACGCCAAGTCTGTGGGCGATCCACATCAACGAAAACCCTGAAAGTTCACGCCCCACTGCGTCTCCCCACCTACTCTTCCCTATCAAAGGTTAGTCCGTAGAAGTGCCAAGGTCGCAGGAAATAATACAGGTTTAGTGTGTTTGAGAAGAGTATATGCACGGGAAAGAGAGATTTGATGCCTGACTGCAAACTGGGGGCGGGCATGTGTCAAACGCGTCCGTTAAATACACGCACTCCCGCGAGTCCCGCCACTCGCGATTCCCACTTCTTTTCAACCCCGAGAACTGCCACTATTCGACCATGTCCCTAATAAGATCACACAGCCGGTGGCCTAGAGGCATCCCCTCCTTCATTCGCCGCCACGAGGAACCCGTGGACCCAGACAATTTTGATGCCGCCTCTCGTGCATGGAGACATTTTGTTCGTGATCAGTGGGTCAAAGGCGACGCCGCGGATCAACAGAAACGAGCTTTAATCGAACGCTGGGCAACAGCAGACCAACAATTTCGCGATGTATGCTTTAATTTGGAAGATATTCTTATTTCTCCACTGACGCCAAGACAGAGCTATCAATCTCGAGCACCAGAGGACGAGCCTAGTTTTTTTGAAGGTCCCGAACTTGTAGTATGAAATATCTTCTACTATTTGACTTGCGGTTCTAATCTAGAGTATAGGACCCAGACTTTGCAGGAAATGACGTTCAAAGTTTCTGCATGGTCTACTTATGCACCACTGAATTAACCCCCGAGAAAGAAGCCCTGCTAGCCAAGTGTATCTTGGGTTTATTCCCATGGGAAGAAGGCGAGGAATTTCTCGCAGACGAAATGATAATGTTTCTCCCCTTAGAAGATAATCAAGGGGATATTCTTGACACGTTCAAGTTCCATCAAAGTGTCGCCCGACCCGACTTCCTTGATATGCACATGGCCCTCGATGGAACCGTACTTTTTAGGGACCGCTATCCCAAGCTTATTATCGATGACCAGACCCTTGAGACCGGACTAGGGCTTTGGGTTGACTTTGCAACGAACGGCATCTACGAGAGGGCCCGCCGGGCTCAAATTATGATGGAGGAATTCGGCTACTTTTATCGTGATATCGGTCCGGGAAATCAGATCCCAATCGAGCAGGCGCTGATTTACATCGAGTCACGGTCAATATACCAAGGCCGCGATCGAGATGCAGATCCAAGAGAGATCTTGGAGGATGAGCCGTGAGTCTGTCGATTCTTGGTTACGAGATGGTGTGTATTAATATGTGCTTAGAGTCGATATGCGACGGCCGCTCGTGGAAATCTACAAAGGGAGTGAAGTCGATCTAGTGGATGACTATGCGCCAGGCTTTCGCGAGGCGGAGGAGCAGGGTAACGGCTTAGCGATCGGATATGGTTTGGGACAGATACTTGCGAATGATGGAAATCCCCTGACTATCACAGATCATAGAATCGACCAGTGCTTCTAAAGTGTATTTACAAAACTGCTATTATACCACACTCAAGTGCTCGACGCGCTATATTGTACGTGGAAGAGGGATTGGAACTGATCTGAGATTATAATGTTTGGTCCTAGTATCTACGAGCGATATTGCCATCGGTAACTAAGCTAGCGAATACTCGGCAGATAATACTCGGAAATCAAAGGGACTGACTGTATTCGACATATCGAAACCTACATACTACCGATCCATGGGCTGTATACGGCGTGAAAGCTTGGATCGAAGTTCTTCATCGTCATACAAAAGACTAATATCCGCACCTGGGTAGGGCGCGTCAAGTTCATCTTTCAACTTCTGTGCAGTTTCAGTTGAGAGCCACATGTATCTCTCCACCATTCCCGGATTTGCTAGCCCGCCTCCATATGTACCTCGAGTTTCTTCGTGTTCATTTCCACCGGGATATTGCCCATACCCGATCTCCATGTCATGGTAGCTGACAGTGGGACCAGTGAGATCATCTCTAGGCTCTAGATCAGTCTGTAAGCCTGGTGCAGTGTGATCAAAGTCCTTGAAGTAGTGAAAGTCCGGGGGAGTTATGTCGCGATCCTTCATGATTTCCTCAAGGTATTATAGGTAGAATGGATTTTCACTTCGCCTGGCAGCCACATACAAGGGCCTGGTATAGGGGGGCTTCAAACTTCGGAATATCGAATCGTAATCACACATTATACAAGTGATCGCAATTTGATGTCCCATAGACGGACACTTTCGAACCAGATCAGCTAAAGTGTTCGCAGAGGGCTTCACGGGCCCCCATATGACCCACGGGAGGCAGTCCGAGTCATCGTCGATACTAGAGATATCATTGTTCATTATCATACGGGCATTAATCGCAGTGCGAATCTCTCTGCACTCCCGTTCATTGCCTTGGCTGAGCAATTTACCTAGGAGGATAGCCCGTCCAGGGTTTGTTTCCAGCTGATAGGCCCACCATCTGGCGAAGGTTGTACTATAATAAATGCCACGAAGAACACAATTATATTCAAGTTTGGTTCTTAGCCTGCGTGGGTGCATTAGTCGACTGTATCGATCCACATTGCCCTCCCACGCGGCCATCTGTGTCTGAAGGCGCTTTTCAAGATTTGGGAGATCAGGCGGAAGAGGCATCCATAGTTGATCGGACTGGCCTGGGCCCAGTTCAGCGTAGTCCTCCATTCCGCTGATATCCTTTAAGCTGATATCTTGAAAGCCGATAAATCCATCTTCCTCGATGTCAATATCATCAGCAGTCGTCTCTGGTAGATTTATACCAGGGAGAACTCGCTGTCCCAAAGCCCATCGGGGCTTCATATCGCCATTCAGAAACGCAGTCGTTCGTGGGGTTTCAAGATGAACGGATCGAGAGAAATCTTCCATGACAGCATATCGTTGGGGGGCGGACATGATAATCTTGTAGATTTCGGCGTCTTTGTCAACTTCGCGGGATTCTTCCGCAATAGAAACGTCAGGTAAAAGGTCCAATTCTTTGTAGAGATCTGTATAGCATGCTGCAGCACACGCTCGGCCCACTTGATACCGCATAGACGGATACCGACGGGCAACTTCGCGATATGTTTCTTCTGATGCAAGGTCGGGATACCAGATACAGTACGGCTGAGTGGCAGGATTTTGCATATCGGGGATTACGTCACTCATTATCAGGCGAGCATTGCGGGCGCGGGAAAATTGATGGGCCTGACCATCGTCGCCGGAGCATAGCTCAAGAATTGCCGGGCTTGTTGCAAATTGAAGTGAATCACGAATCCCACGGATAACTGCTCTCTGATACCAAAACGAGCTTAGATCGACGGGGAGATCCTCCCCCTTTATTGCCGCAGCACATTGATCGGGGTCGCATGCAGGTATAGGTTTGCTGGAAGAGTCATACGCCTGCCTTTTCGGTAGAACGATATTGTATTGGCTCATAAGGCTGATACCAGACTTTTCGGTAGCCGCCATTAGGAAATAGTACGGGCAGTGGTGCCAGTGGCGCTGGTGCTGCGTGCAGTGACAAGTGGGGAAAATGAAGTTCAATGTTGAGGAAAAGGAAGGGGGGGAAGTCAACTTCTCGAAGGACAGGATTATGCTTCGACCAACAAGTATTTATAGGGGAATTAGATCGCACCGCAATTTTTGGGTTGTAATTTTTTTTTTCTATTTTATTTTATTTTATTTTTCTTCTCATTTTCCACTCAGCTTTGACATTCAATTTGCCCCTACAGTGGTGCCCCACCACATGCGACGGCAACTACCGTAAACTTACAAGCTCATACACAAACCATGAACAACATTGGAAGTTACAGTAAGTACGTCGAGACTATTAATATCATTCCAACCGCGAGTTCTTTCAAAGTTTTCTCAAAATTAAAGCCCTCCAAGAAATAAAAATAAAGAATGGCTACTCTCGATAGGTGCCCCTGACTCCGAACAGAAATCGCGGTTTCCAGACTCTCGGAGGGCCCTGGGGAGATTCCATGCTGGCCATCACTGCCGATTTTGGATAATATGTAATAAAATGTTCACGATAGCTTCAAATTACACTCATTTACACCTCTTGGGTCCTGAATGAGGACTATCTTACATGAGTACGTGGTACTTAATAACACTGATCGTGCAACTTGAAAGCTAGTAGGAGACGTTATATACATCTTTCCCAGTTCACCAAGTATGAACGCCAAATCTCTCGAGGATCAGCACTCATCTATCCAAGATTTATCCTCCCAAGCGACGATCTCTTGCCAATGGCTAACACTCGAGTCGCTCGCTGAAGGACCATTGGTACTGGGTAAAACGTCTCGCTAGGCACTACCTTAAACTATAGTTCCTTTATAGGGGAAAACCCTCGCTTTATATGTGGATAGAGGGGGCCTTATAAATTTATGTCCTTTAAAAATATATAGGTGAAAAAGTGAGGGTGGAAATTTAGAAAAAAGGGTGCTGGAAGAAGGTACATTTACTTACTTAGCTGAATCTGAATTTCTATCAAACTATTCCAGATTAGGACTAGACTTACCAAATGGCGGTGCCAAGAACTTCCAAGTGGCGGCACCACATATGCACTCCCTTTTCTCTGGCAATTTGTAAGGGAACTAGATTACATAAGAAATAAACTATGCGGAATATCAGTATTACCGATACTCCGCGGTATTCGTCCCGACTAACGATCCTCTCAATTCAATGTATATTTAGAGCATCTCATCGGCCCGAACCAAGCGCAAACGGGTTTAATCACGAGGATCGACCTATACTTTCGCTGAGAAATAGTAGGTCATCACTATCCTGCCAATTCACGTTCCATTCCATCGGATCCCATATGAAGAAATCGAGGTCAACACCTTATCCCCTTCTATGAATCCTTCGGTTTCGAGTCTCACGGCCCTAGCAAGTGCCAATTCGGCGGTGGTGGCTGGGTGGATAAGGGCCTCGTAGACCAAAGGCTATGGACTCGAATCAACTGTTCTAGATCACGGGGGCGAACCCTTAGAAGCCCGGTAGGTGCCTGTTTGAATCACAACGATAGCCGAAGTTACTAGAGTGGCTCCACCTCGTTGTGCTCTTGGCAAACCCACACGTGAACATCATTTGTTCCTTTGCTTACCCATCAACCTCTCACAACTTACCCCAGGCGCACTCAAAGCTGTCCCCCTAATTCCAGAATGGGGACACATCTTCCCCAGGAAATATTGTATTTGATCGCGACTCATCTACAGGACTCAGAAGCCTCTTTGGTCCCTTGCACTCGTGTATGCCGTGAATGGCAGGTCGCCTTTGAGCCCTTCATTTACTCCCAACCAATCCACGTGATAAGTGCCGATGGTGTCAGCAAAGATGACCGTGAGAGGTCAATGTCGTTGAGTCACTTTCAGAACGTGACCTCTGGGAAAAGGCTGGCCCGGCGAGCCCTGATCCAATATTTGAGCTACCATATTGTGGTTCCTCTTGACCTCCCGGATTGGCAAACTCGTAAGGAGAAAGGATATAACCTCGAGAACAATATCCGTCATAATAATGACCTTGCATTTCAGTCCGGAATATTGGATCTCTTCAATACTTTCAAATATTGGGATTCCAATTTGCGCCTTTCGGTCGAGTTAGCGCTGCTAGGTCGCGAAGCCGGAAAGGAGCCTCACACATATAATTGGGACACCGCAGGCGAATACCGCTTTGACTATAAGAAGGGAAGAACGAAGTCAGTTCCTGTCTATCGTGCACGATTCCTAGACAACGGGGCTTCCCTTCTACCGGATGTCGCGTGCATCGGCCGTCTTTACTTTAATAATGGTCCCCCTTTTCATCAAATCTGGGCCGGATCGGCTATACAAATTACTCAGCGCTGTAGTACTCTTACTGAGATGATACTAGATCTCGATGAGTATATCCGCCCAGATCACATTGAATACATTCAAGCAAGGCGTCAAGGTAAGAGGTTACCTACATAATATAGGACAGTGTTACATTTAAGAGCCGAAACGCTGATATTCCGATAGCTTTGGCCGACGGCCTTTTGACGATGCCGCGTAGCTTAAGGGCATTTAATCTCCTCAATCAGATGGAGTGCCCTTGGAAGGAAATGATGACTGGGTTGAATGTTCTGCTTTCGGATACCGACTTTCTTTCACAGAACATTCTGAATTTGAGTCTATCACTCAGAGAATTAAAGATTAACCAGCTATCGCTCACGCCAGATTTCCTGTTTCCTCTAGACACAGAAAGCCATCCCTTACCGACTTCTCGATCTCTATACTGGCCTTTATTAGAAGTGGTGGAGCTGACTGGGGTACCTCCAATACTTCCCTCAGGTGCGTTCATTAACTCGCCATCGACTGTTCAGTTGTGCCACTTTGTTTGCAATTCAGTTTGCATCCAGGCAAGAGACATCATCTGGTCCATCTTACTGATAATCCCGTTATATAGGCCAGTGGATTGTACATCCAACACCCGAGGACCAAAGCGAAATCGACGAAGTCGAAGACTGGGAGAGGATCATCTGTGACTATGAAGAAGGCACTATTTCCCGGCCGATTTTTGATCGCGAGCATTTTCACCGAACCCTTATTTCCCTAGGCCATGCAGCTCGTCTGATGCCCCGTTTGAGGTACATGCAATATCGTCTCTCACATACCCCGAACTTTCGATTTGAATTTAAGCCCCATGCGTCGTCTGGGAAGGCAGAGTGGCAGCTTTATTCTCTCTATCGACCGGATCAACGGGTAGCGGATGCGTGGAAATGTTCGTTAGCGGAGCTAGATGCAAAGTTGCCTGCAATGTTCATTAAGACGACTATTGAGGACTGGGATCAACATGTAGCTGAATCTCAGAGCATTGTGAAAGACTGAAGTGAAGTGCTCAGGATTCCGAGAGTTGCACATTGCATGCAAGCGAGCCGCTGTAGATTGAATATTCTCCATTTTGATAGACCAAAAGGCGGTGGCCACAGGCACTTCACGTCCCGTTATCTTGGCAATCTAATGAATGACCGAAATCAAGTCGTTGACAAGCCACAGTAGTAGACTTTCATCAACCAGTCATCTGACAAGTGAATGTTCATTGAAACACCGACGGCAACATGGATTCGTGTGTCTGTCTTCGCATTCTTCGCTGTGTAGGTCGTTCCCTGAACAGGTTTCCATTCTCCAGTTTTGCTAGCCTTTAGTCAGTACAATATCTTCAATACAGACATGCAAGTGAGTTCATACACGTCAAGATTGTAGATATCGTGCCAAAACTACTTGTTGTACCCAGAAAGATACACCCAACCATCCCTCTAAACAGCTCAATAGACTTCAAAAGCACAGTCAACAGAGTTGATCCCAAAGTAGAAATGAACCCGAGGTGTAAACACGACATCATCGTCTTGCCCCGCAGTGTCGGCATTGCGAAAGCCGACATTATGGCGACCGCTATAAATTCACCTGAGAATATCCTACATATGTCTGCTAATTATTATTTCAAACCATTGATTGGCACGATCTACACGACCAAGATGCGAGTACCTCCAGATGTTGGTTTGCACTGTTTGTTTTGGGGGTTCCAAACACTCCAATTTCTGAATTTTATGCGCAATTCTGCGGTGACACTTTCGGGCGACCGTCTATACACCAGTACGCGAGCACCCGTGAAGAACAGGAAAACTTGACTCCGTACCAAATGTACATCTCTATCTTTGGATACTTGAAATTCCCCATGAGGTTGCTATCTCACCTCCATTGGAGCACATTACACCGACTCCGGTGTAATGATGCTCTGGGCTAGGACAATGGAACCACTCGGAGACAAAGCGGGACCACGTGAAAGGAGGAATATTCGTAGTATTCGTAGTATTCGTAGCATTCGTATGAAATATTGAAGTAGCAAGAGAGTCACGTGCGTCGAACCTAACCGGGTTAACGTAACGTTTGCAATGTTTGCAACGGGAAAGGGCAAAGGTCATGTTCCCCCACAAAATTTCCATCAACCAGCGTGCCGCCGCCGGAAAATTACCACTTCTAGAGCCCATGTGCCGTGAGAAACATCGCAAAGTGGCCCTGATCCGAATCTGCGAAGGTAATGGAAAAAAAAAAAATCACCCGATCTTTACTGTATCTATGTTTGCTCCACTGAACGTAGAAGAGTAGAGACACGGATAGAGACAGACAGAAAGGACAACACGATACACTGATATTAACCGATAGCCGACCGGCTTCGGCCCGACTGGAAACGACCACGTTACACTCTAAGCGGAGGACAACTTCCTGGTTGAGCGGCCACCGGGTAAGTGACCCCGGCGCGGTTAAATGGGCTGCCCCTCTACTCCACTTTTTTACTCCACGTCGACACTGTCTGACGAGGGGTGGAATGCGTGCCTCGATCACCTGCTCCCAGATACAAATAAAGAGAAGCTTCTGTGCGCATTTTACTTCAGTCAATTCTCATTCCATCAACCACCATGTCTTCCGCTACCACCGTCACTAAGACCAACATCGGCGTGTACACCAACCCCAACCACGACCTGTGGATTGCGGAGACCACTCCCAAAGTTGAGGATGTCCAGAGTGGGAAGGGTCTGAAGCCCGGTGAGGTCACAGTCGAGGTTCGCAGCACTGGTATTTGCGGGTAAGAATCCAATTGCAAGCATGAAGGACTGAATGACCGACTAACTCAAAATCGCGACTAGATCCGATGTTCACTTCTGGCACGCCGGCTGCATTGGTCCCATGATTGTCACTGGAGACCATGTCTTGGGCCACGAATCTGCCGGTGAGATCGTTGCGGTCGCTCCCGATGTCACTCACCTGAAGCCCGGCGACCGTGTCGCTATTGAGCCCAATATTATCTGTAACGCTTGCGAACCCTGCTTGACTGGCCGCTACAACGGCTGCGAGAACGTCGCCTTCTTGTCCACCCCTCCTGTCGACGGCCTGCTTCGTCGTTATGTTAACCACCCTTCCATCTGGTGTCACAAGATCGGCAACATGAGTTACGAGGACGGTGCTCTCCTGGAGCCTCTCAGCGTGACTTTGGCTGCCGTCGAGCGCAGTGGGTTGCGTCTGGGTGACCCCTTGCTCATCACCGGTGCAGGCCCCATTGGTCTGATCAGTCTACTTAGCGCTCGAGCTGCCGGTGCCTGTCCCATTGTCATTACCGATATCGATGAGGGCCGTCTGGCATTCGCCAAGAAGATCGTTCCGGAGGTGCGCACCTACAAAGTGGAGATTGGCAAGTCGGCCGAGGAGTCCGCAGACGGTATTATCAATGCCATGAATGATGGCAAGGGCTCTGGCCCTGATGCTCTCCGCCCCAAGCTGGCGCTCGAGTGCACTGGTGTCGAGAGCAGTGTCAACTCCGCCATTTGGAGTGTCAAGTTCGGCGGTAAGGTGTTCGTTATCGGTGTCGGGAAGAACGAGATGACTATCCCCTTCATGCGTCTGAGCACCCAGGAGATCGACCTGCAGTACCAATACCGCTACTCTAACACCTGGCCCCGCGCGATCCGTCTTGTGCAGAACGGTGTGATCGACCTGCGCAGTTTGGTCACTCACCGTTTCGCCCTTGAGGATGCCCTGAAGGCCTTTGAGACTGCTGCCAATCCTAAGACTGGTGCTATCAAGGTGCAGATCATGAGCTCTGAGGAGGACGTAAAGGCCGCCAATGCGGGCCGGTCAATCTGAGCGTGTTGTTAAGGCATATGTAATGGGACTGGGTGCTGGAGTTGATGCTGGAGTTGATGAAATCGCTTAATGAATGATACCTAGAGATGCCCGCTGGGCACAATAGAGAGAGCCATGAAATTAATTTTCTTTTTTCGAATTGTTTGAAGAAATATTGCAGTGAGGCAAGTTCTTATGGGCTTCGGGTACCTCGAGAGCGAGGACCCGTGCGTCCCATCCCAGCCCTAGTATTTCAACTCCATGTTGAAGCAAACGATCTACACACCAATATACTCCAAATATCGAGGCTCAATTCAACAATCAATGAATAGAACAACATAAAAAAACAAGGACTTCTCCACTGGTTAGCGGAAGGCCCAAGGGAGCCACGTAGCCCCCATGGCATAAATCATACTGATGTACCGTATCACATTGATGTTCAAATTAATTTCCAAGACATGAATCCAATTGTAACTGTGCTATTCTTAAGTCTTTTAAGAACAAGTTGGAGTCCATCCATAATCCCCGTCAGCTGTCAATATTTATCAGCGGTCATCGCGAACAATCACTCAACTTCTCTTCAAGCCTATTTCTGCTTGCCATCGAGGTCCGTAAACAGCTCATATCCAAAGTCTTTACTCGAATCATTGAAGCGAAGCTTTTTATCAAGCTTGTCAATTGCCTGAATGTCGGCGTCGTCAAGCTTGAACGCAATGTCGAAGTTCTGAAGAATCCTCTCTGGTGATTTGGATTTGGGAATGACAGATCGTCCATGGGCGATACCCCAAGCTAAATCAATGTAGTCAGCTCAAATCCTAATAGGTTGCTTTAGTAAAAGGCATCTATCTTACCTAGAGCAACCTGGTTTGACGTTTTGTTGTATTTCTTGCCAATTTCCACCAGCTTTGGGTCGTTCACGAGCTGGCCGTGTTGCTCACGAGACCCGTAGATTTCGTTCTGGTTACCAAACGGCGAGAACTGTGTCACATGGATACCGTTGTCTTGGTGGAACTTATAGAAATCTTTCTGTTGCAACCACGGGTGCAACTCCATCTGGTGGACTGCTGGGACAATCTTTGCATTATCGAGGATGCGCTGAACTTCCTTCCTGGAGAAGTTGCTGATACCGATTGCCTTGGTCTTTCCAGATTTCAAAAGGCCTTCCATGGCTTTGTATGTCTTGTTTCGGTCAGCAAAGCGGTTGACATGGTGGCTAAATGGGCAAACTAACGTCAAGGTAGTCAATATTGTCGGTGATCAAGTTACCGTCCTTGTCAGATGGGAATGGATCATCGCCTCGCTTGAAGGCTACGGGCCAGTGCATCAGGAAGAGGTCGAGATATTCAAGACCCAGATCATCCAGAGATAGCTGCAAAGCCTGCCCAATGTCGTCAGGATGGTGCTTGTTGTTCCACAATTTGCTCGTAACAAAGATCTCATTTCGTGGGATGCCACTTTGCTTTATAGCCTTGCCCACGGCTGGCTCAGTGCCATAGCTAAAAGAATGATGAGTGTTTGGTTTCTCAGCAAAGGGGTGTGACAGTTACCATCTCGCAGTGTCTATGTGGCGATAGCCAGCCTGGAGAGCCACGAGAACTGCAGCCTCTTGGGCAGCCTCATCCTGCCATGTGCCCAGTCCGATAGCAGGGATATTGGCACCGGTGTTGAGCTTGAAAGTCTTTTGGTTTTGGGACGCCATATTCTTAGTGTTAAGAGTATGAAGAATATTAAGTCAAAGTAAAGAGCAATCTTAGACCCATGTGTGTACCCTACTTTTGTGAACTATCCGTGATGTCAAACTAAGAATGGAACCAATTAATCAGAAGTGTCATGACCCGGAAGCAGGAAGTGTTACGTAACAATGATGTGCTGTTTCTTAGAAATAATCTTTTGAATCCTTGCATCTATCGTCAAAGGAAAGTTTGGTGTCCGATGACGTAAGTTCTGTAGATATGTACTATCTTGAGAAAATTCGAGTTTGTCGACAATTCCCTCAGTGTTCAAAATTTCTGGCAGGCCGCCCTTCCGCCTGTCCCAGAGCCGTATAGTGTGATTCTCGAAGCCGGATGCCAGCAGCCGGCCGTCGGGCGAGAAGGCCACCGAGGTAACCCAGCCCAAATGGCCGCCGAGAGTCTGCTTTCGGTCGCCCGTCGCCGTGTCCCAGAGCCGCACGGTGTTATCCTGGGAGCCGGATGCTAGCAGCCGGCTATCAGGCGAGAAGGCCAAGATAACCCGGGCCGAATAGCCCTCGAGAGTCTGCTGTAGGTCGCCCGTCGCCGTGTCCCAGAGCCGTATAGTATTATCCTGGGAGCTAGATGCTAGTAACTGGCTATTAGGCGAGAAGGCCACTGAGGTAATATAGTCCGAATGGCCCTCGAGAGTCTGCTGTAGGCCGCCCGTCGCCGTGTCCCAGAGCCGTATAGTGTTATCCACAGAGCCGGATGCTAGCAGCCGGCCGTCGGGCGAGAAGGCCACCGAGGTAACCCAGTCCGAATGGCCCTCGAGAGTCTGCTGTAGGCCGCCCGTCGCCGTGTCCCAGAGCCGCACGGTGTTATCCTGGGAGCCAGATACTAGCAGCCGGCCGTCAGGCGAGAAGGCCACCGAGATAACCCGGGCCGAATGGCCCTCGAGAGTCTGCTGTAGGCCGCCGCCCGTCGCCGTGTCCCAGAGCCGCACGGTGTTATCCTGGGAGCCAGATGCTAGCAGCCGGCCGTCAGGCGAGAAGGCCACTGAGTAAATATAGCCCGAATGGCCCTCGAGAGTCTGCTGTAGGTCGCCCGTCGCCGTGTCCCAGAGCCGCACGGTGTTATCCTGGGAGCCAGATGCTAGCAGCCGGCCGTTAGGCGAGAAGGCCACCGAGGTAACCCGGGCCGAATGGCCCTCTAGAGTCTGCTGTAGGTCGCCCGTCGCCGTATCCCAGAGCCGCACAGTGTTATCCGCGGAGCCGGATGCTAGCAGCCGGCCGTCAGGCGAGAAGGCCACCGAGGTAACCCAGTCCGAATAGCCCTCGAGAGTCTGCTGTAGGCCGCCCGTCGCTGTGTCCCAGAGCCGCACGGTGTTATCCACAGAGCCTGATGCTAGCAGCCGGCCGTCGGGCGAGAAGGCCACCGAGGTAACCCAGCCCGAATGGCCCTCGAGAGTCTGCTGTAGGCCGCCCGTCGCCGTGTCCCAGAGCCGCACGGTGTTATCCGCGGAGCTAGATACTAGCAGCCGGCCGTCGGGCGAGAAGGCCACCGAGTTAACCCGGGCTGAATGGCCCTCGAGAGTCTGCTGTAGGCCGCCGCCCGTCGCCGTGTCCCAGAGCCGCACGGTATTATCATAGGAGCCAGATGCTAGCAGCCGGCCGTCGGGCGAGAAGGCCACCGAGTTAACCCGGGCCGAATGGCCCTCGAGAGTCTGCTGTAGGCCGCCCGTCGCCGTGTCCCAGAGCCGCACGGTGTTATCATCGGAGCCGGATGCCAGCAGCTGGCCGTCGGGCGAGAAGGCCACCGAGCCAACCGAGCCCGAATGGCCCTCGAGAGTCTGTAACTCTGCGCTCCATTTTTTGTTAACTTGTGGGAACTGGCATATCCAATTAGGAAACTCCGACTTGAACTCTGTACGAATTATCGCCGTTCGAGGTGCAAATACCAGTCCCGCGCAATAAATCTGAAGCGGTGCTTGATCGGCTATCTGGCTATTTTTCAGAACAAAGCGCGTTCCATCATGCAGAAAATTAGATATTACAGAATTTTCGTCGCCCTATATCTATTAGTGTAAATCGCTAATGGCTGTCTACTAGATTACTTACCTGTATAAATGTACGGAGGAGACCAAGCATACCCACCATCTCCGACATAAGACCTAGCAGACTCATCGCCTCCACCCAGTGCAGAAAATGCCTCTGGAGGAACAATAGTATATCTTCTATCTCGGAAAGTAAAGCCTGACTTTGTTCGAGATGATGTATCCAGTAGCGACAAGAGTATTGTAATTCCGGTGATAGATATTGGTGGATATGATGGTGGTCGACGTCTGCCCTTTCCGTTCCAGGACTTACAAGATTGCAGATATCTCTCTGTAGACGACGTCGCATGGTTTTAAGACAGAACTCAGCAATGTCTTTATGCTTTCTTGGCTCATCCACATGAAACTCGGTCCGAGGCTGGACCAAAAAATCCCGAAATGATAGATGTAGAATCCTAACAGGCTGATCTCGGTCATCGGGAATGCTTAATACCGATCGGAACGAATCCAATCGATTGCTGATCTGGTCTGCTCCTATACCAAGAAACAGCGACAGCGCATTTATAGAAAGCGGAACAGCAAGAAGGATGATGACACCGACTATTTTCTGGAACTCGTGTAATAGCTGCTGCTGCTCCGACTCATCACTCTCTTCATCGTCTAGCAGTCGCCTCAGAATTGGCAGGTAAGTCTTGCCCATTCTCGATACATATTTGGCTTGGTCCGTTATAAGCTCTGCAAGGCGCGATTTGGGTTCCAATTTTGAATTTTCGATGTAACGGCACACAGTGGCAGCCGAAATAAATAGTGGAACGGACATCGAAACCAATTCTCTGATGACGTCATCGCCGGGCCAGTCTTGTGGAATATTTCTGTTGTGTTTGATCTTTGCAAATCGGTCTTGTAGGAACAAACGTATGTCGTGTTCTGTCACTTCTTCGGGTATATCATGAAGAGCTAGGTCCTGATAATCATAATCCGCGACCTCTGAAAAGCCGAGGCTGATTGGGAGTTCAGGCCTGCTGGTCAAGAAGATCCGAAGGCGAACCGCTTTTGCCTTCTGTAGAAGAGGCAGTAATCGAATTATGTTTCGAACATCTTGATCATGTTCACATTCGTCTAAAGCGTCGATCACAATCACATGGGTTTGAACTTGTCGGCCAAGTTGGTCAAGATTGAGCAGCGGTTGAAGGAGTAGTTTGTCAAACTGCTCCCTAAGCGATTTCGAAGCAATGTCAGGGTCATCGTGGAGTGCCTTATGCACGCCAGACCTCAGCGCAGAAATGCTAAGCATCAATTGTCTTGTTAGTGTCGGGAAAAACTTCTTCGCGTTGCCTCGGTCCCCTTCGCCCCTCTTAAAAAAGAAGCTGGCACCTAGACGGTTGGTGTCCTTGAGCGACCTTGCCACAGTCCGAGATATCGTGGATTTTCCTGTCCCAGCCATTCCCTTTAACCAAAAAATGCTTTTTGGGGACGGCGAAATAACCCATTCCATTATCTGGTGCAGGAGCTCGGTCCTAGTGCCTTGGAGACATTGGATTTCGTCTCGATCGGAAAATGACTCAAACCCTGCCTCCATTGCACCTTCCAACTTCCCCAGATCCATATCCTCAGCCAGGCCAACCATTAGCGAGCTATGCAGTCTTTGAGTCAATGATACAGAGTCATGATATCGTTCTCGATAAACGTACGTCTGATCCACCTGTAGAGATAACAGAAACGAAGATTTATATCTCTCGAGGTTCTGAACAACACCCTCCACCTCTGTGCGTTTTAGCGGCCACTTTAAGGCTCGTAGGCCCAATTTCCTCATCAGCTTCTTTCCATTTCGTAGATCAAGCCTCGCTTCTAAGGCTCGGAGGTCGGAGAGGCACTCGGTAATATTACTGACTAGTCGCGAGGAGGTAGATAGGGCCTTTCCGTCGTTACTGTCAAGGAATTTCTGCAGGTCTTGGAGGGTGCCTCGGAGGTCTGCAATCACCCGTTGTAGTGTGAAAACTTCGTCTCGTGCATCTTTCACCTCTTGAATGTACCCCCCGCAAAGCTTCACGAGGCTTCCCGTTAGTTGAATGACCGCGATAACGCTCGCCGCCGAGGATAAACCATCCATTTGGAAGGACACGGCATAAAAGCCTATGTTCCACGTAGGTAGGTACGGTGGCGACTCAAGTGTAAAATCTCGGGTCCGGAATCATAGGTTGGGCTTTTCTGGCACGATAAAGAGGGGTAAGTTAGGCGCCGGGCGCGAGGCTGTGATCCGAGAGTGCTTTCAGGCGCTAAGGTGACTAATCATGCGTTCCTCTTGTTAGTGAAAGAATGGACTAAGGATACAATTACCAGCAGTTCATAAAAAGCGAGGACTGTCATATGTCTTAGGTGGAATACCACGACTTGATTGTATCGTGCTCAAGAGAATACAGACGGAAGCTGTCTAGCGGGAATTGGTTATGGGCTCGACTGTCGGCCCGAACCGACCCAGACCCTCTCGCTGCCCTGCGCCCCTGGCCACCCTCTTTCACTTCTTTGGTTAACAGCGCGACAAAGGCCATCATGGCGCCCCGACTTGCAGCCTCCCAGCTTGTGATGATCCGCGATATGACCAGCAGCAAATCGCTGACCACTTCTCAGATGGCCGAAGCGGCTGGCTGCAGCAAACGATCGATCATAACCATCAGTGCCAACCTCCGAATGTTTGGCGACGTCCATGCACCCCTGATCCCAGGCGGTCGCCCCCATGTGATCACGTCCGTCATGCTCGATGCGCTATGCGACCATTTGCTAGAGAAACCAGATTTATACCTAGATGAGATGGCAGAGTTCTTGTACGATGAATTCGACGTGATCACATGGTTGGTCCAAGAAAGTGGCCCGACGGATAGCACAAGAAAGAAACGCGGATCTGAGAGATTACTATATATATCAGCTGTCCGATTTCCGCTCGTATCACCTAGTCTACATAGATGAATCAGGTTGTGATAAACGGGCTGGCTTCAGGAGGACGGGCTGGTCTCCCCGCGGGGTGGCGCCTGTCCAGATTCCCTGTTTTCAACGAGGTCAGCGGTACCAGATTCTTCCGGCGTATTGCCAGGACGGCATCTTGATGTCGCGAGTCTTCCAAGGAATGTACGAAAGAAAGTTCTCGTCAACAATAACGTTGCTCGTGGACAGTGAGTTGCAAGTCGGTTAAGGGGCCATAGAGACTTTTTCAAAGTGTAGAGTACAACGCAAAGCGCAATTTTAATTTCGCTGTAGGCATTGGTTCAAGGACCTTGATGTTTAACTAAGAGAATTGGGCCTGGAAGTAGCCCTCGAAAGGTCTTGTTTTGAAGTCAGGGAATAGATAATTATGAACTTGGCCACGGGGACGCCAGAATCGCCCTTGGCCTTGGATACCCTTAACCAGTAACCAAAACTCCGCTGGGAAGATGCTTCCGGCCGACAAGTCTTTGGGTATCATTGATGGATTCGCAACGTAGTCGTGCATATCTTTTCCCGATATGATGTGCTTCTCAACCGGCTTGCCCGAATGCTTCACCAGCAACGCCGCAATCTCGTTGTGGCTGATGTGGTCGCTCACGACATTCAGAGTGGCATTCTCTGACACCTTTGGTGAGCACAAGGTTTCGACGAGGAAATCCCCAAGATCACGCAGGTGAGTAAAATCTACTTTAGCGTCTGCGTCCTTGACTATGTGGAAGTCATACCTGTCCACACCGGTCTGCGACCAGGGACACCAAGTCTTCTCTCGTTCCTGGTTGTAGAAATCTCCACAGCCGATTAATGTGTACGACATTTTGCCATGTTTGACCGCGTCGTGATGAAGAGCCTTTTCGTTGTATATATCTTTTTCATTCCATAACTAGAGTATCGAAATTTGTCAGCACATTATACGCACATTTCCAAGAGAAACACATACAGGGTGGATGCGCCCTTCGTCGTCTCCGGGCCTGCGATATATATGGTGCATTCCATACTCGCTGGGGTAAAACCTCTTTACTCCGGCGGCAGCAGCTGCATCTTGGATCTTGGGCTGCAACTGAAGGCCCTTGCCATTCAAGGCGCTGATGACAACTTCAACGCCTCGCAGGATGGCACTAATTTCATCCTTGCCCAAGGCATTGATGTCTATAACTTTGGCCTCAGTATTGGGCGCTCGTTGGGTTGCGTCCTTTTCGGAAGGCAAGACAACTTGTATGACATGGAACTTTTGCTTTTCGCAGTCAAGCAAAGCCTGTAGGATATTGCGGCCTACTTGGCCTGTAGAACCGAAAATGGCGATAGTTTTGAAGACCATTTTTTAATTAACGGAGCAACATATGTGGGGAATAGGTCTGGCGTGATGCATTCCAGGGGTTTAAATGTCTTACAACGAGGTCAGTTTGCTGCGATGACGAATCATTTGCATCATGTACCTGTGGGATTCTTTTGCTCTTCCAACTTTCGAGATTAGGACAACGTCATGTTGAGTCATACATACCTTCATTTCCTCGAGTGTCCGTGACGATTCAGCAACATTCGTAAGCTTTGATCCGACTGTCAGTGGCTCCCGAAGATGAATGTGCACTTACCTAGCTTAAATCAAGATGTTAATGTATTGATACCGAACAAGAAAAAGGCCCATACTCTTAGCGCGGCAAAACCTAGTCGCAGACCGCAGAGCGTACCTAGGTGGTATCCGCGGATACCGCGCGGCAATATAAGGACGGAGTGCAGCGCTTTCTTTAAGCACTTCTCGTTCCCTTCTTTATCGGGTCGGGTCAGTAGGGGCGTCGCACGGAGTTCATTAGGCTCCGGTGGCGGAACACTACCTTAACAACTCGGGGTTTATCTCTATATGACAGGCAAATGCTATTTATCATAAGCTACTATAAGTCCCGGAACTAGAACAATGCGTCCCGCTGGGCGGTTCGCTTCTTGCTCCCCGAGGTCGCCTAGCTTATGGTATACCTAGTTCCTTGCCCTGACCCAACCATTCCACGAGTTTCCCTAGCATAAGACGCAGCATCTGGTGGTCAGGTCCGATTACCTTTAGTCCCGTGGCCCTAACCCGTGGGTCGCGGATGCTACTGCAGACAACTTACTCTCTGCCACAAGTTATCGTACGTATTGCAGGAGGTTCAAAGTGGACTGTAAAAACAATGTACTGTATTCCGGTGACTTGTGTAAGGATGATGATCTACACTATGTGGGGACGGGGCATATCTCCCGTTCTGTCACCGCCCCAGCCGGCAGTATCCAATGTGGACCGTACCTGCTGTAATAACATTATAAAACCTCTTGGTTAATTACGACCGCGACATTAGGGCCCGAGCCCGAATTTCCTCAGAAATTTTGCCTGCAGGCATCAACATCACAATCCCACCAACAACAAGGGTAGCATAATTATCAAATGATGAACGCATGAAAGCAATACCTCCTCAGGAATACAGACCACGAATCTTCTGTTCCTCTCGCTATCCCTCTCGCTGAAGTAGTGTATCGAACGGATTAAAATGTATCAGCGGCCTTTGACTTCTTGTGGCCCTTCATCGCTGCGATGCTGGCAGCCAACTTCCGCTTCTTGTTGCTCCGATTGATGCGTTGACGCCGTTTGTTCTGGTCCAGGATATCGGAATCAGATTCATCATCATCATGGAAGTCAGAATCGACAACAAATGTGTCGAGCGGAATTTCTGCAAGCTTATGTGTGTGTCGTAACTGATTTCTGTCTACTGCAACTTCATTGTACTGGCTTCGGCACTCAGTAAATCGAGCATGAATGCGATGGATCTTCGACTTCAGGGCAACAATCTCCGCATTGGACGTGGAAATTGCAGCTCGCAAAGCGGCGGCAGACATTTTCTGAGCTTCCTGCCCGGCTTGAATAGCAGTGGCCATTCTCTTCTTCAGATTGCGCTTTTCGCCCTAGAATTCCTCGATGATTTCGTCCACAGTTTGCACAGTGATTGGACTATGTTTAGTCTCCGATTTTGCACTGTTCTTGTTGGCGGCTTTAGTAAACTTCCCGGATCTTGCTCGAGACGTCGGATCCTTTCGGGGAATGCGGAGGCGAACATTGCCATCTGCGGTTAGGGCTTCAGGGTTGGCGGCAGCTGTCTTAGCCACAATATATCCTCTCTGGTTCGATTTCTTGATGCTCAGGTCGAATAAGTCATGCTTGCACTTTTTTTCCTTGGACTGTAGTTTCAAGAAGTGGTCGATGCTTGGCGAAGATGTGTGCACCATTACCCGAGAAGTGCTGGGCAAAAGTCCTGCGAACAATCGGAGCCATTCTGATGACTTTGAGCAGCTGAGCATCGGTCAGAATAATTTCTGCACGCTCTTCGGGATTCAAGGCTTGAAGTTCTCCCGGGAGGCTGCTTTCCTTTGCGAACGTCACACTTCTTGAATATTTTGTGTGGGGAACCAAATCGGGGCTCATCAACGAAGACAGCGGAGTTAGTGCACTTTTGTCATTTTTGCAATGGGCCGCAACTCGTCGAGGTCGCCTGAGGTTTGCCGGCGATGGTGTAATAGGAGTAACAGGTCCGATGTCACTCTCTTCATCCTCACTTGTGTCCTCCTCAGCTGTATCTCTCTCAGACTCCGCATACTCTTCAGCTATATCCGCGATCGAGGTTTGACGTTCAACGGGTGTATTCGTGGTTGAGTTCGAAGGTTCCATAGCGGATTCTGCAACTTCGTCGTTGTTGCAGAGAGGAGGTTCGACGGGAGGGGGTTCAGTCACAGTCATAGTCGGAGTCATATCGGCGAGTATCTCGACGGGTAAAGGTGATTCATAATCGGACGCTTGATCATCAGAGCAGTTCATGCGATCGGGTGTCAGTTGAAGAAGGTGAGTTGAATCGGGGAGAAGGCATGCTTTTATACCGTTGTCAGGACGTTGATCGCCATCAGTGGGATCGTGATCCCAATTCATCAAGAGAATCGAATGAGGGAGTTGACTCCATCGAACGCGAGTCGGGGCAAGCCATCGGTTCAAGGAAGAAAACAACGGGCCACGAGGATGGGGGAAAGGGGGGAAGGTTGTAAAGTAAGAAAGGACGAGACTCGATAAAAGTTGATGATAGTTGTGGTCACCAACAACACTGAGTGACTACTGCTACACTCGAGAGAAACCAGGACCATAACACCATATTCTTCTTTTTTTTATCAATAGGCATATAATACCAAAGCGATTCTCAATTCATGCTTCAGAATTGTGCATCCGTAGTATGAGGGCGTTCTTGCTCAACGCCTTTATGAGACTCCTTCAATTTGACTGCCTGTCGTGCGGCTTCCCTCAACACTTTGCGTTGTAGCTCCTTCCATTCCGCCAGATCTTTTGCCTCTTCCACAGGTTAGTTTGACCGAGTCACAAACTGTTTAATGTGATCAAGGTGGAACTTTCCGACATGTAGACCGGATGAGAGATCTGACAATTTCACCGTTCGATGATTCCTCAGAACTTTTGACACAACGTATGGGCCCGACCATCGAGTTTCCAGTTTTCTCCCTTTGATGTTGTCTAGCACTGCTTTTCGTAGCAACACAAGATCTCCTTCTGCCACCATTCGACGATTCCCCTGTTCGATTTTGGCCTTGCTGTTGCTTATAGCTATTTGTCTCATAACTCCACGGGTTTTATTGAGCTGTTCAAGATGCACTTCAGCACTTGTTGATAGGTCAATCTAGTCGTCAGTGCTTGCTTGTAACTCTTGCTCCATTAATTCGCCTAAGAGTTGCCTATCGTAAGGTGGGGGACCGAAGAATGATGGCTAAAAGCCTAGCAGTATTTGGGTAGGACTGAATCCATGAGCAACCATCTGTCGAGAGTTGACCGCCTGCACTGCAATATTGATAAAGAGGTTCTATCGTTCAGACCTAAGGGTATGGGATGTAGCTGTAACTCGTAAGATTCGGATAATCTGAGCCACTAGTCGTTCCGCGAGGCCCACAGACCACGGTGCGCGAACACCTGCCCGTATGTGTTTGACGTTATGCTTCTGAAGGGTAGCCGTAAAGTTTTCTCTAGTGAAATGACTACTATTATCTAAATATATAGCAGCGGGCCATCCGACGAAAGGTGTAACTCCTTGTTCAAGGAAGTCGCTTGTAACCTGGGCCGTACTGGTAACCGTGGGTTTGGCAAATGAGTACCGACTTATATACTCGCATCCTATAATAACTTATCTGTGTCCTTCTGCTGAAGGAGGATTGAATAGGCCGATGAAGTCAATTGTAAACATAGCTATAGGTTCTAACACAGTAATCGTTCGGGGAGATTCCTTTACGATTTTGGGCCCAACAAGTTGACACTGGGGACAGGATTTACAATACTTCTCAATATCACGGTACCGATTCGGCCAGTAATATTTCCCTAGAGCACGTCCGAGTGTTATCCGTGTGGAGTAATGACCATAGATATCGTGTATTTCGAAGAGGGCCTGAGGAACTTGGCCAGCCCGAATGCACTCCGCAAAGCTCCCTCTCTTTTCTCGATAGACGAGCAATCCCACTCCGTCCTTTACCACAAGATAGTAACGTTGATCGCCTTGTTTCCGACGAACGTCAGTAGACGGGTCACAATGTCATAGTATCAAGGGTCGTTGCGGTACAAGGCGAAGAGAGCGGTTTGCCATTGTGGTCCTTCTTGCTGAGTTGCGGTTGCTCCACTCAATTCCACAGGCATCGTTAGAATATTGAAGCCATCTTCATCGATTGAATGTGAGATACTCCAATGCGGGAGCCGAGAGAGTCCATCTGCGACAATCTGGGTTTTCCCAGGAACATGCTGGATTATGAACTTGAACTGCTGTAAGAAGTAATTCCACCGCGCAACCCTGCCTGTGGCATCCGATTTTGCCCCGAGCACAGTCTTAAGAGAAATATGGTCGGTATACAAGATGATATGGTGATTGGCTCCAGCTGTCAACCACTTTGTCTCATCTGCACATTTTAAGACTACCAACGCTTCCTTCTTCGTAAAGATATTTAAATAGGTATACTACGTACGCTATTACTGTAGATCCTTTAATTTCACGCTCTTAATAGCGGAGAGTGTCGATACTATATCTATAACGGTATATAGTCTACCCCGTAAGGGTATAGTCGTCGTATAGGGTATTTAGGGGTTTAGGGGGTTCGAGAGTATTAATACTATAATCTAGTGCTTCTAGTAATAATATATCTCTTACTTCACGTATATATAGTTAGTCTCTATATAATGCGAGCCGGGCTTATAGCTATTAGAACCCCACTAGTATATAACTAATAAACGCCGTTAATAACTCTGTCTTATATTATCCCTGAATCTGGCAAACTAAGGGGGAAACTAGATTATATATGGAATATTGTGCGGAACATCAGTATCTCCGATACACCGCGGCATTCGTCTCGACAGAAAACAAGCCCATCCTCTTGCCAAGATTCGGGTCTTAATGCTTAAATCTACTATATACAACAAAATGTTCACAGATGCAAAACCTTGGCCACCACCTCATCTACACTCTCATTCTTCACCCCTAACAAGGGGGAATCCGACGCCTCCCACGAAGGAGCCATGACGCATCGGGCGTGTCCTTCATCGTACATCTGCGCGACCACCAATTCCAACACCCAGCCGCCTATGCCCGCCTGACACTTCCGCTGCCCGCTCTCGATCAGGTTCTGCGCTGAGGCGCGCTGCACCGGCCATTGTCGGCCCGTGACGCGCTGGAAAGCCTCCAGCAGCTCGGTTTGGTTGGTGATGGTCGACAGGACCTTCACGAACCGGTTCGCCGTCTCGTCGGGGTGCCGCAGGACGCCGACGACCGACCGCCCGATGCCTGCGAGGGTGGTGGCGGTGAATTTCTCCGTGCCAGAGTCGTAGATGAGGGCCGAACACCGGGCGATGTCGAAGCCCATCAGAGGAAATCGCTTTATTGCCTACACCAGTCAGGAAAGAAAAGTGAACCACGAGTCAGCACGACAAATTCCCCTCCTCTCATACACACAAAAAAGAAAGAAAAGAATAGGCAAGCCTTACCCAATCAATCGGATTCCCCGAGGTGATACCAGTGAACGTAAAGTTAGGATTCTCCTGGGCCCTCGCTCTAGCCAGGTCCCAACCGGCGCGACGATGAGCGTGAATAGTGCGGAATTCAGGCAGGTTGCGGAAATCCGGGCCCCAGCCGAAGTCGTCGACGATAAATCGCTTAATGCCGGCGGATTCGGCGGCCTCGATCATGGTGACCTGCGCACCGATGCCGCCCGGGCCGACCACGCAGATGGCGGCATCCTGGCCTGCGAGGGCAGTAGTCAGGTTCTCGAGGGTGTAGCTAGTGCGGATAACGGGTAGGCCGGCGGGGAAAGTCGAGGAGGACTCGGTACGGGTGATGATGGTGATATCAAAGCCGGCGCATTGGAGGGCGGCGGTGATGGGAGTGCCAAAGTTGCCCGATGCCCATGCGGGGGTCAGTTTCAAGGGAGGGGGATTTTTTTGATCACAGAGGGGTAGTAGACATTGGACATACCCCGAAAATGGCAACTTTCTGGATAGTGGTCATGTTTGCACTTTTAGTTGATATGTTGTTGGTATTGATGGCGGGTGGTTTAGGGTTAAATTAATTCTACGAGGGGAAAAAGAGAAAAACAATCGAGGGGAGATTGCATTATAGCGGGGTGGTGTTGCAACCTTAAGGAATGTAATTCTATGGATAGAACATAATAGAGCATTGGGATAGTATTAGTAATCCGATTCGAGTCATAACAAAGAGATTCCTTACGAGGCGCTGCTAAGATTGGCCCTCGGCCGATGTTGGGGTTGCGATAGCTGCGTACCAGGGTTTGATTGAAAGAGCGTTTCTCTGGAGTGGGTAAGCACTAGTATATACATGAAGCCAAGCCTCTTGTACCCGAATTTCAAACTAGTCTCCTTCCACCACCTCATTATAGGCATTCTGTAACTTTTCTGAGACAATCTCGTGCACGGGCTCCGATCCAACATTTGGTGGCGGGCGCGGATGGTTTTAGGCGAAGTTTGGGCTAGGCAAAGAAGAACACCAGAGTGGATCTGATCAGGTTCAGTTTCTGGGTTATGGGGGATTCGCTAATTTTGAATTTATCTGGATCAGAGGGCGTACTTTTAGGCTCGGGACGAGTCCGCAATGGCCTCAAGTGCCTCAAGTGGGTAAGAGTCCCCGGTTGTCTGGACTCTGGACATTTGTTTTTTCCCTTTCGCGTATGCTTTGCGATCCTACGCAGACTTTTTCTTCCACCTTATTCCCCACAGGTGAGGCTCTAACGAGTATATCCCTCAATTATCCGTCACCCTCGCCCTCAGTATGGCCTTACCAACAAGGATGATGCCTTCGTTCACGAACTGCAGAGTATGGGCTGCTCTGTGAAACTTGTTAGTGGAGACGCCACAAGGTTTGAGGACGTCAAAAGAGCCATCGCTGCCGCGACGTACTCCCTCAAGGGCATTGTGCAGATGTCCATGGTCGTCTCCAACGAGAACTACACAAAGATGAGTTTCTCCGAGTGGACCGCGTCGGTGGCACCAAAGGTCCAAGGAACTTGGAATCTCCACAATGCATCTGTGGCCGCAGGATTGGACCTCGACTTTTTCTTGATGTTCAGTTCTGTCTCCGGAATCGTCGAACAGGCCGGTTAAGCCAATTACGCTAGTGGAAACAGTTTCCTTGATGCCTTCGCCGAATATCGTAACGATCTGGGCCTGGCAGCTTCGGTAGTTGACATGGGTGCTGTTGAGGACGTTAGCTAGATTTCAGAGCACCAGGGTATGATGGCAAAATGTCGCGCAGTGGTTTTAAGCCTGTGTTGGAGCAGGAGGTCATTGATGCCATGGCAATCTCCATGTTGGTTCACAACAAGCCCAGTCAAGCTGCCGAGGAGGCACTTGCTACCGCTTCCAAGAACAACTCCTATTTCATCCACAAAAATACCTTCCTCGTTGGTCTGGCTCTGCTTATTCCACGACCCTAGCAACTACGTGATCTAGAAGAAGGACCGTCGCATGGCGTCTTACCACAACAACTCCGTGGTTGGCGCAACTGTCGGTTCTACCGATATTCTTAAGTCTTACTTGACCAAAGCCTAGGCTGACCCCTCGATTTTGAAGTCCGCTGAGGCATCTAAGCTCTTTGCTGTTGAAATCGGCAAGAAGCTTTTGGATCTGCTGCTCAAGCCTTAAGATGATCTCAACACTAGCTTGCCGCTACTCGACCTTGGGCTTGACTCTTTGGTTGCTCTTAAGCTACGTGCATGGATTAAAGAGGTATTTTTATTCGATCTGCCTATGCTAGAGATGATGAGTATTGGATCTCTTGAGATTCTCGGTCAACATGCGGCCAATGAGGTCTTCCGGGTTACGAGAGAGAACAACCAGAGCTAGATGATCGGTCTTTCTAGATATCTTTGGGGAGGAGCGGGAATGCGGGAAATTGTACCTTTGTGTCACATATATACTATAACATGAATTGCTCTTGACCTGATACTTGAGGACGAAAATCGCATCAGCAGGAAACTTAAATTACTTGCTAAATAAATTCCATGACTTGTCACGAGACAGCAATAACTATATAATTAAAGTAAAGGCTTTTCAGGGAATGCCAACCTTGGAAGGTAATATAAACTATCCACTAATGGCAGTATATTATCTTAGAAGGAATAGAGCTTCATATTTAAAGCGAAGTCCGTCTCTGAGAATGTCTCGCTACCGGCATCTGCTCTAAGTAGAGGCTAACGCTTAGTATTTTTTTGACCCAGTGGCTGGTGCGTGATGGTTATGGATATATCTCTACCTAGATATCTATAGTATTAAGGGTCTACTGTTCTGAGGCCCGACATCACCATCCAATTTCTGTACAACTTTACTTGATGCAATATTCAAGACCTCCCGGATCGTACGATCGGAAAAGAATGAAAGTCAAGCGGGCTCTCCAACATACGCGACCGGGATCCGACTACGCGTGGGCTGCGGAGGACGGGACCCGATGCTGACAACATGAGGCTCCAGACTAAAAGAGTAATAAAGTAATTGGAGAGGGAGAATAACAATTTACGACCTGTGAACGTTGCTCATGTTATTTATACTTCGCAACAAAGCAAGTTGACTTCAATTCGGTCGTCTAAACGCCTTCTTTCCCTCCAGTCAACCGATCGAGTTACTAGCCTTAAGATATGGCGCATTCCCACAGACACCCCCCAAACTGCCATCTCCAATGGCCTCAAACTTGCCGAAGTCACATCTGACACCCCGCTAGACGAAGTCTTCAAACATTAGAAAGAAAGCGGCGGCGTAATTCTCAAGAACATGCTCACAGAAGCATAAGCAACCCAAATCACCCACAAACTCGAAGCCCTCCTGGACTCGGTCCAACGTGGCTCGCGAGTGCCGCACCTAGACCTAGCAGTCTTCCACGGCACAAAGACCAAGTGCGCCAGCGACATAATCAACCATAGCCCGACGTTCCGCGAGCTCATCCTCGAAAATGACTTCATTCACAACATCTGCAGGCGCACCTTTACCGAAGGAGGACATAATGGCGACTACTGGCTGTCCGCGGCAACGACGCTGAATGCCTTGGGCCCCCAGCCGGGACAGGTCCTACACCGAGATCTGACATCTTACCCGCCGTATGCACAGCTCGGGCCCGACGGCACGGAGCCATAGTTAACTTCCTCTTTGCGTTTTCGGAATTCACGGAGGAGAAGGGCGCGACGCGACTTATTCCTGGAAGCAATAAGTGGCCGTTTGACTAGCGCGGAAACATGGGACTAACAATTCCGGCGGAGATGAAGATGGGCGATTGTTTACTTATTGGTGGGAAGGTGATTCATGCCATAGGCGAGAACAAGACCGAGAAGGAGCGGAAGTGTATCTAGCTTACTATTATTCCGAGTTTCTTGACGCTATCTGAGGCGCATCCGTTTATGATTACGTTGGAAACTGCGAAAACGTTATCGAAGAGAGCGCAGAGATTTGTTGGTTTTAGGTCGCAGTACCCGCGTGGCTCGCCGGGGCTGCGGACCGAGGATTATCTTGAGCTGGCGTTGCATCTGGGGCTGGATAATCTTCAGGGGGCTATGAAGCAGTTGCAGGATGTTATCAATCAGCCTAAGCAGTAGGATACTATTAACTATGAGAATGTTTAGATATTGTATCTATGATGTTTAAATTAGTTAGGTGCTTGTTCGAAAGTACATTATTATGTATCCAGACACTAATAAAACAAATAAAAAAAAAGAAAATTATTTACTGTGTCCTCAACTCAATAGAGCTGCGGAATCTAAAGGTGCTTCCATCTAGGTGAGGTCGTGTGATGCCCATTTTGTTGGATTCAACTATTATTCGAACCGTTGGTTTCCAAGATTTTTGCGATTCAAATCAATCTCGACAACAAAGAATGAGGTCACTAAACCAAGAGCACTCAGGCCCGTCATTGTGTAGAAGATGGTCTGGAAACATTTGAGATAAACTCTCAAGACCGGATCAAGGGTTGCAACTGAAATATCAAGTAACCTCAGCTTGTCAATGAAGTTGACAGCATTGGTAGCGTCCCGAAGGGGTGCCAGGGAGCCGGTAAGCTCTATAGAAGAGGAGGAGATCGAGGTCGAAAAGGTTGTATTGAAAATGGTTGAAGCAATGGTGAGCCCTACCAGACCTCCAAACATGCGAATCGCTAACAGCAAGGCGATTGCGAGACCGGTGTCATTGATATCCTTGACACTCGCTTGCATGGGAAGGATACTGAGACGGAGCAAGGCAACACCCGTTCCCCACAAGATCGGAAGTCCATAACGCATTGATTCTGATGATCCGACGTTGAACAAAGCGAGTAAACCAGTGCCCAACGTGAGGATGACCCACGAGAACCGGAGGAGCCACGCATATCCTCCAAATAACGGGACCATCATCATTGAAATGGCTGCAAATACCACACTGGTGATGACGTTCGGCAGTAAGGAGACGGCAGACAGGATTGGAGTTTCGAGTTGCACAGCTTGATATAGCAAAGGTAGATATTGCAAAAGAGATACTAGAATTGCGCCATGGAAGAACACTCCCACCAATGTCATATTGGCAGTTGTGGAATAGAACAGTCGATGAGGAATGATCGGTGACGCTGGGTACGCTTCGTAAAACCCGAAGCTAACAAGCACCACCACTCCCAGAAGCATTGGAAGAAGAGTCTGCCACGAAGCCCACGGGAAGAGAGAACCCGCCCAACTGAGCGGCAACACGAAGATAGTAATGCCGGTAATCATGAGCATCATACCAATCCAATCAAGGCGAGCCACATTGCCGCCGAGAGAGGCATCGAGCTTGACCCGCCGTAATTTGAGGAAGAAAAACAGTAACGGTGTAGCAAGCCCCAGAATGGGCAAATTTATCCATCCAATCCACCGCCAGCTAGCGTAGGAAGCGAACAGGGCTCCAACGGATGGTCCCAAAATATTACCGATAGCCGAGGGAATACCCATTAAGCCAAGGTATGTCGAGCGCTCCCGCAGCGTCGTCATGTCGGCCAGAATGACTTCGGTGAGAATGTCGATTCCTCCACCGCCGAGGCCCTGCAATACTCGGCCAACAATGATCGTGTTCATGTTTTTGGCGGTGGCAAAAACAATAGATCCAATGAAGAACAATGACATGGATACAAAGAGAGGCGGTTTCCTTCCGAATGCGTCGGAGATACTTGCCCATACTGGTTGCAAGGAGAGGCCACATAGCGTGTAGGTCAGATTCGCCCAGAAAGATTGTAAACTTGAGCCGCCTAAATCAGCGGCTATGGTCTGTTGTATTGGTTAGCCTTTCCATCATCGGATATCTATGTTTGGAGCAATAGGGGCATCTTCGTGGCTTACAGGCAGCGCTATACCCAGACATGTTGCGTCCATCTGGAAGACAAAAAGACTGGCGGCGAGGCCAACGAATGCCAAGTGGAAAGACAATGGTTTCTTTGGTGACTGTGCTTCATCGCTCACATCGTTGGCTTCTATGGGTTCGTCCACCTCTTCCTCTGCTGCGGCCTCTGTCTTCTCTGATCTGGGTTCCGCATCTTGTTGAACTGAAACCTCGGGCGCGATGATCTCGGGCCTGTCCGTGCTGGACTGAAAGAAGCCCATACTTTGAACACAATATTTCACCGTTCGCGTCAGGGCCAAGGCTAAAGTTGAACGTGGAGATAAGATGTGCAGTAGCTCGATTGGTAGTTGGTAGCGCCCTGACAAGCGCGGATAATTTTTTCGAGTGTGTTTGGAGTGATCTTTGGACTCCGGAGCCCCTGAGAAAGCTGACTCGGCATAAAACCATCATGTGGAGTACGAACAGCGGGGGTTGAAAGAATGAGGGCAATTCAAAGGTACAGTAGGGGCAGATGTAACCTTGGTATGGTATTATACTGATCAAATACACATTAACATGGACACAAAATTTCCATCTTGGCTGGCGTCAGCCCACAGACCGGAGGCCTTTAGGGTAATTTGTGGGCCCGCGGGTCGGATCCCGATCACCGAAGCTATGCCGAAGTAGGAAAATGTGGTGATCAGGGCAATCTCCGCTTTGGGCCGATTCAGTGGATCCGGTCTCCAGTAAGCGCATCAAGGAGAGGTGGAAGAAACAATGGGAGAGAGAGAAGACGGCCGGACCGACTAGGCGCCTGGTCAAGGAGCCGAATCGGAAGGCGTTGGAACTCTTATGCAAATGCGGTCGATGCGGATCGGACTGAATCACTTCCTGTACAAGATCAAGGGAAAAGAATCAGACCGTTATAGCTGTGATCAGGGTTCTCAGACACCGAGACACATCCTGCTCTAGTGTCCGCTGTACAACGATCTGCGACGAACTATGCTCGACAAGATCGCTCGCACCGATCTTGGCGACACCACCGAGTACGATGCAATCGTATCTCAACCGCGCGCGGCCCGCTACGCCGCTGCGATGATGCATCAAACGGGTCTCCTCGGTCAATTCCGACACGTTGAAGCCGAGCCAGAATCTGATAATAACGCGGGTAACGCCAACGACGCCAGCGGCGCTATTGAGGACGACTTTGAGCAACTGTTCGGCCTTACGGCTACAGAGTAGGTTGTGAAGACGCTGTGCATCCACTACAGAACAAAAAGTCCGAACCGCCGAGAATGGCAAGGATACTCAATGACACCTATACACCACGCAACGCAATCAATTGAGAACCGGGGAGCTTGGAAGAAAGACTGGCGAATGAGAGGCGGAAGCATACTACGTGGATGAGGGGATACAGAAGGAGTGAATTACTATGGCCTTTATCTGTTTGGGAATTGATTTTCTATGGGGTTTTCTATGCGTTGGATTTGGATTTATAACACTCTTTTCTGTGCCGGCCTCCTACAAGAGGCCGGTTCTCCTTTGTATATCTGTTTATGGCAAGCCGCGAGTCTGGAGTTCAGGATACTAAGTTCTCCTTCGGATTTGGACGAAGCGCCTGCATAGCCTCGACGCAACTAGTTAGGTTCTATCAGGTTAATAGAACATTGATTTGATTGATTGAGCAAGCAAGCAAGCTACCCTAGGGAGTTCTTGTCTGGAATTTCGTTTTAAGAGAAACAGAATAGCGAACGTATGTAGTGAGCTTCCTGGATTACAGGACAGCATTTTCAAGATTTTCTCCATTTTAGACTGCGATATAATTTCAATAGGCATATTTGTCAAGGTTTCGTGGTTTGAGCGCCGAACTTATAATGGAAAAGATATGAAACCAAACTCCAATTTGTTGGAAAAAAAAAAACCTTTATCCAGCACAATGATGCTCAGAGTTCTGATAACGCGGGTGCTCCTGGTGCTGGAGGGGCAGAAAACTTCGTTTGGATAAAAACCTTCTGCATACCCGGGTCACGCTTATTAAATAAATCATAGACCGTCTCCATATCCTCGAGCTTGAACCGATGGGTGACCATATGCAGAGGATGGATCTTCTCCTGTTGAATATACTTCAAGAGGTCTTCCCAGTATTTTTGGACAGGAGCTTGTCCATTGCCATGGAGACGGATTCCCGTCTCCATCAAGGAACCGATGTTGAAGTGGTTACACTACATTGCCGTCAGCTGAAGTATTTTGCCATAGGAAAGGTGCCGCGACATACATAACCTGCATATACGCCTGTAATACCACAGCGTCCGAAGCCACGGACAGAGGTAATCATCTCGTTAACGAGTTCAGGCGTATCCGTTTCTATGCCTAGTAACCTCTCAAAGTAATGATCCCATCCTTTCGTATACTCACCAGCAGCGCACTCGATCGCCACGTCGGGTCCGCGCCCGTCGCACATTTTCTTCAGAGTCGAGGTAACGGTCTGGCCTTTCGGGAGGTTCGTATACTCAATTGTCTCGAGCTTGGGTAGAATCTTCTTGACGAAGTTTAGCCGCCATTTTCCGTGGCCACCGTCAATAAGGATAACTCTGCTAGCACCATTAAAGAAGCTGAATTCAGCGGCCATTTGTCCAACCGGGCCAGCTCCCCAGATTGCCACAGTGTCACCCTCCTCTACCCCAGTGTCAACAACGGCGTTCCAAGATGTTGCCAGCACATCGGAAAGGTAGAGACCTTTTTCATCGGGGATGTCGTCGGGCAGCTGAAGGAGATTCACATCACCGTAAGGGACGCGAACATATTCCGCTTGCCCACCAGCAAAGCCCCCAGTGAAGTGCGAATACCCGAACATGCCTGAGAAGCGCCTTAGAACAACAGCCTCACCAACATCAGCATAGCCACAGAGGGAGGGAACATACCGGCTGTTCGACGCCCATACAGCTTATAAGCGTCCTCGCTCGAGTTTGTCCGCTCACACATTGAGGACAACTTCTTCTTGCAATAATAGCACTTCCCACAGGCGATTTGGAATGACGCCACCGCGCGGTCGCCCACTTTAACCTTCTTGACTGCCGGCCCCACGCTTGCGATAATGCCGCAGAACTCGTGGCCAAGGATATCACCTTTCTGTAGATCTGGGATGGCCTCTAAAAATCGATAACGGATACCGTATGAGCAAATCCGGCGACAATTCGTTAACTGCTAAAGCCATGACATACCGTGGAACAGGTGTAAGTCGCTCCCACAGATGGTGCTGCCGGTCACCTTAAGTATAACATCGCCTTCATCGATGATCTTCGGGCAAGCCGTCTCCACTATAACAAATTTGTCAGCAGGAAAATCGAATTATATATAAATGCTGAGAATTAAATGAAGCGTGTGGTAGGCAGAATGACTGACCAACTTTAACAGAATTCTTCCCTTGCCAGGTCAAGGCTTTCATTGTATGGCTTAGGTCGCCGTATCCCCGAGCCTCATAGTTGCTGACGTCTGTTGTGACCGAGGTAGACATTGTGTATTCCCACCGGGGAATTCTGCTTGAATTGATTTTCTGGGTATGGTTTTCGACTAAACGTCCTCATCTTCAGATCGAATGAAGGAACGGTATTTATTTGTCCCAAGGACGTCAAAGTATCTTTGATTTTTCTGACATCACCCTTAGTTCTTCGTTACATCACTATATTTGTCTGTGGAGCTGAAGACTGTAACTCTCTTTTTGACGTAATACTAGTTGCTAGCTACTGGGTAGATGAAAGTAAGACGCTGCGCCGTTGACGTGTGCCTCTGAATCAGTTGGTCATGGGCTCATATGACCTCCATATGCAAACGCTAGAGAACAACTGAACCGTGTTTTCGTTATTAAAGGTTTCAGAAAATCTTCTCATTGCTCGGCAGGTCAAGCCATCAGCGGTCGCCATGAATACCTATGAAATTACTGCTAATCTAGTGATGCTTCCCCTGGCGATATGGTTAAAAGGTCTAAGCCAAAATTACCAGTGGTCTTCCGTTCGCAGCCGATCCGTCATCATTACAGACTTTGACCGTTACAAATTGTCGCACGCAAATCCTCTAGTCATTCTGTTTTATTACAAATTACACAATTAGGCTTCCGGTAAAGAATCACTCGATTTTGATATGGCTGGAATTGAGTGGTAGGCTGCTTCGGGGTGTGCCTTGAGGCAGTGAACAGAGACAAGTAGACACTCCCGAACTGCCGCAAGTTTCCTGTGATTATCCATGACCGTAACTTGCTGCATTTGGCTTCTTCGGCCATTTGAGAGGTGTTTGGTGACTAGCTCACTATCATAACACGGATAGGATGTATCTTTGGAGGGGAAAAGTCTCGGAGTCATACTGCAAGCCTAACGTAGGGTGGCGTTCAGGAGTGGTGTACAAGGCCAATCAGTGATGTGAAGTAAATAGCAAGAGGGAATCTCCAGCTTGGTTTAAGATTTTGTAAAATCTCTTTGACGGCCTCTAAACGGTCGCCTCTCTCTGACGAGGATAGGATTTGTAGGTCGGTATCCGCCCAAATATTTGCACGAAGATGAACGACTTCTTGTACCCATATCGGTTTCCTATTTTTGAAGGGAAGCTCATGGAATTCACAAAATGAGCCTGTAGGCCGCGCAACCGACGGCTTTCAAAAAGTGACCGGGCGGAGATTATTTCGCATTTGCCCTCGATCTTCAGTGATCCTTGTGAAAGGTATTCTCCAAAATAGTATTTAGCTTTGTTGCGAAGGTAGCGTAAGTTTTCCAGGTTACTTTGTGATGGGTGGTCGTCATATTCCCAGAAAGTATCAATTAGATCCAAATGATGAAGAAAGGTGCCTCTATAGAACTGTCTCGTATCGATCGCATACAACTTGATCTGGTCTAAACTCGATCCATCTTGGGGGCTCAGGTGTTGGTAGTAGATGTATTAGTTAAGCAAATGTCTTCAGGCATTCTTCGTACAGTGCTACTGCATGCTGGCGGCACTTATTTAAAAACTGTGCAATTCCCAAGGATAGAATTCTAAAAGATAGAATTTTGAACGATGAGGAAAAATTCCAAACGATGGCATTCTAAACAGAAGAGTCATGAATAAAAGACAGCTAAGCTCTCAGGTAATGATTACGTCCCTCTCTAGTCCACAATCTCGCAATAACTTGGCTGTATGTACCCTTGCAGAAGCACTCAGCCGCATTCAATTTGCGCACCACAGTTTCCCGCATCTTTCAGCCGGGGTTCTCAAGGCCTTTCTCCGATAGATGTAGCATCCATAAAATTATTGGATTCCTTATCAGTGTGGTGGAAAAACTCAAATGTTTTCACTATCACGAGATCAATAGCAAAAAAGAGGGCACTTAGCGCATTTCTCTAGCGTCTTAGTGACCCGAGATCCTCCTTCGAATACATTAAATTCCATGCAAAGCCATCACGCCTAGCTTCGTGAGCATCATTGCCCCTTTTGCCCCTATACCGAATTTGATCCAACCACAGGGAAGATGCATTTTCTGCACTATGCTCCATTTTTCTGCCTTTTTGCCGGTGTCGCTCTTGGTGGCTCTCTGATTATCATCAACAATTACAACTAGTGGATGGTGTGGCCTGAGAGTAACTATGGCTGCACATGCTATTCGGCACCTTTTACTCGTCTCGTCGGGATGGATTATTTAAGTAGGTATCGTGCTCTGGGCTGAGACAAACAAATGATTGAGTATTTGCCAGGTTTCACCGTAAACGGTACTCACGTCGATAATGAGATGTTATAGGTCAATATATATAGTACAGAAGATAGGCGACAAGTGGCGTGGGTCAAGGTTAACAAAAATGGCACTGTTTCCTTCTTGAACTAATAAGGCACCACCGCTAGTTGCTCCCTGGATAATGATCTTAAAGTGGGTAATAAATGTAGTCTTACCGATAGTGAGCCTTTACAGTAGTGCGACCGCGACTTCCGTTAGAAGATAAACCTCTACTTCGACCCACATCACTAGCCAATCCCGAGCTTCCACGTCGGCAAAGCTCGCGCCATCGACTTCAAGGTCTTCTTCGTCAGCTAAATGTTCTTACAGTCAGTCCATTTGATACGTGATCTTTAGCTAGCTAAGGAGGAATCGATATAAATCAAGGACCGTGGAAAACAATCTGACTGTGTTTTTCTAAAGCTAATTCCAACAATGAAGTACCAGATCTGTTGCGAGATTCGCCTATTGACTTTGCTGAACCCTGCACTAAACGTCATCTATTTCTCGAGTTTCTGTCGCAGCTTTTTGAATTGGACTATCTCCCGCATAGCTCTCATTCACAAAAAGGCTGGCTTCAGGAAAAGGAAATTGCAATGTTGAATTTGATGGTCTATAGCTCTTTCTAGTCTCATAAGTCTCTAGGGTGTGCGTGCTTGTTGCACAGCTCTGGTGCGAGTAGGAAATTGCAAATTCGAAGGATACGCAAGTTGAAATAGCATTCATCTTTTTATTTACATATAATGCGCTGTTGCTGACATTACACGCCGTTGGAGAACCCTTATTCAAACATGGTTGATGACATCACAGAACCTAACTCATAAGCGTAGAGAGCACTGATACCCCGCCTAGTGGCAAAATCGAAGCATTACAGTACATGCAATGGGCAGGGGTTACACACGATGACATCCAGTAATAATACGTCACTCTCATGCGTTGAGGTAAATGCAGGTGATAACTTATGTTTAAATGCGACCGATAACATCCAACTCAAGGACCTTATTCGTTTACAATACTAGCAATATTAGGCCGAACCTACATCTTAAGCATTATGGATCGCGACAATGTCTCCGACAGGAATGGTGAACCCATTCACGAAGGAGATTATGTTTACACCAGAATTCGCGGTGGAACACACGAAGGCAAGGTGTGTTGAGAGCGCCATACAATGGCGACCCCGCTCTGGAGCAGTCAATTATAGAATACATGCTTAGTTGATTATTTGTTTGAATCTAGGTCGAAGAAATCGTCACAGATGAAGAGCGGGCTGAAGAAAAATCCGTGAAGCACCCTCCCAAGGTAAGCATGGCGAATAATGTAGTATGAAAGTCTATGAGCAAAAAATAATAGAGATATTTAGGTATTGCTGCACAATAAGGATGGGAAAACAAGGGCGCACAACCCAGGCACTCTGGAGATACGCAATGAGGATGCCTGAACGCACCATCATAAGCCAATCTTGTGAAGCGGGTCTAGAAGGCCAGTTGCTGCTCAAAATCAGAATAATATGAGCTTCATATTCGTGCACAGCCTGGAGATGGGGACCAAAACCTATGATCTCATTATGGCACAACACGTCATTGCCACTGCAGAGCACTTCTATCCGAATCCTGAAAATTCATCTCTTGAAACAGCCATTTTTGTCGATCCATTCGTGGTTACTTGAATACATGCAATCAGACCATTTCTCACGACATCAGAGGGGTTTATGGAATTATTACGTAGCTGGATGTACTGGATGTATATAATGAATTATATTTCCAGAGCTGGGCACTCGAACAGAGCAAATCGAAACCAACATCATCCCTCCTTATTCGCCACAATGACATCCAAATCGAGCAACACCGGTCCTCACAACAGTAATCTCGCGAATAAAGTGGACCCTCGTGTTCACAGCGAAAAAGGTAAATGTCTCACCCAAACCACAATAATACTAACTGAGACATCCACCAGATAACCGTGATTCGCCTAACAGTCAACTGGGGAATGCACGAAACTACGGCAAGGGCGGCGGCTCTGCTGGCCCTCACAATAGCAACATTGCCAACAAACTTGATCCCCGGATAGATTCCGACCGGGACAACCGTGATCGGCATGAAACCATCGCAGGCAGCAGTTACGCCAACCCCAGCGCCGGACACACCGCTGGCCCGCACGGCTCTGATATGGCGAATAAGCTGGACCCTCGCGTTGACTCTGACCTGGACAACCGAGCTGCTGTTGGCACCAAGGCCAACTTCGAATGAATATAATCATATTGGATAGAACCTCTACCAACTACGAATGATTGTACATTGTGTGTTATTATTGCCATCCAGCCGCTCAAACTTTTGTGCCCTTAATTATACCAAATCTTCTTTCCTTGTAATGGGCGGTCCTTGTTCGTATTGTAACCGGTTCATTGCTTTTGCTCTCGTAATCCGCGTAGGAGCCTTGGATATTGGCGTAGGTCCTCCGATAAAAGCCAGCCGGGCGTGGTACTTGGTTAGCGTACCAAAGTGATAGCCACTGTACTAAATGAGTTCATCTTGAAAGAAGGGAAAGAACGTATGTGATGGAAGTGAGGATTTTATGACGTCATATCAGCGCACCCAGATAAGATTGCATCTTTCCGATGATCCAACAACTGCGTCATCTTCCTCCTGATTTATTTCCATTTTACGGATAGAAGCTTGAGTATGCTTCTATTACTATGTTTCTTCTATCTGTAGGAATACAAATCTTCTTCCATTCCACAGATTGGAGGGCTCCAAGGGAAACCATAGCCGAGTCACTGTTCACGCTATCAATTACGCGCCCATTGCTTTATATTTTTACCACTTTTTATGTGATTTCACAACATTTTCTCGCCTGGATCTTCGGCCCGTCATCTCCGCCGTGTGGTTCCTTTGATAAAGGCCTCCCAAAGAGAAGGGTTGCTATTATTGGCGCCGGCTTGACAGGGGTTTCATCCGCAGCGCATTGTATTGGCCATGGCTTTGACGTCCATCTGAGATATTCGAGGCACGTGGGAAACAAGATGGACTTGGAGGGATTTGGAGTGTGCGTATTCCGTTGCCTCTTTACATTCGATTAATCGGTCACTTACCTAGAAACAGCGCGTCAACTCTAACTCTGCATTGCAAATCCACAGCTTGATGTATCGGTTCAACCCCACGGTGCGTTACAAACATGCCTACCCGACACAACAAGAAATTCGCGACCAGATAGTCGAGTTATGGAAACGGTACGGCCTGGATGAGCGCACTGAACTCGGAACACCTGTCACTTCAGTCAAAAAGGCAAAGTCTTCCTAGAAGTGGATCATAAATGGTAGCCCCAATAAATACGGAAGCTTTGATGGTGTCATTACAGCCGTGGGCGTTTGTGGAGAATCCCAAAATGTCGACGTTAAACGATCAGGACCAGTTTCGGGACGAGATCTGCCATTCCTCGAATCTCGATGGTGAGCACATCAGAGGTAAAAGGGCTGTTATCATTGGAGGCCGCGCAAGTGCCATTGAAGCCTTGAAGTTCGCAGTCCGCAATGGGGTTTCCGAGATCGATGTTCTCTCGCGATCAGATAAGTGGATCATTCCTCGCAATACGTTGGTGCAGTCTTTGCTGGCTTGTAACATCTGGGGAGTCTTTCTTGGATCCTGGGGTGGCTCCTTCATAGATTCTTCTATCGCGATCTACAAGACATTGCCCCCGAAAGTGGCCTTTTTACCACCACACCCATAGCCAATTCTGACCTCTTCAATCTCATCCGGGAGGGCAAAGCTCGGTGGTTACATGGCGATATTCTATCAGTGAAAGGAGACGGTATCCTCTTCAATCACCGTCCTAAGGATGTGCCCAAGGGTGCACCCGGCCGCGAGAGCGTCGTTCCGGGCGATATCATCATTATGGCGACCGGCTTTAAAACGTCCATCACTAGGATTCCTGCCTGAGGAAGTCTTCGAAGAACGCTACTCACCACCTGACTGGTATCTTCAAGTCTTTCCGCCCAAGCACAGCAGCAGTTGCGCCAACAACAGCACCTATGTCAATGCCATTGGAACAGTTGGAAACCTACATATCTGCATCTACACGCGCTTCCTGCTTATGTTCCTGACGGATCCGCTCACGCAGCCTACCGAGGAACGCATGAAGACTTGGATAGACTTCACCCGGTGGATGAAGCAGGGAGCTCTGCCGAGGGCTTTCGATTTCTGTACGTACACCGAACTACTCTATTGGTTCGTGTTTGTCATCTTGGTCAATCCATTCCGGTGGAAATGGGCGTTATTTTTCTTTTTGGTATCGGACGAACTTTGCCACTGGAAGTGGTTAGAGAGGAGGAGGCTTTCCACGAAAAGCTGCAAAGCCAACGCGACTAAGAGCTGTTCTAGAGCATTCGGCGCGGTTAGGAGACACTTGTTATTTGGTATAGACTCCGAAAGGCTCAAAAGGGATCCGACGGCCATAAATGGGCACTCCAAGGTCTATTGTAACGGGTCCTTGTCCGTGATTATAAACGTTAGATGATATATCAGCGGCTAGAGGGCCGATTCTTAGGGTACAGGATGTCTGATCGAGAAGAAAACTACTACCCATAGTCACTGCAAAATATGTAATTTGATTCGATGCCCTGCCATGGTCATAGAATCTCAGGGTCCCAAACCTCATCGCCCACATTGACTGAACGCTAAATTGTTCGGTATGACTTCAGTATGACGCAATCTGAGCGCAGGCTCCTTTACCTTCAAAACCCATTAAATACAGTAGTTCCTCAGAAACCTAGTCAGATGAACATGATCATTCACGATGTGGTTGTTAGACAAGGTTCACGCTTTATTCAACGCCGGCCTTCGCCAGCTGAGACTCCTTGAGGATCGGCAGGTGGGCTGGCTCACTCTGGATCGCAAGTCAGGCAATTTCAAGCGCGAACAACAAGCTCTTTGGAAGAAGCTGAAGCTCTTGTTGCTGTTCAATCCTATAACAGAATGGATTGATCAGACTCATGCTCTTCGTATCTGGACCCACAGGAAGAACCTCGAAGCTGGTAAGTGCATAGAGCATAGACGAAGTTTGCTTTTTAATCTTTGCACCAGACAAAGACACTGACAAAAGTTCGCAGGGCAAGACGAGGGCAAGCCACAATCCCACGCCAAAATCAAAGCTTTCATTGATTTCTACCATATCGACATGGGCACCTTCGAGCCTTCGGATCCCGAAAGCTATCCTACCTTTAAGGATTTCTTCATTCGGAAATTTGCTCCTAACGCAAGGTCCATCTTTGCGCCTGAGGACCCAACTAAAGCTATCGTTTCGGCGGACTCCCGAGCAGTCGTATACCCGACCGTTGCGAAGACCCGGGCGCTGTGGATTAAAGGGAACTTATTTACAATTGAGAATCTGATCCAGGACGATGAGCGCAGTCTACGATGGAGCAACGGCTCGATTGCCAGTTTTAGGCTGAGTCCACAAGACTACCATCGATACCACTCTCCAATCAAAGGAAAGGTCAAGTGGTATAGACATATCCCGGGGGACTACCTTCAAGTTGATCCCGTGGCGCTTCATAGTTCCGTCAATATCCTGACCGAGAACGCCAGAAGCTGTGTTTGTATTGAAAGTGAAGAATTTGGCGATGTCCTTTTTGTGGCAATCGGTGCTACGGATGTAGGCACGGTCGAGTAAGTGTCAGTCCACGATTCTCGACTTCCCACGCTCACAGCAGAACAGGATCCACGACGAGATGAGAAAAGAAGGGCACGCCGTGGAAAAAGGTGACGAGATTGGACTCTTTCAATTCGGCGGGTCAAGTATCATTGTAGCTTTCGAGCATGGCCGGATTGAGTTTGATGAAGACCTGGAACGCTTCAGTAACGAGGAAACCATGGTGGATGTCGAGGTTGGAATGAGTCTCGGCAAGGCAACCCGTCCTGGCGTATCGCCAAAGGAGGAAAATTCCTAGTCCAGGTGGAAGGATTTGTATTTCACAACTTTGTCTAGTTGTTCGTGATACAGCTCATGTGCTGTCTCGGTATCCGTGTTTAAAATCATCAATGTGAATGTGCCCTGATGAGGGTGGGTAAATTTATGACCAATACTTCTTGAGGTATAAAATCTTTTGCTGTCCGACATGCATTCTCGGGCCTCTTAACGCTACTGACTGATCAATTCGAGGCACGGAACACGGACGATAGTAAATGAGGAGCAGATTGGGCGAATCTGACTTTTACAAGCCCCTGGAATACTTCAAGTTGAGCCCGATTATAACATTCCGTTTGCCTTTCTCCTTCACCGTGGATCCAACGCTATAGTCTGACATGTGGATCTGCATGCCAAACCGAATTGACGCTAAAAGTTACTTCGCTCGAACTCTATCTAGCACCTTTCAACCCAGAGGGCGATAAACCTTCTCATTACAGTGCTCTCAGTTAGAGTCTTGACATAATGAACTTCGAGGCATGAAAGCTAAAGTTACATTACCAGCAACCCATATGTCTCAAATATATGTTACAAATCTGTTGTGGCTATTTGATCGCTCATCATGGGTCTCTTTTAAGACACTTGCAAAAGAAATACAAAACAAGTCGGAAATTATTATTTCTTCAGTTGCTGTCCCAATATTAAATTCGGTACCCGTAAATCTGGTTTGACCAAAAGATCAAAGCTTTCTTATCGCGCCAAGTTGGGCGGAGATCTAGATCGTCCCGGCGCCGATCTATCCGAGTGGGTTTATCTTGAGTTACGGGATGCAAGTTCTTGGCTCAACGCACATACGACTCAAAAGAGAATTTAGATAAGTGAACATCCTCGGTCTGGAGTATAATGAAAGACTTAGAGGCGAGCGCTTGTTGACAAGCAGCAGATGCGGTGGTGTTGACCAAATCTGAGGCATAGGATCGAACCACCGAGAATGGCGAGGATACTCACCGACACCGATACACCACGTAACGCATTTAATTGAGAACCGAAGTGCTTGGAGAGGACAAACAAAGGAGAGACGGAAGCATACTACGGGGATGAGGGGATACAGAAGGAGTCGAATACTGTGGGCACTGTTACTTTGGTTTGACTTTATGTGGGGTTTTCTATGCTTGGTTTGGGATTTATAACACTCTTTTCTGTGCCGGCCTACAGGGCTGGCTTCCCTTTGTACAACTGTTTACTACAAGCCGCGAGTCTGGAGTTATGGATACCAAGTTCTGCTTCGGATTCGGACGAAGCGCCTGCATAGCCTTGACGCAACTAGTTAGGCTCCATCAGGTTAATAGAACTTTGATTGATCGATTGATTGATGCTTCGACTTGCGTCGCAGCCAGAAATGACAGAGAAGCTATACAAAGAGCAGACCGATGCACTTGGTTCTGATAAAGTCCCACTCCGACCGCTGGAATATGCTGATATGGAAAGAATGCCACTGCTCGCGTATACAATCAAAGAGACACTTCGCATCCACACTCCCATACATACGCTCATGCGGAAAGTTAAGAATCCCCTCCCCGTTCCTGGAACGAACTATGTTGTTCCAACAAGTCATACACTCCTTTCTTCCCCTGGTTTCACGGCGCGAGATGATCGTTATTTCCGAAACCCCATGGTTTGGAATCCGCACCGTTGGGAGTCTCGTGTTGACGTGTTGAGGTGGAGGATGAGACAGATACCATTGACTATGGATACGGTGTTGTGTCGAAAGGAACAAAGAGTCCACACTTGCCTTTTGGGGCGGGACGGCACCGGTGTATCGGTGAGAAGTTTGCCTATTTGAATCTTGCCGTTATTTTTGCGACGCTCGTGAGGGAGTTTCGCTTCTATAACCCCGAAGACCAAGTTGGAGTTCCCGAAACGGATTATTCGGTATGTTTCCCCCCTTTTTATCTCACCCTGTGTGTATTTTCAGGACTAACTTGCTCTGTAGTCTATGTTTTCTAGGCCAATGCAGCCTGCAACAGCTCGGTGGGAGCGTCGGAGCGGAAGTTCGTAGAGGGGATGGCCTACAAGTCCCTATTCGATGATTTTAATAGCTAGAGGAAATAGCAGCTAGAGAAATTATATAAAAGTGAACATTTTGTGATGGATAATTAATAGAGAATGGCAGCAGCGTGGATCTCGAGCTCAAATATCATATTCTATTACTACTATAGTAGTACATAGTAGCCGTGGAGGTGGTATGTATAGGATCCGGCTAGGGAGCACGTCGAATCGCCGGGGAGCACATATACTAAGTCCTAGTAGCTAGTGATGATCTAACCACGACATCTAAGATCTTCTATGATCTGTGATTCTTAAGGGACTTCCATCGTTCGCAAGTATCCCTCGCAAATCAAATCCGATCGCTAGGCCATTGCCCTCCTCCTCTGCCTCACGAAAGCCAGGAGCATAGTCATCCACTAGATCGACTTCCTCACCCTGGTAGATGTCCACAATCGGCTTCCGCATATCGACTCTAAGCACCGATTAGTATATAAAACCCCAAAACCAAGAGTAAGAAGACTCACGGCTCATCCTCTAAGATAAACTTCGGATCCCTATTCTCATCAAGATCAGGATATCTTTTCTCAATATACTGCAACGCGAGCGGTATCGACCTCTGATTGCCAGGACCAATGTCACGATAACATTCGGCATGTTCCGCCGACATAATTTGGGCCCGGTAGGCCGTTTCATAGATACCGTTCGTTTCGAACTGAACCCAAAGCCCTAGTCCTGTCTCCAGGGTTCGGTCATCAATAATCAGCTTAGGATAACAATCCCTGAAAAGCACCGTTCCATCAAGCGCCATATGCATATCGAGAAAATCGGGCCGGACGACGCTTTGCTGGAGCTTGAAAGTTTCGAGAATATCTTGATTATCTTTCACGGGCAAAAACATCACAATTTCGTCCGCTAGAAATTCCTCGCCTTCCTCCCATGGAAATAAACCCAGTATAGCCTTGGCCAGCAGGGCTTGTTTCTCTTCGTTTAATTCGGTGATACAGATGTAGACCATGCACGAACCTTCAACGTCACTTTTAATGAAAGACTCGTCCTATTTTCGGATTAAAATCAGAATCGGAAAAGCAGGGGATGTTTCGTACTTTAAGTTCGGGGCCTTCGAAAAAACTAGGCTCGTCCTCTGGTGCTCGAGATTGATAGCCCTATTGCGGGGTCAGTAGAAAACAAAGAATATCTTTATTTAGTCAAGTCATACATCTCGAAATCCTTGGTCTGCTGTCGCCCATTCTTCGATCAGATCTCGTTTCTGTTGATCTGCGGTGTCGCCGCCGACCCACCGCTCACGAACAAAATGCCTCCATGCACGAGTGGCGGCACCGAGATTGTCCCAATCGACATGTTCTTCGTGTCGGCGAATAAATGAGGGGATACCTTCAGGCCACTGGCTATACGACCTTTTGAGGGACATGTTTGAATGGTGTGGTGGGAGTTGTGAGGGTGAAAAGAGGTGAGGGACGCGAAGGAGGGGCGGGCGGGTCGTATTTAGGTGACGGACGCCCAAGTTTGATGGATGCACCCAATTGACACTCTTAGGCCTTGGGGACACGAAACGAATATTTCCCACCATCCGTATCTGTTTTATTCCCGCGTGCAATCTTGGAATTTGGACTAATAGCGCGATGTTAGTGGTCCGGAGCTCGGAGATACAGTGGGTCTTTGACTTCCAGGGTTTTCTGTCAAAACGTACAGGGTGACCCGGGAACAAACGTAGTCTTTTTCACCGCCTTATTCCTTTCCTTGTATACCGCCTTACAAAATTACTATACGTGACGAATATAATTTCTTCCTTCTTGGACCTTAGCTCGACATACGCAGTATTGATACAAGCTAAATACATTAATTATTTACAAAATGCTGGCAGAACCACTGTGGAGAACTACGTTTATTCCTTCGTCACCCTGTAAGGTATATGGCCAATCAACGATGTCAATAACTCTGAATTGGTATTACCCCTTTTCTCTGGCAATTTGTAGGGGAAACTAGCTTACATAAGAAACAAACCATGTGGAATATCAATATCTCCGATACGCCGCGGTATTCGTCCCGACATTTTCCTATGGATCCAGCCTTAGCGTGCTATACTATGTTACTCCCTCCAGCACTTGAGGGCTATATAGTACTATTTAGTGTGTAGTTTTCCGGTCTAGTAGCCTGGGACATACTCGAAACATCCATTTGAAGGCTCAGCATATTTATGAGTATGTGCTACAAAACTACAAGGATTTGAAGGGAAATCAAACAGGCAACTCACGGAAATGAAATCTCCGATATAGTATGTATATCATGATCATGCATGGTGTTAAGGATGGACTGGACTAGGTAAAGGACAAGATGACGAGACACAATAGTATCAGTTTGATGACTGAATAGATCTGAACTAATCCTTAAGGAAGGAACATTATCTGAATACAGACATCTTCCTTTTGTACATAGTATGTCTGTGGGATCATGTGACAATGCTCGCTTCCATGCAGGTTATCGGTGGGTGATCGGAGGGTTCCCTGTAGCGTCCCGATGTAGATGTTGGATTGCCTCAGGTTGTGCGTTATACCGTAACACGTGGATCCCATGATCAAACTCATTTGAACATACAAGGTTGGAATTACATACTGAAGGGACTACTAGTACTAGCAGTATATACAGAATCAAATTACTAAACCTGCCCTCCAGAGCTTTGTCGAAACGATATGTGAATAAGCTAATCCCAAAGCTTCAAATTTTGCAACATTGAAGCCCTAAAGGTTTAAACCCCAAGCCAAGATCACGAACAAGAGCCATACTCAGCGTTACAGTTTGCACTGGAACAGTAATCCGACGAGCTACCACAATAGCCGTAGTTACTGCAGCAATCACCAAACTGAGACCTGAGACAAGTCCAGTCCGAGTTGTCCGGACCACACAGACCATTTTCCGAGATGGTACTTGTTGGAGTTGCAGCCGTGGTAGTAGAAGTTGCAGTAGTGGCCGTAGACGATGCGTGAGGGCTAGCTGTTTGACTAGAAGTAAACAACGTAGAGCTTCCAACACCCCCGTCATCTGTCAGTGTGATGCTGAAGTTGAATCCAACTGTTGGGAAGGTGCCGTTAATAGGAAGATCGCAGACGCGCTCGTATTCTTCCAGCCAGGCTTCATCTGCCCACATATCGTCTGTTAAATCGTCGTCGGTGATGTTGTACACTGAGTTTACCTGGTCACAGAGCGTGTAGGCTGAGAGAGATGCAATCCATGCGGAATCAGGGATCCAGGTTGAAGTGGTGGTTAGGTCGGAGGGATATGACCAGAATAAGTGTGTGGTGCTATGGTTTGCTGTCTGGGTAGCATTGGGATTGATGGTGCTAGCGAGAGTTGTACGCGTTCTGCTGCTGTTGGATGTGTAGCTGGTGTAGGTGTTGATGTTACCCACTGCTTGTACGCACTGTGAAGGATTTGTTAGTTTCAAAGGAAGTGTGTCATTGTTTTTTCTAGTGTAAAGGGGCTTACGTAGCTGTTCCCTTTCCATAGACTGCCACAGGCTGAGGTCGTATTCAATGCGGCCTGGGGGTTTAGGAAATCGAAATCATATTGTGAGATGCTGAACTTGCTGCATACAGACTGGCAGGTATCGCTATCTTGGATCTGATACCAGTGACCGCAGTCGGTGTTGGAGGTAGTAACCGCGTCGGTGGGAACAGAGCTGTACATATGATTAGTATTATCACCTCAGAGAATAGACCAGTGGGAAACAAACACAGCTGTGGTTGCGGGTTTCAGAGCCAGCGTATCAGGAAGTGTCAGAGTACCTGGAGGACTTATACAGATGTACTTCCCCGCAATAGAAGTCAGATTCTCCGAGCTTTGCACTGAGTTCAGATTGGCATTCCATGCAACAAATTGAGGCACGGAGACTTGACGGGATAATCCAGCAACAATTTTGTCGATGGTATCCGTTTGCTGAACGCGATAGACTTCACACATATCTGGAAGGCAGATTTCTGCCCCAGCAACGATGTGTGTGCATCCCATATCAAGGCTGTTCAAGTTGATCAAGGCCATGGTAGAGGCATTTTGAGCTGCTGAAATAGTAACACAGGTATCTCCAGATTCGACCTTGTAAACAGTTTGATCGGGGTCAGTCGTATTGCAGCGACTAGCAGCAAGAGTAGCCGAGGCAGAGGCCGTAGAAGAGGAGGTGGAAGTCGCTGTATATGTCACAGAGTATCCGCTTGTGGAGCAAGAAGATACTTGTCTCTCTAGAGCAGAAGGACTTAGCAAAGTATCCTGACCCCATTGGGAGTTGACTATAGTGGAAATGTAGTTCAAATAGCATTCGCTACATTTGACATCCGTGGTGCCATTTGCGATTGCATCCTGAAAGAGAGTATTGCAATAGATACCCGAAGAAACATCAGTCAAGCAGGTCGTATTATAACGCCATTGCATTTCCTTTCCCCTATCAGAGGCAGTTTGCGAGATGCCAGAAATGTTGTACTGAGTATTTGCGCCGCAAGCTTCGTTCACAGAGGATACATAGCTGGACAAAGCGGAGGAGCAATCAGTAGTGCAAATTTCTGAAAGTGCACTGGTTGACCATGATGTCGTGTCAGTGACTGCCTGGCTCAAGCCTGCGTAGCATGAGACATTGCTGGCCATAGCATTGACGCAATCCTCGGAAGCTGAGATACCAGCCAAATTATCGGATGTGTAAATGTAAAGAGTATCGGCATTTCCCCAAGCACCAGCATACTGAGCCTCTAGCGTCAATGCTACTGTAAATGCAGCCAAAGTCCTCAAAGGCGCCATCTTTCATGCCCAGAGGAGAGTTGTTTTCAGTGAAGCTTTTCTTCTTCTGCATATGAAACGTGGACAAGGCCATAGAAGGGGCGATCATCAATTGCGTGAATTAATGGCTCGGGCAATTCCCGACGTGCTCAAGGAACCTCCGGAACTTCGTATTGACTCGGTGTATGAATCGATATACAACTGCGCTAATTCCAACAGAAGGGCAAATAAGCAACCCAAATATGAGACATGGGTCCGCTTTCTATGTTACTGTACGCATGTTTAGTTTGAATTCTCTGCAAGCGAGGGGCAAAGAGTGGTCAGAATCAACACTAGACAATGTACCCATATGGAAAAGTGGGTCTAGCTCCACGGCAATTGCAATCCATTCAGGGACCGAAGTTTGAAAATGGGGCCGTTTGGGGCTATTTGGGGCCGCCAAGACGAAGCCACCGCACAGAGTAAATTTTGCAAAAACAAGCAAATCTCGTCGGATGATCGTTACCTCTTGGCCACATTGACTGACTGGGCTCCAGATAAGACTCCAGTGCCAATCAGCAATCCACTTAATATCAAAATTGCATAAGATTGATATTGAACAGGGAGCTCGAAACGAAGGCTAGGATCAGGGTCTGCAAGGCCCTAGCTGGGATTTGGGAGACCCACCTCACTAAGTAGTGATTTGGAAGGTACTGCGGTGCAAGATGGGGTCGCAGCGCTAATTCAGGGCGCATCAAATTCGCGTGGAGGATAATGGAAGCTCATAGGGTATACGGGATACACCGGAAGATGTATACGAGCTTTAGCTTGAATGTGGATAGTTCCAGGCCTCAATATGATTCGGAACCCTGCCGGATACCACTACTCAGTCCACATCGGCAATCTAGTGCAAGTTTAGTGTCATTAAGCCGTGAGATTTTAAATTACTAGATGGGACATCAACTTGCGCAGTACCTGCCAGAGTAGGAGCCTCCGGAAGGTATTCGGTGCTCCGTCGTCTCCGCTGTTGATATTGGATCTTTCTTTTATCTTTAAGATTCCCTTTTTTCTTTCTTTTCTTCTCAATCCCTCTTTTTGATTTAATTTGGTGACGGGAAGTGTTTCCTGAATTGCTGCTCAGTATTCCGGACGGAAGAGCCGCACCATGAGGATATACGGTCCGTGGGCGGACTCGGTGTCCAGCCACTCTTTCTGTCTGTTGTCTTTTATTATCTTTTCATTCCTTTTCAATCTCACTTCTGCCCAATTTTATGTCTGTAATTCGACCAGTCCGTGTGTCAATGGCGCGTGCTGTGGTGTCGACGCAGGTGAAGCAAACGGCGTAAGGTTGCCCCCAACCCTCGCTTTATCCACCTTTTTGAACATTGCTCTAACTTGAAATACATCAAGCTTTGCGGCTTTAACCCTGATAAATCCTGTGGTTCAACCTGCGTTAGCAACTGTAATGCAACGGCCGAGTGTGGCAAATGGGCTGCCACCCCTGGCACAACCTGTCCGTTGAATGTTTGTTGCTCTGAGTATGGTTTTTGCGGTACCACAGCCGACTTTTGTAATGCCGGCACGGATGGCGGAATATGCCAGAGCAACTGTTTTCAACCCACTGAGCCTTCTTGCAAGTCGAATGATGTTCTCAAGAAGGTCATTGGCTATTACGAGAGCTGGTCAGCTGAACGGCAATGTGATTCATGGACTCCAAGCAATCTGCCCGTGAACAGTCTAACGCATATCTATTGGTCCTTTGCTCTTTTCCAGCCCTTGAATGGTGGCTGGGATGTTTATTTGATGGATCGGGATGAAATCTCCGAGTTGAACGATATGGTCGCTGATTTCATTGCTTTGAAAGATGACAACCCATCCCTGAAGTGCTTCTTGTCTGTTGGAGGCTGGTCATTTAATGATGGCGACTCTGCGACATATTGGTCTGATATGTCATCTACCGAATCTGGCCGAAAGTCATTTGCGAGGAACCTATTGCAGACGCTGCAATTATATGGCTTTGATGGCGTTGACTTAGACTGGGAGTATCCCGTCGCTTCGGATCGTGGAGGTAGCCCAGATGACATGAAGAATTACGGCAAGTTGATCAAGCAGATTCGCTCAACCTTTGATGCCAGTGGTTCAAACTTAGGAATCTCATTCACCATTCCATCCAGCTACTGGTATCTCCGTCATTTTGATGTACCCTCGTACTTACAAGAAGACGGAGCCGACTGGGCTAATATGATGACCTACGATCTGCACGGTGTCTGGGACGGAACAGACCCATACATTGGCAATGTCACTGGTGCCCACACAAACTTGACTGAGATCCAAGAAGCTATGGATCTTCTTTGGCGAAATGACGTTGACCCGTCGCAGATCGTTCTGGGAATCGGTTTCTACGGACGGTCGTTCACACTTCAGGACTCTTCATGTACTGAGCCCGGATGTCCCTTCACTGGAGGCGGAGAGCCCGGTAGCTGCACAGACACTTCTGGTATTCTGTCCTATAAAGAGATCATGGACATCGTCAAAGATGTTGATGTCGATGGTCCCTACTGGGAGGAAACTGCAGCAGTCATGTACGTCACTTGGGACGAAACCCAGTGGGTCTCATACGACAACAATAAGACAATGAAGCAGAAGATCGATTGGGCCAATGACCACTGCCTAGGTGGAGTCATGATCTGGGCTCTAGATCAGGATACGTACGATTGGCAAGCTTTGACTGCATTGCTAGGTAAAGATGTCAGTGCCGCTTCCCTTCTGGAAGGAGGATCTGAGAACTCACTGAGTGCTAATGCAACCGCACATGCATACAATCAATACACGGGGACTGATTGCTATGTCACTGGATGCGTGGACTATAACACTGGATCATGTAAAGCGGGTTACAGTGTTTTAGATTATGTCCACAGAGCCTCGTACGGAACCATAGCCGACCCGGATGATCATCTTTGCAAAACCGGCGACACAACCGAGTATGAAGATTCGGATTCGCAGTATCGTCTGATCTGTTGTCCAACTAACGCGATGCCTACGTGTCAGTGGACTGGCGGCTCTTCTGATGGCATGTGTACTGGTGGAAAGGATGACACATGTGGTTCAAATGAATTTGAAATTGTGAAGGATTTTTATTCTGACCGAACTGGCTCTACCCCGTGTATGACCAATAGTCGATCTCTTTGCTGTGCTACGGACCCCAATTTGGACACATTAGCGAACAAGTGTTTTTGGACTGAGTGCGATGGAGATTGTCCGAAGAGTGACATTGCGTACCCGGAGTATGCTCTCAAGCCTGGCACAAGTAAGCAACTGACCACGTGATTTGCCATAACCCAAAATGAGATATGAAAGCCTGACAGAAGTGCAGATCTTAACGAAGACTCGGAGTACTGCAACGAAATTGAGGTTTCAACCTTTTGCTGCCCATTTGACAGTAAGTTATGGCAACTCCTCGTGTCAGTTCTCCTACTAATGACGTGATGAATGAAGATGGCTACCAGAACTGTGAATGGACCACCTGTACCGAATCATGTCCCAGCGATAAAGTTATCTTGACCCAGCGCTCAGCGATACTTAATGGCACTAACAGTGTTCCCCATTATTGCGATGATGGGGGCCGGTTCAAGCTCTGCTGTGACGCACCCACCCCTACCGAGAATCCCCCAGTTGACCCTTCAGCTCTGTTTGAGTACCCAGACGAGACGAACTATAGTTATTACTGGAAGGATGAGAAGAGTGACAATGATGACTCATCTGGCAATAAACAGGACGATCCTTACGCATTTGTGATGGTGGATGGTGACACGGATGCGTACGATGAATCCCTTGTGGATCAGTGGGCGTTTTTGGATGATGGAGGTCTCAACTCGAAGAGAGATGGAAACCCACGCCAAAAGCGAGACATCTTCACATTCCGCGAGGACACATTCGACAATGTTGTTGAGACGTACCTCATCCGCTGCGCGAATCTGGATGACAACACCGGCTGTACAACCATTTTCTCCGGTGGTGCGTCGAATACCATTGTTAAGATGCCTCCCTACCACGGATCCGGACCCTACGCTCGTGTCATCGGCCTGGTTCCGCAGCACTCCTATGAGAAACGGAGTAATGTTCTCCCCCGGGATACAAACCAGGTTTATGAACTCACCGTTGATTATGATCTGGCTGCCGCTTCCGAGGAGGAAAAGGGAGATGTGAACTTCCGGGTTGACTATACCAATTTACTTGACTACTGGTAAGCTACAACCAGCGAATTACTGGGTACAAGTTACTCGCCTTCAGGATTGCTGATTTTTACTAGGCAGGACATCACGGAAGATCCACCTGAAAAGAAAAAGAAGAGATGGTTCGGTGCCTTCAAGGATTGGCTGAAGAAAGTTACAACGATTGCGAAGGAGTCCGCTGGATCTCTCCCCCTGAACTACTTCAATACGATCAAGCTGTTCCATTGGGATGAGCAATGTACCGGCAAACAAATGTCACTCGACATCGATGCTTCTCTCGACATGGGTCTGGATGCGCAATATGCGTACTACTTCGAGGGCGCCATCCTGCCCACACCGAAGATGATTGCCTCTTATGCTTACTTTTCAATTTCTCCTGCAGCGCAGATCCTGATGACCATGCGAGGAGAGGCAGCTTTTCAGACCAGCAGCGACGAGATTGACATCATCTCCGGAGTGACATTCCCTGGATTGTCCATCAAGGGATTAATCAGCATTGGGCCAGAGCTCGCCCTTACTGGAAGGATGGATGCATCACTGGTAGTTTCTGGTGAACTGAACACCGGTCTTGTAGTGGAATTCCCTAAGGCCGAAGTCTTCTTCCCACAAGACGATGATGGCAAGGCCGCCAGCGTTCCCCCGTCCTCTCTCAGAAACCAAAATGGTAAGGACGCCCCAAATCAATTTAGCGTCACCCCTCAATTCGAAGCTTCTGCATCAGCATCGGGTAACTTGGCTTTGACTCTCACCCCTCAGGTGAAGTTTGGTATTTCTGTTCTCAGTGGTAAGCTGATGGAAGGTTACGTTACGGCGGGCGTGGAGAATACTGTCAGTTTGGGCGTTAGTGCTTCGACATCCACAGGTCTGTCCAGCGGGTCTTCAGCAGAATTCTGCTACTGGGCAGACTACGATTATTCGGTGTTCTTGCAAGCTAATGCTTCGTAAGTTGTTTTATTAAGTTACTTAAGTTGATTCCCTACTTAATGCTAACTTTTGAATCTTCAGCTTCCTTGGTGACCTGGCATACTGGGGCGATCGGTATGATCTCGCCTCTCCAGAAGATCCGATCGTACTTGTTGAGCAAACCTGTTTGGCCTATTCGAGTGACGTGGATGTGAAAAGAAAGCGGGATTCCACAGACTCTGCTCTAGTCAAAAACACAACTGGCTCATCAATCTTTAGTGGATGGTGCCAGTGTGCCGACAAAACAACTTCAATTGGAAACGACACCTTGAGTTGTGAGAATTCCGAGGGCACCACTTTGACTACCAAGCGTAATGATGGCACAAGCACATATTGTTACCCCCCACCGGCGCTATTTTACAATTGCGACTGGTTCCAAGATGCTGAAATCGAGAACCTCAACACTGATACAAGGGAAGATACGCCTTATGTTGAACTCAGGGGTATTTGCAAAAATGTCAAGAAATACCTGGACCGAAACTCAGCAAAAGAACATGTTTCGCCTAACTCCATGCTCTTGACTTACAAGAAGGCCGGTAATAATAATAACCGGAACGAAGCATGTACCCAAAAGGCCAAAGAATGCTCCAAGTTGAAGGCATCCCTTTGGCCCTTGAATGGAGCTTCGCCACAAGCGGAGACGATGTCCTGTGATGAATTTCCTTGTATGTCAACATTCCAAACTGGATTCACTTGATTGAAAAATATCTACTAACACGACGCTCATCCAGTCCACTCAACAGTAGAGGGCGGCTCTGGCGCTGTAAGTTAAATCTCCTTCTTTCCCAAAGAGATTGATCGGAAACTAACTTCATGTTGTCTAGGAGGTGGCATGTGTTCCGGAGGGACAACAGAGGTATCAAAGCAAGGTCAACAACCAGGTTTCCAACATCGTGTATAAAGTGAGTCAAGTCTCTCGGGCCCGGTATAATGTATAGAACAAATACTGAATGATTGATTAGCCGGCCGGGCAAACCAAAGGGCAAAGATGGGGTGATGTGGCATACAGTGGGCCCGCAAGGTACTTCACCATGAACCTGATGAGCTACACTAGCAATGGGGGCGAACTCGGGACCCATGGTGGCACATTTGACGCGAGTGCCGCGAACAACCCCTCCATAAACCCAGGGTCAAACTTGTTCTATGTTCTGGGGGGTGTTAATTTGCAGGGAAATCCGGAGTTTTCAATTGGCAACAACGGGATATGCCTTTTGACTCCCCTTAAGAAGTCTTCCCCTGGGAAGATGTTAATCGACAAGTACCAAAGTAGGGCATGCAAGATTCAGTTTGAAAGTGCTAGAAGTCTGGTATCCAGAGGCCTGGATCCTCACAACCCCGACCACTGGGTGATTAAAGGTATGTTAGCCGAAGCCCCTTCACTGATTAGACGCAACTGACAATTTTCTCGGTCTAGATGTCACTATCAGCGATGAACCCTTTGAGGAGGATGGTCCATTCAGGGAGATGGCGGATCATCTCGATAATGTTAAGGTGACGCATGAGAATTATGACGTGGACCCTGCATTTGCTCCTGTTCATCGGAGTCACCACCATCACCATGGCTCACATGGTCATCATAAATACTAGTAGATCCAGTCTTCTTCAATATAAGAGTTCGCCTACTCAGGCCTGATGCACAGGTGTTCTAAGAAATATTTTTCAATAGCATCCATATCTCACGTATCCTACCTATCGCACGTGCGTGTTAGAGGCCATGGGTCCTCAATTCAAACATTGACTTATTGCAGTTTTTCGCCCCCCGGTCGCCATCAATGGATCAATTGATCTAAGCATAGAGCTAAAAAATTAGAGAGATGCTTCTTGTTGGTGGCCCGAGGCCTGCGATTCAAGATCTTCCAGGGAATTGACGTTGCGATGTTCAACCCCAGGACCCTTCGCCTACATGCTAGGAGCATCGTGGCGATTTTCCAGGCTATTGACCTGATCTAACTGCCTCCACCGTCTCGTGAGTGGCCATAATGGAGTGACACTCGAAGCCATCAGTATTAACCACATCTCTGAGATGTTTGCTTGGAACTATCCTTGTCACGCCCCTAGGACGTTCCATCTATTGTAGGATGTTCACTTCCCGACAACTCTAAAGTATTTGGTTATTAATTGCAGCATTATTGCCTGATCTGTAGCAGCCGCCAAGCTCATGCTCAGAGCCAAAACTCTATCTTGGAATGAAGTCTGCGCCATCAACACGGTCAAATGGAATTCAGCGGAAAGAAGAATTTGCTTGATGTATTCCGCCATTACGGCTTCCAGTCCGTTGATCTCATACAGATCCGCAAATCTGACAAACTCCATGGCAGCAGAAATAGTCTCCTCTGGGCTATCGGTGTTAAAACTAACGACACCACGGTAAAGCCACTGAAGAAGAGCCTCAAGAGCAGAGGTTCTCGCAGAAATTCGCATCAATTCAGAAACGCGCCGCATGCCTCATCAGTGGCGCATTCCGGACTACCGCGGCGGAAGCACTGAATACCGAGCTCAATCTACTACCGATCCACCTACAGATGGAGCAGAATGCTAAGGAAACCGCATTACGACTACGGACGGGACCACTATACGCGGGACCGCCGAGTATGATCACGCGAAGACCGATAAATGAGCTGGAGCTTGGTGGATGGACGCCAATGGAGGCACAGACATGGAAGAAAGGCGGATGCCTTGAAATTCCTCCAGACGCCGTTTTTGGCGGCTGGGAGAACCGCAAGCCATTCGTTCAAGCGCCATAGACTCAACCTCCCTCTGTCTTTATTCAAGAACGCTACGAAGCGCTAGAAACGCACGACCAAATCACCGCCAACCAGGAAGCGCAGCTACTCACTATCTAAACAGACGCTAGTGGTAAGAAGAGGAGGATCGGGGCCGCGGCGACGTTCCGCCTTAACGGCCAGGAAAAGTCTTTCCTATCACAGATGGGAACTGACGGCACTGCCAACGTACATGCTGCGGAACTTCGGGCTATCGATATAGCCTTAAAGGACTACAAGTGGAACTGCAACGCCGAGAAAGGATACAAATAATGCTACGACAACCTCAGCAACGAACAATTAGCAGGCTAGTCATTTTCTCCGATAGCCAGGCGTCCTTGCAGTCGCTCGCGCGGCCGAAGATGCCGTCAGGACAACTGTACCTCGAGTCCTGTCTAAGTCACCTTCAGTGGTTGGCAGCCGAGGGAGGTATTCAGACAGAGCTTCGATGGATACCAGCGCACTGCGGCATCCCGGACGCGGAGCGAGTTGACGAACTGGCTAAGGAGGCGGCTGTCCAGCCTGCTAACTGGTATAACCCCTTTAACCGATATACCCTACTTGCGGCGGCGTTCAAGACGGGGATTCGAAGAACGACGCGGATGTACTGGGCCCACGAGTGGGTGACGAGACAACGAGCAACGGCGAAGCAGGCAAAGCGGTTAATCGTGAAGCCAGGTAAGAAGACGCTAAGGTATTGGCAAGGCCTACGGAAGGCGACGGCGTTAGTCCTCATCCAATTGCGGACGGGGAAGATAGGACTTGGTGCATACCTCAAGAAAATCAATCGTCGCGACTCCGGTCGATGCAGTTGTGATGAGGGCAACCAGACCGTCAAACACGTGTTGCTGGAATGCTCGCTCCTGGCCGACCTACGGCACAACATACGTACCGTATTGAGCAGGAAGAATGTGCAGATGACCACGTTGGATAGTCTGCTAAAGAGCGAACTCGCAAGGACAGAAGTTGCACAATTTATGATGAACACGGGGCTCCTGGGACAGTTTCTAGCAGTGGATTCTGCCGCCACGGGTATGGAAGGGGGACGAGAAGGGGATGAAGAAATATCAGCGCATCAGGGCAATGGGGAAGAGGAGAGCAACAACATCGCGCCTACAGGGTCGCAGTTCAGGTCGACTGCCACCCCTTTGCATCCAACCAATGCGCATGATCATGGCCTCGGCCGAAGTGGAGGGGAACGACTGGACTGAATGTATGGGGGACGAGGACGAGGATGATGGAAACGACAGCCTCTCGGTGATGCGAGACCTTGGTGATGCAAGGATACGCTGGTGGACATCTGGATCGAACAGATGCAGATCGACCAACAGGCAAACTTGGTGATACAGGGCCTCGGTGAATCGGGGACGAAGCCGTCGCAGAACGAGTGGGGAGGCAGAGAAAGTCCTGTAAGAAGAGGAAATGCAGCAAGATCAGGGGACAGAGGACTTGAAGACGATGCGAAGGTGCTAGTGCGGCATCGTGCGAGGGGAATTATTGCGATCGGAAGCGGCTGCAGTTCTCCGATCGGGTCTTTCTTTGCAGAGGTGTTAGGAAATGTAAAACACTCGAGAAAGTTTCTTCGGTGGGGATTCAGGTTTGGAGCTAAAAGAAAAATACCCCACCAGAATTTGGAATGAATTACTGTAGTATCTTTGATTTTTATTCCTGGCTGACAGATCACTTCAAACTAACTTTACATGGATCTTTTAGCTAGTCCTCTATCCTTCCCACCTCCATAATCGTTACCACCACCCGGCACATCTGAGTTCACCGCAAAGGAGAAAACCCGATCCTTCCCACCCTTAGCTCCATCAACCCCACTATTACAGGCAAGCTATCCGTAATCCCGGAGTCGATCGAAATGATTTGTTGACTGACTAGGAATTCTAGTTCTGCGAGTTTTGCATATGGCTGATCAACCCTTTCATTTCTTTCCAAGGCTCCCCCCAGAGCTGCGGCTTGAGATTTGGCGTCTATGCATACCATATCGCGTATGGGAACTCGATGCTCCCACCGCCCAAGGGCTCTATTTTAATCCTGATTCTGATGGCCCCTATCCCTGCAGTGTCAAGTGGACAGCTAGACTGAATGGCTGTCCGCCCGTCATCACTCGCGTTTGTCAAGAGTCGCGTATCGTTGCCCACGAATCAGCTGGTGTCATTCTAGAGGACGATGACGACCCACCGGCTGATGCGTCTTGGGGCTGTACCACAACCGATGGCTATGTCAACGATTTCTGGATAGACCCCAAACGAGGCTCTGCGCATATTAATTGGCATCCTCTTTACCAAGCAATTTACCAAGATGGTGAGGGTAGTGCATTAGCCTGTATTGCCTGGGAAAGTCGCTCATTATTCGGCCGTCCCTCGATAATGCGCGAGTGGTTCTCCTTGCCGTGCGACCAGGAAGCAGAGAGGTTTGATGTCTTCGAACAGGTGCCTAGCTGGTGGGTCATTATGCGTGTCGTTATTATTCATGCTAGCTTTCAGGAAGCCGCACAGTCTGGTTTGTTTGGATTGCTACTTGACGCGACGGTACAAATTGTCTCTGTGTCCGACGAGGAGAAACTCAATGCTTTTTACGCCTTCGCGGAGGAACATGATCACCAGACTTCTTCTGTTGAGGGGTTTGAGCGGGTTTCCTCGGAAGTCTTGAAGCAGGAACTGAAAGACGACATTCTCTTCGCAATGGGATCCGAAAAGTTATTATCGAAAATGTATCCAGCCATCATGTTCCGTCTTTGTATATGGAGGTGTACTAAGCCCGTCAAAGAGCGCCTATGATCTAAATAGTACATTCATACGTTTAATTTAGGCAATCAAGGTGAAATCTGCAAAAATTATTCGTAAAATGTGGCCAAAAAAAGGATACTTTATTGAATATAGGACGACGTAAAGAAATTTAGATACAATTAGGTAACCCCGAAAACATGGCATAGCCTGTGTATCGGGTACAGAAGTGGAGTTTCAGATGCATGAGACTTATGGATCAGCAAAAGTCTGTACTGTGCATTCGATTTTCAATTTGTTGGGCAAACATCAAGGCCGCACTATGTGAAGCCTCGAGACTCTTTTTGGAGGTCGCCGCAGTAAAATCGTCAAAAGCTTTCTTTAAATCTCCAGTTTCATTATCGTATTTCTGGAGAGTTGCGTCCGTATCAACCTCGGTCCATTTGATCCTCCCGTTCATTTTGGAAATCTCCCTTGATACCACCGTCTGCAGATATAGGTAAGTATTGAGGAATCAACCATAAAGAAGACGCAGAATTTTGGATTAATATCCCGCCTCCGGACGAAGACTTACCCCGTCGATTCCTTCCTGCTGCAAAAACGTGTTCAAGCTCTTGGTTTCTCTATCGCCCAAATCGGCACTTCGTCCTGCGTGCATTCCCTCACTTGCCTCTGTGGCCCCGTCAACGGCCTTCTGGAAATCACCCGCGAGACCCTTGGCCGAGGCCTTTTTGCGGTTCTCCTGCACGAGGTCGGTAGCCCTCCCAAAGAGGTTTGCAAAGCCGGGGTCCACTTCCGGGCCATAGATTGTAGGGAATAGCTTCGATGCGCCCACATTAGTGGGATATTTAGCGTACTTCCCTGCTTGGTTCTCGGTGTTCTGAATCCCCTGCACAGCGTCGTCGACTGACGGGTTCAGATTTTTGCCAATGCCGGTGCTACCCTCCCACGGCTTGGGGTTTCTGTTTTTTTTAGAGATAGCAACATCTCTTCGAATAGCGTTGAGAAACTCATCAAAATAAAAGGTCCCACCTGGTGCGGTACCTTTGAATTTAGAGTCTTTGAGGATAGTGCTGCCATCGACACCATTGACCAAAATGTCCGTTCGGTAAGCATACCAGAGAAAAACACTCTAATTTCACCCAATTAGTATGCATCAAATCAAAGACATACGAATGGATTACCTGGTAGGGACCCGACCACGGATTACAGAGGACCCCTGTAATAAAAACGTATAAATAACAAGTGATGATAGAAAGCCTCATGGTGGCAAGTGGTTGGAACAATCTGCACCAAGAGCCCGAGAGAGATTGAAGAACGAAAACCAAGTTGATAAAGAAGGTGTTGAGCTTTATAAATACGGAAGTAGACCAGCTCGCGCTAGATACCCGACTCCTCCTAAACCCTACTACCAGGCTACGGGGTATTTGAAATACCACCTGGCCATTAGGTCCATACTCGCTTAGATGTAGGTTACATTGTTGATCGGTGATGCCAGGAAGAATATCCACTTACTTAGATTTGTTCGGCCCCTTCATTTCATTTTTGCGGCCCCGGGGTTCCTTCCGCAGTGAAAATTTATGCAAAGAGATGAAGTAGACTGCGCTATTTTTCTGTATGTGCCGCTTGTACGGAGTACCCCGTACATACGCCCTCTCCCTAGAATGTCTACCTAATTATCATAACTTGGATAATGAGAATGATCGTATGTGTTACGGCACAACATACAACCTGAGGCTATCCAACTTCCCTATCGGGCCACTACAAGGAACCCCCCGCTTTCCTACCGATAACCTGCATGGAAGCGAGTGTTATCACATGATCCCACAGATGCATAAAAGGAAGACACATGTATTCGAAGGATGTTCCTTCTTTAAGGATTAGTTCAGGTCTATCCAGTCATCAAACTGATACTATTGTGTCTCTTTATCTTGTCCTTTACCTAGTCAAGTCCATCCTTAACAGTATGAACCTCTCCGAGTCCTCTTCTAAGAGATAAATTTAAATTAGAGGATGAAAGTCTCCAGCCCTGGAGCCTGGCAGGAATCGGAAAAGTTTGCCGTGCTATACATCGGTACCGATACATTAATGCCAGCCTTGTCCAATTTCCATTATTAATACGATCTAAGACGATCTAGATGAATATTCGGAGGCTTCTTTCTCAGGTCTGGATTTAGATTGGTAGGTCGTTAACGTGCCCGAAGTCGTCGATGCAACCTGGAAGAAATCACCGCACGCACTGACTTCAAATTGACTTCATGTTCCTGCATAGAAGGAATATCACGCAGCCGAGCTCCTATTAGATCCACTATAAGTGCACGGAGGCAGGTGTTTGAGGGCCTGATCAATCGCCTTTGCTATTGGTCGCTGTGGGTATTTGAGCCTAGAGTGGAGAAGCTTAGTGGGGAAGCTTAACTCCATAAGGGGCCACGGGAGTGATGATCAATACCTAATTAGTGTTAGTTATCACCAAGACAAAAGTTCTAATTAATTGGATTTTGAAAGATCGAGCGGAAGGAACGGAAGGATGCTTGGCGCATGTCGCACTAATGTATCTTCTTTTTTGGTGATTCGAAGGGATGCACGTGAAGAGGGTCGAGTTGTATACTGCCCCCTGTGGAGCATTCATAGCGCGAGGCTAGCAATTGAGCGATGTGACTTCAAGTCCATAGACATAGTATACCTGAGCATGTCCACGGTAAAAAAAAAAAAATCTATAAGAGGCCATACTTCCGTTTGTATGCAAAATCCAACTTACAATCATTCCCTCCAGCACAATGTCGCTCCTTACTGTGCTGGTGCTATCGTCCCTCATTTCTAGTACCCTAGGAAGTACTTGCAAATACATCACGGCTGACGCTGGTGATGGATGCTATAATCTTGCCAAGCGTTGTAGTATCACGCAGGATAAGCTCAAGACCTACAACACAGGTAGTGGCTTCGACTACGGCACGGGTGATGACTGCTGCAACAACATTCTGAAGGGTGACTATATCTGTTGTTCCGAGGGATCCTTGCCAGACTTCTCTCCTAAGAAGAACTCCGATGGCTCCTGCCATAGTTACACCATCAAGGAGGGTGAAGTATGCTCGGATATCCAAGATGCCAATCATATGAAGACAGGCACGATTGAAAAGTATAACAATGAGACATGGGGATGGGCAGGATGCAGCCTCATGCAGAAGGGCGCGAATATCTGTTTGAGTGATGGCACCCCTCCATTCCCATCTGTACTGAACGGCGCGCTTTGCGGCCCTCAGGTGAGCTCGTCCCATTTTAAGAAGGCATTCCAGCAGCCCACTAAAAGTAATGAACAATAGGTTGAAGGAACTACGGAGCCCACAAACATGTCGTACACCAACTGGACTAACTTGAATCCGTGTCCCCTCAATGCATGCTGTGATAAATGGGGCCTGTGCGGTATCAGCAATCAGTTTTGTACGCAAATTGATTCTGAAACAGGGTAAGGACCTATGAGATATTTCGTTCCCTCTTTCGTTTTGATGTCTAATTGTGTACTTTAGAGCGCCTGGAACCTCTAAGAATGGAGCCAACGGATGTATCTCGAACTGTGGTACTAATATCACGAATAATGCCGAAGCTCCCGAGACACCTCTACGCATTGCATACTACGAGAATTTCGAACAGGATCGCTCGTACTTGCACATGGACATTTCAAAGCTTGAAGACCTCACGTCCTACACGCATGTTCACTGGGCCTTCGCAAACATCACCAATTCTTACGAGGTCGACGTTAGCGATTATTATGAGCAGTTCGACGGCTTCAAGGATATTGACTCTGTCAAGCGCATTGTCAGCTTTGGTGGTTGGGGATTTTCTACAACTGCATACACGTACAAGGTTCTTCGCAATGGTGTCAAGGCCGGCACTCGCCAGTGAGTTTTCCCGGCAGCTTCCTCTATGAAATCTACCACTTATCACTGACATATATCTTTGGCAGGACTTTGGCCAAAAACATTGTCAAATTTGTCACTGACAATGACCTCGATGGTGTCGACTTTGACTGGGAATACCCTGGTGTAAGGGCCTTTGATCCCTTTAAAATTGACCTTGGAAACTGACTTTTTTTAATAGGCTCAGGATATCCCTGGTATTACGCCTGACAGCAAAGACTCAGGAGCGAATTATCTTGAGTTTCTCAAACTAGTTCGGGACCAGTTGCCGTCCGGCAAGAGTCTCTCCATTGCTGCGCCCGCATCTTACTGGTACTTGAAGAACTTTCCTGTTAAAGAAATGTCCGAAATTGTGGTAAGTCTTGAATGGATATTCATTTTGGCTTTTTAATGTGCAGGACTAGAATACTGACAATTCTGAAGGACTACATTGTCTACATGACCTATGATAGGCATGGCCAGTGGGATTACGGTAGCTCATATGCCGAGTAAGTGACCTATATTGTTCCCGCTACGGAATACCTTTCTAATAATTTGTAAAAGCGATGGATGCCCAACGGGTGGCTGTCTACGCAGTCAGGTGAATCAAACGGAAATCCTTTGGTCGCTTTCTATGATCACAAAAGCTGGCGTTTCGTCAACGAAGGTCGTGGGAGGCCTCCCACTCTACGGGCGCAGCTTTGAGATGAAGGACGCGAGCTGTTACACGCCTGATTGTCATTTTACCGGTCCTAAATCAGGTGCCACAGCGGGAGAATGCACCAAGACGTATGTATTCTCTATTATAGTTGGCGCCAAAGATGCTATACTAACATTCTTAAATATTCAGCCCCGGCTATCTTGCCAACTATGAAATCTACAACATTCTCGTTGAAGCCGAAAACACAGACATATATGGAAACATGACAACTCAGCAGTACTACGACGAAGGTGATGTGCTAATCTACGATGGAAATTGGGTATCGTGGCTATCACCTTCAAGTTACAACAAGTATAGGGAGTGGTTTGCCCATTACAACTTCGGCGGAACATCTGACTGGGCTATCGATTTGAATGCGACCTATACCGAGGGTGGCTCAGGTGAAGCGATAGATCCCGACCTTGGTAATAATTATCCAGCATGCGACTATACCAAAGTATTCAACACCCTCGAGGAACTTTCGGCGGCCTCGGGAGATATGCGATCAGACTGCATCTCTGTCTACACACTCCAGACGCTCGTCACGATGCTAAATGTGGCATAGGATAACTACACCAATATCAACAGCGGATACGATGGACTTTTTGGCTACTATATTACTTACATGGATAAGCTTGTTCCAACAGTCCTCGAGACCGAGCTCATGATGACCGATGATGGAGGAGCATCAGGCGACAGTTCAGGCACGTCGCCAACATTTGGAAAAGGCGCATCATGTAAGAAAAGCCCTGCAGTATATAACATACATGACATAGGACAAGTACTGACACCAAAAAACCGCGTTCGACAGACTTCTCCTGTAGTTTCGGCGGTGAGACATACGCCGGATGTACTAATTTCGGGAGGGATACATTAATGCCAGCCAACAGTCCGACCAAGCCGATCACATGGAAGCTCACTGACGAGGACGGATGGAACAAGAAGCTGGCAGAGGAAGGAATCTCCCCTGACTATGTCGTGCTTGGTGATTATACTCGAACACAAACTCCCAACACTGGTTCACATGGTATCAACGAGTTCAAGTACTATTTCGAGAACTTTCCGATCAAGAACGAATCAATGGTCGTGCCGAACCCGAAGGATATCATGGACAAGGCTTTGCCCCACATCCCAGGTCTTCGTGATGATATGCAATCAACCGTCTATGACATGATGCTGGGTCAATGGTTCGGCGGTTCTTTGAACGATCCTGCCCAAGTTTACAGCGCCGCCGTGTTCAGTATCGTGCAGGCGATCGACTCAATGGCACAGGCCAAAAAGCTGGGCCAGGAAGAAAAAGAAGCCGAGAAGAAGGCGGCGGAACGAAAGAAGAAGGACTTCATCTTGATGATTGTCAGCGTTGTTCTTGTTGTAAGTGGACATCTACCCCCTATCGTTACTGACAATACCCACGGGTAAGAACATGACCGCTAACTTTGCCAATCAAGGTTGTTCCTTTCGTAGGTGAAGAGGCTGCAGCAGCTGCTGGAATGGCCACCCTTGCACGTAGTATTGCCATAGCAGGCGAGACCGCTAACGCTGGACTTGCCTTGTACGACACAGTACAGGATCCGAAGTCCGCTATCGTGAACGTGATCGGTGCCGCTCTTGGAATTGGCGCCATTGCAAAGGCTGACCGCAGCGGTAAAGGACTTGCGGATGTCGCCAAGACTCGAGCTGGAATGAAGGCATCTGAAATTTCCAGCATGGGAGACCTTTTCAAGGCAAACGACGACACACTGCAGAGTATCCTGAAGGTTTGCAGACTGAGTTGATTCGCTACTTCAAAGCGATTTTCTTTTACTGGGTATCACTCCCCGCTACAGGTGATCATTTAAATCTTTCCCTAGTTTCATCGATGTATAACAGGATGAAAAGTCAATCCATCTTTACACTAATAGATCCTAGATCAATCAATCAATCAATCAAAATTCTATTAACCTGATGCAGCCTAACTAGTGGCGTCAAGGCTATGCAGGCGCTTCTTCCAAATCCGAAGCAGAACTTAGTGTCCATAACTCCAGACTCGCAGCTTGCAATAAACATTCGTACAAAGGAAAAGCCTGCCTCTGTGGATCAATCTGTAGAGGCCGGCAAAAAAACAACAATCTCTGCGTAAATCGAATTTTTGAAATCACAACGCAACGCCTAGGGCCACGCCCATCAAACTTTACACAGTTTCAATTAACTCCAAGCGCTATCATTTGATACCACTTTGAAGTGGTTATCATCATGGTGGCGCCGGGGAGCGACTGGCCACCCCTTTCAGGGGGTGCGGAAGCTGAGCCACGCAACATCAACGAACGCATTATGAACGCCAACCACGATGCGAAGCGGCTCCTGGAGCACATCTAGGGCCATACGGGCATCAAAGTCCCTCCGCCCGTTCTCCAATATGTCAAGGCTATGCACGCCCTGACAATGGACCTGGTGCGGAACCCTTGGGCCCGCCCTTCACGATGGGCAAACCCAGGTTTCACCCCCGAATGCCGCGAGGCTGTCAGAGAGACACGAAGACTCCGCAGAGAATTCGTCAGAACACAAGGCCTGGGCGACTGGGCGACGTACGCCCTGGCACGAAATCGCAAGGGCAAAGTCATCGCAAGGGCGAGCCGGGCCCGATATCGTACATGGGTGAAGGAGATCACTGAGGAAGGGCCGAAGGGGATGTGGAAAGTCGGCAAATGGGCGAGGAGCCGTGCTGAGGCGTCGTCCGGGGGCATCATCCCCGCTCTGAAGAGGTCGGACGGCAGTCTTGCGGACACGAATGAAGCCAAGGTAAACGTCTTGAAAGAAGTCTTCTTTCCTCAACCGCCACCGCCGGACCTCGACAATATCCAGCGAGATACAAACGTCCACCGAACCGACCAAATCCCCTTCCCACCGGTCTCACTACAGGAGGTGAGGGATGCTATCCGTAGGGCACCGCCAGACAAAGCACCAGGGGACGATACGGTGCCAAATAGGTTATGGCGGTTGCTAGCAGCGGACGACAACTCACCCTTCTGCGGCATTATTACCTCTATCTTCGACGCCTGTATCCGCACCGGATATAACCCACGACACTTCCAGTCCTCAATCACAGTCACCCTTCGTAAGGGTGGCCCGAGGGACTACCGGAAACCGAAGTCGTACCGTCAATCAATCAATCAATCAATCAAAGTTCTATTAACCTGATGGAGCCTAACTAGTTGCGTCAAGGCTATGCAGGCGCTTCGTCCAAATCCGAAGCAGAACTTAGTGTCTATAACTCCAGACTCGCGGTTTGCAGTAACAGTTGTACAAAGGAAAGCCGGCCTCTCGTACGAGGTCGGTACAGAAAAGAGTGTTGTAAATCCAAATCCCATGCATAATAAACCCCCCATAAAGTCAAACCCAAAGTAACAGTGCCCACAGTATTCGACTTCTTCTGTATCCCCTCATCCCCGTTGTATGCTCCTGCCTCTCCTTCGTCATCCCTCTCTAAGCGCTTCGGTTCTCAATTGATTGTGTTGCGTGGTGTATCGGTGTCGTTGAGTATCCTCGCCATTCTCGGTGACTCGGTCTTGTTGTTCGGTGGTGTATACACAGCGTCTTCACAACCTACCCCGTAGCCGTGAGGCCAAACATTCGTTCAAATTCTTCCTCAAAGGCTCTGCTGGTGACGTCGGCGGTTCCGGCAGCGTCCGTGACTCCGGCAGCGTCCGTGACTCCGGTGTCGTCGTCGTCGTCGTCGTCGTCGTCGTTGCCCACATCAGTTTCAGACTCCGGCTCCGCTTCCACGTGCCGGAATTGACCGAGGAGACCTGTCTGGTGCATCATCGCAGCGGCATAGCGGGCCGCGCGCGGGTGGGACACGATAGCATCGTAGTTCGTGGTGTCTCCAAGATCGGTGCGAGCGATCTTGTCGAGCATGGTTCGTCGCAGATCGCTGTACAGCGGACACTGGAGCAGGATATGTCTCGGTGTCTGAGACCCCTGATCACAGCTACAGCGATCTGATTCCCTTTCTTTGATTTTGTACAAGAAGTGGCCAAGACCGATACGCATCGACCTCATCTGGATGAGGATTGAGGCGTACGGTTTCGACAACCCCTCGTACAGTTCCAAGACCTTCTTTGTGGGCGCCTTGACCAGGCGCCTCGTCGGTGCGGCCGTCTTCTCTCTTTCCCATTGCTTCTTCCATCGTTGCTTAATGCGCTTGCGCGTGTTGCGTTTCGCTGCGGAAGCCAGTCGGATAAAAGGTTGATCCGCGCCGTCCCCCGCAACCTTATCTGAACCTCCTCCCGCTCCCCACAGTGCGGCGGATTTTGCAGCCCCGTCTGCATATTCATTGCCAGGAACACCCACGTGCGCTGGAATCCATCGAAGGGTGATCGATGGGGGCGTGGGTGTTGGTGCTACCCGCGATCGGAGGGCCCGTACGTGGTTGTAAATGCTCTTCAGCACGTATTGGCCGGATGGTCGTCTTGGGTTTTGCACGGATTTGATTGCAGCCTGGCTGTCAGAGAAGATCACCAGTTCTCTGACTTTGTCCTCATTTTGTCGGTTCCGTCGGTTTGCCAGTTGTTCGAGTCCCATTTCGATGCCTGTGAGCTCTGCAACGTACACGTTAGAGTGTTCCAGCGATCCAAGGTGTCGTTGCATCCAGTCCGCGCTCAGTGGATCCACCGCGGATGCACCCACGAGTCCTGTGAGTCCACTGCCATCAGTGAATACACGTTGGATCGCTCCGTCGGCGAGTGCGGCGTCCAGTTCAATACGGTCATGGGTCTGGATGGCAATTTCCGCATCCTCCATGACGCATTTGATACGTGTCTCCCACGGGGGGAGCACGAATGCAGTCCTTGATTCCCACTGCGTATCCCTCCGCGGCGCCAGCGGGCCGTTCTTCTTCCATTTCAGCGCCTCGAGGGGCGTGATTCCTCCTTGCTTCATATCTTTTGGTTTTCGTTGCGCATTGATTCCATCGGGTACGGCCCAGGGCGCCCCCGTTTGGATGCGGATTGCGGTTTCTTCGATGGTCTGTTGCATCAATAGGCTCATCGGTGTCAGGAAGAGCTCCACGTCGAGTGCTGCAGCCGACGTGCACTTGAATGCCCCGCTGATCATCAGCGCGGCACGCTTCTGGATCCTTGTGAATCCTCTGACGATACGGGCCCGCTCTGTCCCTGGCATATTCCCACTAGCCGGACTCCACCATGCGGCGAGACCCCAGAAAAGCTGTGGGATTACCACAGCCCTGTAGATCTGGCGCATCGCGGATAAGGACGTGCCCCATGTGGAGCCGGTGATGCCGCGGAAGGCTTCTAGGCTGCCGTTGGCCTTCGCGAGGACCTTGTTGCGGTGCGTTATGAAGTCGAGGTGCTTATCAAGCCAGACACCGAGGTATTTGGCGTGGGTTGTTGGTATAATGATCTGTCCCTGTTCTAGTAGTTGCAATGGCATCTGGTCGTCTCCCTCCTCAACGTGAAATTCGTAAATATCTCGCGGTAGTCGTGGTGTCCACACCGGGGGGTGTGGCTGTCGAGGGTTGCTGAAATGGATGAGTTCGAATTTGTCTGGTGCGAATTTGGCGGAGTGTCGCTTTGCCCAGGTTGCTGCTTTGCCGAACGATTGTTGTAGGATTTCGATATTCCGTGCGTATGATTCCGACGCCACCACGATGCATACGTCGTCGACCCATCCGTATGCGTACGCGTATCCTCCGCATGGTAGGGAGGGCAGCGTGCACCCTCGTACGAGTGGTGTGTTGAACAGAAGGAAGAGGATCGGCGAAATTGGCGATCCTTGCGGGATGCCTGTCGGTGTTAGGATTGGATCGCTAAGGTATCCTGGCAGCCGAATCCTGGTGCTTCGGCCCTTCAGGAATGATTGGATCCACGGCACAAAGTGACCGAGGCCCAGCTTCCTGATATTGTATAGCAACCGCTCATGCGAGACATTATCGTACGCCCCAGACACATCAAGTAACAGCATGCTGACCTTACGGTCCATGCCCCATGCTTTATGCACCTGATCGAGGATCAACTGGATGGCATGGTCGACAGATATACCCTTCCGTCCCCCTAGGTGGCCCTTCGGTAGGATTCCCTTTTCCTCTGCAGCCCATGATATCCTTGTCGCAATGACTGACTCCAGTAGCTTGCCGAGGGTGTTCAGCAAGGCCACCGGGCGGTATGACTTCGGCTTCCGGTAGTCCCTCGGGCCACCCTTACGCAGGGTGACCGTGATTGATGACTGGAAGTGGCGAGGGTTATATCCGGTGCGGAGGCAAGCGTCGAAGATAGAGGTGATGACATTAATAAAGACCGGGTCTTTGTTATTCGGGTTGTCGCTCAATATCCCTGCTAGCAGCCGCCAGACCCTGTTCGGCACCGTATCGTCCCCTGGCGCTTTGTCTGGCAGTGCCCTGCGGACAGCATCCCTCACCTCCTGTACCGAGACCGGTGGGAAGGGGATTTGGTTCGTTCGGTGGATGTTCGTATCCCGCTGGATATCGTCGAGGTCCGGCGGCGGCGGCTGAGGAAAGAAGACGTCTTTCAAGACATCCACCTTGGCCTCATTCGTGTCCGCAAGACTGCCATCTGGCTTCTTCAGCGCGGGGATAATGCTCCCGGACGACGCCTCGCCACGGCTCCTTGCCCATTTGCCAACCTTCCACATCCCCTTCGGGCCCTCCTCCGTCATCTCCTTCACCCACGTCCGGTATCTGGCCCGGTTGGCCCTTGCGATGACTTTGCCTTTGCGGTTTCGTGCCAGGGCGTACGTCGCCCAGTCCCCGAGGCCCTGTGTTCTGACGTAGTCTCTGCGGAGACGTCGTGTCGTCTTCACAGCTTCGCGGCATTCGGGGGTGAAGGCGGGATTCGCCCACTGCGAAGGGCGTGCCCAGGGTGTCGATTCTTGCACGCCTCGTTGAACGACCTCCATCAGGTATTCTACCGCATCGTCGATCTGTCGGGGCCGGACGGACTCACCGCGGAGGTGTAGCCACGGTTTATTCTGTAGGTTAGTATCCACAAAGGTAAGGAACTTACCTTCATCCATCTCCTTCCAGTTCCGTCGCTTCGGGGCCTCCGCGGCCGCCGCTGTCTCAAAGTCGAGGATCGTACGGACAGGTAAGTGATCCGAGTCCGCATGAACCTCATCTGCCACCTGGCAGTCGATCATCCTTCCTTCGAGGCTCGCTGATGCAAATACCAGGTCGAGGGTCGATTGGCTGCCGGCCTGCATCCGCGTGATAGAACCCGGCTTCAGCCAGAGATCCAACGCCCTCGTCTCCGCCGCATCTAACCATTCATCCGCGGCTTCTTCTTGTTCGACATCTTCCCCGCCCCAGTACGGGTGGTGAAGGTTGAAGTCTCCCACCACCAGGTACGTGATGCCCTTCTCCTGTTCCCTTGCCGGTGGGATCAACTGCGTGAGCAGTTGTACCGTGTCGTCGCCGTTGTTTGGTTGATTATATACATTGAATATGCGTAGCTCCCGCTCCTGATGCCGGAGCCGCAGTTCCTGGCAGTCGCGGGAGTGCACTATATGCGTCCATTCGTCAAGTTTCTTCGATACGAAGAAGCATACCCTTGTCCGTTCACCCCCCGTCTCGTCCGTCTGCGGGTATAACAGCTGGTGGGTCTGCTTTGCCGGGTGATGCGTGGTTTCCTGAAAGGGGTTTGCCCACGGTTCCTGGATGGCAATGATGCCGGCCTGGAGAACAGTGGGGTCGCGCATAAACTGTGCCATGACGACGTCTTTCGACCGGTTCGTGTTGTATTGGATGATTGTGAGTTCTCTATTCATTACGAGATGAACGAGGGGGTTGTTGTTTCTTGGTTGATCTGTACTTCTTGGGGGCCTTCTTCCTCGTCTCCTTGAAGGATGACCGGTTGCTGAAGCTCGTCGACACACTGGGGCCTTTGCCGACTGGGCTGTCCGCACCGTATTTACGCTTCATGGGGCGACTGCGGCCCGCTGGTGCAGACCTTGTCGATTTGATCGTGCTGGTGAAGATCGGTGAGTTCTCCTTTCCCGGCGCCTGACTTGTCGTTTTGTCCTTCGACGCGTTGGCGTTTGTGTCCGAGAGTGCTGATGATGGTCGGTATTCGGTGTCGAGGTCGTCGATGCTGGTGGATGACCCGTCAATAGGCTGTTGTTCGTGCTCCTTCCTCCGTTCCTCGTCAACGACCACCTCCTTATCCCCCTCTTCTCGTGCCAGGCAAGCCTTCTTCGTTGCCTCGGCCACCCTTGTCGTCTTACGGGTTACCCGCGGGGGAAGCCCTTGGATAAGTCGTGATATCTTGGACGACCGCTTGGATGGTTCTGATTGCGTTTGCGATTGTGCATGGATCGACTGGTGGATCGAGGCCGTGATGGCCTGCACTCGTGGATCTGCCTGCTGCAGAGGCTGTAGTTGGTCTTCAAAAGTGTCCATAGGCTCGCTGGCTGCCCGGACACCTCTCTTGTTCCTCCCCTTCGTGCCGCCCTTGGTGCTCGTCTTGAAGCTCCCACGGGGCACCCTGTTCGTGTTGCTTGAGGCAGATGATTCTGCCTCCGCCTGCTGACTGGATTGCAGGCTTGACACACTTCGCACGAGGCCGGAGCCTCCGTGTGTCTGCTCTCCGCTGGAAGAGCGTGCGGTCGACCCTGAGCCGCTACTTTCAGAGCCGGTTTCCCGTGTTTCGTCGGTTCTGGATCCCACTGATTGCTGGGAGATAGAAATGTGGGCAGGCACGCGGTGATATCTCGGCCTGGTAGCCTTTCTGATCTCTACGCGCTCTACTTCCTTGCGGAAAGCCTCACATCGCCTAGACCACCCAGCATGTGCGCCCCCGCAGTTGGCGCACTTTCGTTCGATTAATAAACCATTCTGTCGCCTCTCGCACTCCCGAGAAAGGTGCTCGTCGGCGCAGAACGTACACTTTGCTCCGTTGGGGCAGGTTGATCCTATGTGTCCATATTGTTGACAGCGGTAGCATTGTCGGATACGAGCAGCGCGGTCGTACAGGACCGTCGTCAAACTGTCGTCATTGATCAGGGTATTCAGGTCAATGGCCTTGTTCGCCGCAACTGGAGAATCCAGTTCGACCACCAAGGACCCAGACTTCTTGCCGTCGGGAACCACAGCCCATTGTAGCTTGATCACTTTGGCCTCCGTGCCCCAGGTCGACTGGTTGGAGGTTTCCAATTCCTTGATCAGACGCTGATGGTGCTGTGGGTCCTGCAGTTCCGCTGCGCTGTTGATGCCGAGGGTGCGCACATTAACATCGTGCACGATAACCCCCCAGGTCGGCAGGTGGACCTTCGCCTCCTTACAGAGGCCTTTAGCCCACCCTGGGTGCGTTCGCGCTATCTCTGCTTCCTTGGCAGAGCGTAGCGTGAAGCAAATATCGCCCGATTTCAGCACCCGTACGGCCACGAAGACCACCGAGGCTAAAGTCGGCACATCCAGACGGAGCGCCGTCTCCACCTTCACCCGCTCAGCTCGTCGTTTAATATCCTTCGCCGTCATCCCACGAAAGCGTCTGACGGCGTCGTCGTCCCCGAGGCGAACCACCACCTCGCGGTCTTCACCGAGTTCGGACCGAGTTATTCCGGGACTGCTGCCCGAGCCGTGCTCCGACAGGTAGTGGGCAGGGGCAGGGGCTTGCCTGACAGCGTCGGCAAAGGATTTGACGCGGCTCTGAGGCTGGTTAGTGGAGATGCGGACGGCATTAATATCCTGCTTGATCTGGAGGGTTTCCTGGCGGAGGGCGTCAATATCCTTCTTCCAGTCCGCCCCCCAGGGGTTCTTCACCAGCTCCAGCGTCAAAGCTTGCATATTCTTGACATACTGAAGGACTGGTGGGGGAACCCTGATGCCCGTATGACCCTGGATATGGTCCAGAATCCGCTTTGCATCGTGGTTTGCGTTCATAATGCGTTCGGTGAAGTTTCGTGGCTCAGCTTCCGCACCCCCTGAAAGGGGCGGCCAGTCGCTCCCCGGCGCCACCATCGTGATGACCACTCAAGAGTAGTATCAAACGATAGCGCGTGGAGTTAATTAAAACTGGGCAAAATATGGTGGGCGTAGCGCGTGGCGTTGCGTTGCGATTTCAAAAAATTCGATTTACGCAGAGATTGTTGTTTTTGTCCCCGACCATCACCTGTCGGCCTGTGTGGCCACGATGGAGCGCCCTGCGAAGTGTCAAGAAGGTCTTCCGGATGGATTCATCCACCTGTGCTCTCTCCGATGATCCAACGGCAATACCCACTTTGCTTGGCATATAGATATTATGGATATCCACTGTGCCGAAGGCAGTGCGAACGGTGAGCGTGCTAAGATCCCGCGAATGGTGTCTCACTGACCAAGATTTCGGGTCAATCTTCTTGTTAATATAGAAGCAGACACGCGGCTTCTCCTCCTCGCCGTCCTCGACGGGTGTTGGCCGTAACAGGACATGGAAATTGCCTCCTAGTGCCTGCGAGTACGTTGCCATCATGCCATCGCCGAAGGCATACACCTCTGGCTCCTGGATCGCCAGGATCTCCACGCCCTGCACCTCCTCCTCGCCGAAGAGATGCATCATTACCTTGTCCCTCGATTTCCAACAGTTGGCCTGTAGTATTCGGAGTGTGGTTGTACTTAACATTAGATATCGTTGTGTTGGTTGTGGTCTGCGGATAGCTCGTCGTCGGATTCCTCCACTGCAGGGCGGCCACTACGGCCCCGGCGTTGTGTGCCCGTTTGTTGAAGTGTATCTGCTGTGATCTGCACTTGAAAATCACTGACGTTCTCGATATGCTGACGCTCGGTGCCGACCTGGGCGCGGAGGTCTTCTTCGATGGCGTCTGCTTCTTCATCGGCGAGGACGGTGCGACGTTTCTTGCTCTTATATGTTGATATTGACCGGCTCTTGGATGCACTTTCGGTGCGACGGGGCTGCTGCTTCGTAGCTTGGGCTTGGGTCTTTGCTTCGGCTGATTCGGACGGTAAAGGATGGTCTTCCTCTACGGAGGGTGGTCGCTGGAAGGGTATGTCTGCAAATCTCGGCTTGTGCAATCGCGGGCCGTTTAGGCGGTTTCCTTCGATGATAGAGATCTGCTCCTTGCGGACAGGGCATTCCCTATCGAAGGCAAAATGATTCAACTTCGTTTTTCCTGCCTTGACACACAGCGCACACTTCGCCCGCCGGCGGTCATGTGGGTGTGTGCAGTCCTCTGTATCATGAGATTCAGCGCAGTAGCCACACTGAATCTCCCGCTTGCAGAATCGGGCGATGTGGCCATAAGCTTGGCAGTGGAAGCACTGCTGGAGGCGCTGGCTGCCATCGAACAACTGGCAGTCATGGCTCCTGCCGTACACACATAGACCGCGCAGGATTGCCTGGTTAGCCGCGTCTGCGTCCGCAAACTCCACCACTAACTTAGCGAATTCCGGCTTCACCTCCTCCATCTGCCGTCTGCTCATTAACCATCCGATGTGGGTGATTTTAGTCGTCTTCGAGATTCGTGCTGCTTCGTTTTCTGCGATAATTCTCGCTTTGGCCCCGGGGCTGTAGGGATCGAAACGGCACGACACGGCCCGTACGAGGACGGCGTACGAGTGACGTTTAAGTGCGGCTCCCTCGCCAAAGACGTGACACCAGTTACTATCCTCGTCCTCCTGCGTTGCAGCTTGGGTGAGCTGCCGGACCTGGTCGATGCTGTCCACCTGGAGCAGCACATCTCCACTAGGGAGAACTCGACCGGAAGAGATAGGCCCGCGTTCACCCGTTGTCGGGAGCTTCAGATCAACCTTGACGGCTTTGTTGACCCGGCGCACCAGCTCCTCCTCATCACGTCGGAGAGGGTCGACTAACTCTCGTGTCGTGCGGCGGACGAGAAGCTGTAAGTCCTCACGCATTAGGAGGGGCGGCGGCGCAGCGGGCTCGCTGCTGCCACTGCTTAGCCTATTGCTAGGGATGGTGCCGTTCGTTTTCGCTCTAGTGAGCCATCCGGACACCAGAGAGGACTGCGATGAAGTCACGTGGCTAATAAGGGCCTCGCGGTAAGATGAGGGGTTGCGGCTAGGAGACGCGGTTGCGGCCTTCGCGGACTGTATGTTGATAGTGTGCTGCAGCTTGGTGATCATATCGGTGTGCTTCTTGTCGTTGGCATCGAGAAGGGCGCGAATGCGCTGCAATTCTGCCAGCAAGTCGCTTTCTTTCATCCTGGTGGCTAGGGAGGTCACTGCCTCCAGGAATCGGACAAAGCGGTCGGGGGATGGCAATCCGCCGTCTTCAGCAGCTTTCTTCCACCGCTTCGTAGTCTTTAAGAGGTTCTTCGCATGCGTTCGAAGCTCGTGGCCATCCTGGTCGGTGGGTGGTTCCGGCCAAGTGGTGTCCACGGAATCCCCCTTTTTCTTTTTACCCACCATTGCGGCAACAACGACGGTCGTAATCGGACAAAAGTGGGATCAAATGATTGCTCTTGACGAGATGAGCAGAATACTGGGCACTAGAAAGTGTCCAGGGCGTTGGTTGACGAATTCGCGTTTTCGCAAGAGTTTTTTTTTTGTTAATAACCTTGTCGCGGTGCGTTGTGAAGTCGAGATACTTATCAAGCCAGACACCAAGGTATCTAGCATGTGATGATGGTGTGATCGTTTGTTCCGGTAGTTGTAATGGCATCTGGTCGTCGCCCTCCTCGACGTGGAATTCGTAGATGTCCCGTGGTGGCTGCGGTGTCCACGCTGGGGGTGGTGGTTGGCGAGGGTTGCAGAAATGAATCAATTCGAACTTGTCCGGTGCGAACTTAGCGGAGTGACGTCTCGCCCATATTGCTGCTTTCTTATATGCTTGCTGTAAGATGTCGATGTTCCTTGTGTATGATTCTGATACTACCACGATGCACACATCGTCTACCCATCCGAAGGCCTCCGTATGGCCCCCGCAGGGTAGGGATAGGAGTGTGCATCCGTCGACGAGTGGGGTATTGAACAGAAGAAACAGAATTGGTGAGATTGGTGATCCTTGGGGGATGCCCGTTGGCGTCGGGATTTGGTCACTAAGGAAGCCCGGGAGTTGAATTCGGGTGCTTCTACCTTGCAAGAATGACTGAATCCATGGCACGAAGTGGCCAAGGCCCAGTTTCTTGATATTGTAGAGCAGCCGTTCGTGGGAGACGTTGTCGTATGCCCCCGACACGTCTAGCAGTAGCATACTGACCTTGCGGTCTATGCCCCATGCTTTATACACTCGGTCTAGGATCAGTTGGATGGCATGATCGACAGACACGCCTTTCCTTCCTCCGAGATGCCCTTTTGGTAGTATTCCCTTCTCCTCAGCCGCCCACGCGATCCTTGTTGCAATAACGGATTCCAGTAGCTTGCCGAGGGTGTTCAATAGAGCTACCGGCCGATATGACTTCGGCATCCGGTAGTCTTTCGGGCCGCCCTTCCGGAGGGTGACTGTGATTGAGGACTGGAAGTGCCGTGGGTTGTATCCGGTGCGGATGCAGGCGTCGAAGATCGAGGTGATGATATTGATAAATGCCGAGTCGTTGTCGTTCGGTATCCCTGCGAGCAGCCGCCAGACTCTGTTCGGCACCGTGTCGTCCCCGGGTGCTTTGTCTGGGGGTGCTCTGCGGATAGCATCCCGTACTTCTTGAGCTGACACTGGTGGGAACGGGATCTGCTCTACTTCACGTTTGTCGCGTTGGATGTCGTCTAGATCGGGGGTAGGTGGCTGAGGGAAGAAGACACCCTTCAGGACGTCTACTTTTGCTTCGTTCGTGTCCGCAAGACTACCGTCTGGCCTCTTCAGCGCGGGGATAATGCTCCCGGACGACGCCTCAGCACGGTTTCTTGCCCATTTGCCAACCTTCCACATTCCCTTTGGTCCTTCTTCCGTTATCTCCTTCACCCATGTTCGGTATCGTGCCCGGTTAGCCCTCGCAATAACCTTGCCCTTCCGATTCCGTGCGAGCGTGTACGCCGCCCATTCCCCGAGGCCTTGTGACCTGACGTATTCCCTGCGGAGTTGTCGTGTCGTCTTGACAGCCTCGCGGCATTCGGGGGTAAAGGCGGGGTTCGCCCATCGTGAAGGGCGGGCCCAGGGTGTCGATTCTTGCACGCCTCGCTGGACGACCTCCATCAGGTGGTCGACCGCATCGTCGATCTGTCGGGGCCGTATAGACTGACCGCGGAGGTGTAGCCACGGCTTACCTTGTAGGTTAGTATTAGCAAAAGTGAGGAACTTACCCTCATCCAAATCAAATCAAATCAAATCAAATCTATTAACCTGATGAAGCCTAACTAGTTGCGTCAAGGCTATGCAGGCGCTTCGTCCGAATCCGAAGCAGAACTTGGTATCCTGAACTCCAGACTCGTGGCTTGCAGTAAACAGATATACAAAGGAAAGCCGGCCTCCCAGGCCGGCACAAAAGAGTGTTATAAATCCCAATCCCAAATCAAATCAAATCAAATCAAATTCTATTAACCTGATGAAGCCTAACTAGTTGCGTCAAGGCTATGCAGGCGCTTCGTCCGAATCCGAAGCAGAACTTGGTATCCTGAACTCCAGACTCGTGGCTTGCAGTAAACAGATATACAAAGGAAAGCCGGCCTCCCAGGCCGGCACAAAAGAGTGTTATAAATCCCAATCCCACGCATAATAAATCCCACGCATAAATCCCACAAAAGTCCAATCCCAAAGTAGCAGTGCTACAGTATTCCACTTCTTCTGTATCCCCTCATCCCCGTAGTATGCTTCCGCCTCTCATTTGTCTTTCCTCCAAGCGCTCCGGTTCTCAATTAATCGTGTTGCGTGGTGGATGGGTGTCGTTGAGTATCCTCGCCATTCTCGGTGGCTCGGTCTTGATGTTCGGTGGTGAATACGCAGCGTCTTCACAACCTACCCTGTGGCCGTGAGGCCAAACATTCGTTCGAATTCTTCCTCAAAGGCTCTGCTGGCGGCGTCGGCGGTCGTCCTAGCAGCGGCGGCGGCTCTAGCCGCGTCGGCGGTTCTAAGGTTGCCGCCGCCGTCGTCGTCACTGTCGTCGTCGCCGGCATCACCCGCATCAGTTTCAGACTCCGGCTCCGCTTCCACGTGCCGGAACTGACCGAGGAGACCTGTCTGGTGCATCATCGCAACGGCGTAGCGGGCCGCGCGCGGGTGGGACACGATAGCATCGTAGTCCGTGGTGCTTCCAAGCTCGGTGCGAGCGATCTTGTCAAGCATGGTGCGTCGCAGATCGGTGTACAGCGGACACTGGAGCAGAATATGTCTCGGTGTTTGAGACCCCTGATCACAGTTACATCGATCTGTTTCTCGTTCTTTAATCTTGTACAGGAAGTGGCCAAGACCGATGCGCATCGACCTCATTTGAATGAGGATAGACGCGTACGGCTTCGGCAACCCCTCGTACAGTTGTAAAACCTTCTTCGTGGGTGCCTTGACTAGGCGCCTCGTCGGTGCGGCAGTTCTCTCCCTCTCCCACTGCTTCTTCCATCGGTCTTTGGTTCGCTTGCGGGCGTTGCGCTTCGCTGCGGAAGCCAGTCGGAACGTGGGTTTATCCGCGCCGACCCCCGCAGCCGCAACCTTATTCGAACCTCCATCTCCCCACCGTGCGGCGGATTTTGCAGCGTAATCTGCAGCTTCATTACCCGAGACACCCACGTGTGCTGGAATCCATCGAAGGGTGATCGATGGGGGCGTGGGTGTCTGTGCTACCCACGACCGGAGGGCCCGTACGTGATCGTAAATGCTGGTGAGCACGTACTGACCGGACGGTCGTCTTGGGTTTTGCACTGATTTGATGGCAGCCTGGCTGTCCGAGAAGATCACCAGTTCTCTGACTTTGTCCTCTTGTTGGTCCCGATTTGCCAGTTGTTCAAGCCCCATTTCAATGCCCGTGAGCTCTGCGACGTATACATTGGAGTGGTCTAGTGATCCAAGGTGTCGCTTCATCCAGTCCGCGCTCAACGGGTCCACCGCGGATGCACCCACGAGTCCTGCACACCCACTGCCATCAGTGAAGATGCGCTGGATCGCTCCGTCGGCGAGTGCGGCGTCCAATTCAATGCGATCATGGGTCTGGATCGCGGTTTCCGCATCCTCCATGACGCATTTGATGCGTGTTTCCCAGGGGGGAAGCACGAATGCAGACCTTGATTCCCACTGCACACCTTCTGACGGTACCAACGGGCCGTTCTTCTTCCACTTCATCGCCTCGAGGGGCGTGAGTCCTCCTTGCTTTATTTCCTTTGGTCTTCGCTTCGTGTTGGCATTGATTCCGTCGGGTATGGCCCAGGGCGCCCCCGTTTGGATGCGGATCGCGGTTTCTTCGATGGTCTGTTGCATCAATAAGTTAATTGGAGTTAGGAATAGCTCAACATCCAGCGCTGCCGCTGATATGCTCTTGAATGCTCCACTCATCAGTATTGCCGCGCGCCTTTGGATCCTGGTGAATCCCCTGATGACGCGTGATCGTTCCGCGGCCGGCATATTCCCACTGGCTGGACTCCACCACGCGGCGAGTCCCCAAAAGAGCTGTGGGATCACCACAGCCCTATAGATCTGGCGCATCGCGGGTAGGGAAGTACCCCATGTGGAGCCGGTGATACCGCGGAAGGCTTCCAGGCTGCCGTTGGCCTTCGCAATCACCTTATTACGGTGCGTCGTAAAGTCGAGGTGCTTGTCGAGCCAGACGCCAAGGTATTTGGCGTGAGTTGATGGTGTAATAGTCTGTCCCTGGTCTGGTAGTTGTAATGACATTTTGTCGTGCCCGTCGTCCACAAAGAAGTCGTAAATGTCTCTTGGCGCTTGAGGTGTCGCGGGAGGCGTTCGGTTGTTCGGTTGTCGGGGGTTGCTGAAATGAATCAACTCAAATTTGTCCGGTGCAAACTTGGCGGAGTGTCGCTTTGCCCATATGGCTGCTCTGCCGAATGATTGCCGTAGGATTTCGATGTTCCGCGCGTATGATTCAGACGCTGCCACGATGCAGACGTCGTCGACCCATCCGTATGCGTACGCGTATCCCCCGCACGGCAATGAGGGCAGCGTGCACCCTCGCACGAGCGGTGTGTTAAACAGGAGGAAGAGGATAGGTGAAATCGGTGATCCTTGTGGGATCCCTGTCGGTGTCGGGATTGGCCCGCTGAGGTATCCTGGAAGTCGAACCCTGGTGCTTCTGCCGTGTAGGAATGACTGTATCCACGGCACGAAGTGACCGAGTCCTAGCTTCCTGATGTTGTAGAGCAACCGCTCATGGGAGACATTGTCGTACGCCCCAGACACGTCAAGTAATAGCATACTGACCTTAAGGTCTATGCCCCATGCTCTGTGTATCTGGTCGAGGATCAACTGGATAGCGTGGTCGACAGAGATACCTTTCCGTCCACCGAGGTGCCCCTTTGGCAAAATGCCCTTTTCCTCCACCGCCCACGATATCCTTGTTGCAATAATGGACTCGAGCAGTTTGCCGAGGGTGTTCAGCAGGGCCACCGGGCGGTATGACTTCGGCTTCCGATAGTCCCTCGAGCCACCCTTGCGGAGGGTAACCGTGATTGAGGACTGGAAGTGTCGGGGGTTGTACCCGGTGCGGACGCAGGCGTCGAAGATAGAGGTGATGATCTCGCAGAAGTGAGAGTTAGACTCATCCGCTGCCAGCAGCCGCCAGATCCTATTCGGCACCGCGTCATCTCCTGGTGCTTTATCCGGCGGTGCCCTGCGGATGGCATCGCGCACCTCTTGCAGCGAGACCGGCGGGAAGGGAATCTGTTCGCTCTCATGTGTGTCTCGCTGGATATCGTCAAGGTCTGGCGGTGGGGGCTGAGGAAAGAAGACGTCTTTCAGGGCGTCCACTTTAGCCTCATTTGTGTCCGCAAGACTGCCGTCAGGCCTCTTCAGCGCGGGGATAATGCTCCCGGACGACGCTCCACGGTTCCTCGCCCATTTGCCCACCTTCCACATCCCCTTCGGGCCTTCCTCCGTCATCTCTCTCACCCATGTTCGGTATCTGGCCCGGCTGGCCCTTGCGATGACCTTGCCCTTTCGGTTCCGTGCGAGGGCGTACGTCGCCCAGTCTCCGAGTCCTTGTGATCTGACATATTCTCTGCGGAGGCGTCGTGTCTCTTTGACGGCTTCGCGGCATTCGGAGGTAAACGCAGGATTCGCCCATTGCGACGGGCGTGCCCAAGGTGTTGACTCTTGCACTCCCCGTTGGACGACCTCCATCAGGTATTCGACGGCATCGTCGATCTGTTGGGGCTGTACGGATTCACCGCGGAGGTGTAACCACGGCTTGTCTTGCAGGTTAGTATTCACAAAGGTCAGGAACTTACCTTCATCCATCTCCTTCCAGTTCCTTCGCCTCGGGGCATCCGCGGCCATCGCCGTTTCAAAGTCGATGATTGTGCGTATCGGTATGTGGTCAGAATCCGCATGCACATCCTCCGCCACCCGGCAATCGATCATCCTCCCATCGAGGCTCGCCGATGCAAACACCAGGTCGAGGGTCGACTGGCTACGGCCTGCATCCGCGTGATGGAACCCGGTTTTAACCAGAGATCCAGCGCCCTTACCTCTGCCGCGTCCAGCCACTCGTCCGCGGCCTCCTCCTGCTCGACACCATCTCCTCCCCAGTACGGATGGTGGAGGTTGAAGTCCCCCACCACAAGGTACGTGACCCCCCTCTCCTGGTCTTTCGCCGGTGGAATCAGCCGGGTAAGCAGTTCCACCGTGTCGTCACCGTTTCCTGGTTGATTATATACATTGAATATGCGTAGCTCCCTCGCCTCGCTTCGGTGTCGTATCCGAAGTTCCTGGCAGTCACGAGAGTGCACTACATGCGTCCAGCCGTCCAGCTTCTTCGATACAAACATGCACACCCTCGTCCGCTCGCCCCCCGTCTCATCCGTCTGCGGGTACAAGAGCTGGTGGGTCTGCTTTGCCGGGTGATGCGTGGTCTCTTGGAACGGGTTTGCCCACGGCTCCTGGATGGCAATGATGCCGGCCTGGAGGACCGTGGGGTCCCGCATAAACTGGGCCATGACAACGTCTTTTGACCGGTTCGTGTTATATTGAATGATCGTGAGTTCCTTATTCATTGCGAGATGAACGTGGTTGTTTCTTGGTTAATCTAGATGGCCTGGCCTTCTTCCTCGTCTCCTTCAACGACGACCGGTTGCTGAAGCTCGTCGACACCGTGCCTTTGCCGACTGGGCTGTCCGCGCCATACTTACGCTTCATGGGGCGGCTGCGGCCAGCTGGTGCAGATCTAGTCGATTTTGCCGTGCTGGAAAAGATTGGTGAGTCGTTCTCCTTCCCTGGGGCCTGGTTCGTCGAGCTGCCGTCCCTCAGTGCGTTGGCGTCCGTTACAGAGAGTGCTGACGACGGACGATAATCGGTGTCGAGGTCGTCGTTATTGGCGGATGACTCCTCGATGGTGACAGGCTGTTGCTCGTGCTCCTTCCTCCGTTCCTCGTCGATGGCGACCTCTTCGTCCCCTGCCTGTCGTTCGAGGCAAGCCTTCTTTGTTGCTTCGGCCACCCTTGTCGCCTTCCGGGTTACTCGTGGGGGGAGCCCTTGGATAAGTCGGGATATCCTAGACGACCGCTTGGATGACCGTTCAGATGGCCCGGATTGCGTCTGCGATGGTGCATGGATCGACTGGTGAATCGAGGCCGTGATGGCTTGGACCAGTAGATCCTCGCGTGGTTGCTCATTATCGATGTCCATGGGCATGCTGGCTGCCCCGACACCCCTCTTGTTCTTCCCCTTCGCGCCCCCCTTGGTGCTCGTCTTGAAGCTGCCTCGGGGTGCCTTGTTGCTTGATATAGATGACTCTGCTTCCGCCTGCTGACTGAATTGCAGGCTTGACACACTTCGCACAAGGCCGGGGCCTCCGTGTGTCTGCTCTCCGCTGGAAGAGCGTGCGGACGACCCTGAGCCGCTACTCTCAGAGCCGGTATCCCGTGACAGGACGGAGGAGGCTGATCCCTCCGACCCTGATCCCACTGACTGCTGGGAGATCGAGATGTGGGCCGGCACGCGGTGATATCTAGGCCTGCTGGCCTTCCTGATCGCCACCCGTTCCACTTCCTTGCGGAAAGCCTCACATCGCTTTGACCGCCCAGCATGTGCGCCCCCGCAGTTGGCGCACTTTTGTTCCATTAATAGACCGCTCTGCTGCCGTTCGCACTCCCGAGAAAGGTGCTCATCGGCGCAGAACGTACACTTTGCTCCGTTAGGGCAGGTTGATCCTATGTGTCCATATCGTTGACAGCGGTAGCATTGCCGGATGCGTGCAGCCCGGTCGTACAAGACCGTCGTCAAACAGTTATCATTAAGCAGGGTACCTAGGTCGATGGTCCTATTCGCCGCCACTGGAGAATCCAGCTCGGCAACTAACGACCCAGCCTTCTTGCCGTCCGGAACGACGGTCCAGTACAGCTTGATCACCTTAGCATCCCCCCAGGTGTCCTGGTTGGATGTTTCTAACTCCTTGATCAGCCGGTCGTGGTGTTCCGTCTCCTGCAGTTCCGTTGCCCTGTCGATCCCGAGGGTACGTACATTCACGTCATGTACGACGACTCCCCAGGTTGGCAGATGGACGATAGCCCCTTTGCACAAGCCCTTCGCCCATCCCTGATGTGTCCTTGCGATCTCCGCATGCTTGGCCGACTGCATTGTGAAGCAGATATCACCTGACTTCAACACTCGGACGGCCACAAAGATCACCGACGCAAGCGTCGACACTCCAAGACGGCTCGCCGCGTCTCCTGCCACCTTCTGAGCCCGCTTCTTGATATCCCTCGCCGTCATTCCTCGGTAACGCTTCACTGCGTCGGTGTCTCCGAGGTGGACGATAACCTCGCGGTCTTCGCCAAGCTCGGACCGAGTTATTCCGGGACTGCTGTCCGACCCATGTGCCGACAGGTAGTGGGCAGGGGCGGGCGGGCAGCCTTGCCTGACGGCGTCGGCAAAGGATCTGACGCGGTTCTGAGGCTGAGAAGGGTCAGTGGAGATGCGCACGGCATTGATATCCTGCTTAATCTGGAGGGTTTCCTGGCGGAGGGCATCGATATCCCTCTTCCAGTCGGCCCCCCAGGGGTTCTTCACCAGCTCCAGGGTCAAGGCTTGCATATTCTTGACGTATTGGAGCACTGGTTCGGGAACCTTGACACTGTTATGACCCTGGACATGATCCAGGATCCGCTTTGCATCGTGGTTGGCGTTCATGATGCGTTCGATGAAGTTTCGTGGCTCAGCTTCCGCACCCCCTGAAAGGGGTGGCCAGTCGCTCCCCGGCGCCACCATTGTGATAGCCACACAAAGGTGGTATCAAATGATAGCGCGTGGAGTTAATTGAAACTGGGCAAAGTTTGATGGGCGTGGCCCTAGGCGTTGCGGTACGATTTCAAAAATTCGATTTGCGCAGAGATTGTTGTTTTTTTTCGATTTGGGGGAACATGGACGGATATATATTCCTGCACCAAACCTGTATTTAATCATCCAGCGGCCACTGGCAACTCTGACATATCGCCGCAAGGGGATGAAAACAGAGTATAATGGAACTGTCTCTCTCTCTCTCTCTATACTTTCCCTTCTTCTCCCCCTGAGAGCCTCCAGCGGCCCGTTTCGGGTTGGACGCCGTCCTGGACCAGCGCTGACGGGCCACTAGCCCCCCGCCCACTAACGGGCCCGCCGCCAACTGGTGAGTGACGGGCCCGCCGCCAACGGGCCAGCTGCTCGCGCGGTCGGTTGTCCTCCCTCCTATGGTTCCCTCCCCCCGGCCGCCCCCTCCGGCGCCCCCAAGCACCACCGGCCAACTGGCCCGGCCGTCTCCCCACGGCTTTCCGGCCGCCCACCCCCGCCTGCCAGGGAGCCCGCCGCTCTCGCGGAGGGGGGTGCCAGCATCAGTGCCGCAGAGCCCGCAGCCGTCCCGTCGCGAAGCCCCTGCTCTGGCTCGCGCCGACACGTCTGCACACCCTACGCCCACTGCCTACCGTGCACCCCTCTCCGCCTCAGCAGCCGGATCCATGGCCGGGTCAGGCCCGGTTCGCCTCTACACATACTCACCGACCACACACCCCGAGTGGAAATCCCAACAATCCTTCGTTTTCCTAACAAGCTCTGAGGGGGACACGATTTACTATGTAAGTGGTCCGCGCACGATCACTTTCCCATACAATGTGGGCCGCTTTT